>CM059875.1:7897519-8497519 GCA_030490815.1 Acer saccharum | reverse complement strand
TTAGATAATATTGCTTAATTCAAGCACATTTTTCTAGCTTTGTGGGTTTATGTATTTTTAATATGGAGACCAACACAATAATTTAGCACTAAAGATGCTGTGAGGGGTGGGAAGATGAAGCAAACTGATGTTTGTGTAACTTTTGTGCTTTGCTTTGCTAGGGGGGACTAGAAGAATTTGTGAAGTAACTCTGGCAGACTCACAAGCACCTTACTGCTCTTTTGTTGGTTACGAACGATGAAGCTAGGCTTGGTTTTTTTAGGATTACCTTTTGTTTTGCTCTTGTTCTTGATTCCCCAACTGAATGCTGACCTAAATTCAGACAAACAAGCCCTCCTAGACTTTGCTGCCAGTGTTCCTCATGTCCGGAAACTAAACTGGAATTCTTCTACCCCTGTTTGCTCTTCTTGGGTTGGCATCACTTGCACCCGGGATGGCTCTCGTGTGTTTGCTGTCCGCCTTCCTGGTGTTGGGCTCTACGGTCCCATTCCAGCCAACACAATTGAGAAGCTGGACGCGCTCATGATCCTCAGCCTCCGATCAAACCAGCTCAGTGGGGATCTTCCGTCTGATATACTCTCTCTCCCTTCCCTTCGCTACGTGTATCTTCAAAATAACAACTTCTCGGGCAATATTCCTTCCTCACTCTCCCCCCGGCTTACTTGGATTGATCTTTCCTTCAACTCCATCACGGGCAACATTCCAATCGCAATTCAAAATTCAACCCGTCTAATAGGTTTAAATCTCCAAAACAATTCCCTCACAGGTTTCATCCCTAATCTCAATCTTACGAGGCTTAGGCAATTGAATTTGAGCTACAACCACCTAAATGGTTCGATTCCATCCGCTCTGCAAAACTTCCCTCCATCCTCCTTCGTAGGGAACAATAAATTATGTGGACCGCCTCTAACTGATTGCTCTACAGTCTCCCCCTCACCTTCTCCATCTGCAACTTTCTCTCCACCTCCTCCAGCAGTTCCCGAAAAACGCAACAAGAAGGTACTAAGCACGGGAGCTATAATTGCTATTGCGATTGGGGGTTCTGCCTTTCTGTTCCTTTTGATTCTCTTGATAGTATTTTGCTGTGTGAAGAAGGATAATGAAGGTACCGCTACCTCGAAAGGGAAGGGGACTGAGAAGCCTAAAGAAGACTTTGGGAGTGGGGTGCAAGAGGCTGAGAAAAACAAGTTGGTTTTCTTTGAAGGCTGTTCGTATAATTTTGATCTTGAAGACTTACTGAGAGCTTCAGCTGAAGTTCTCGGAAAAGGGAGTTATGGGACGACATATAAGGCCATCTTGGAGGAGGGAACAACGGTGGTCGTTAAGAGGTTAAAGGAAGTGGCAGGTGGGAAAAAAGAGTTTGAACAGCAAATGGAAACTGTGGGGAGGATCGGTCAGCACCCTAACGTTGTGCCTATTCGTGCATATTACTATTCGAAGGATGAGAAACTCCTTGTTTATGATTTCATAGCGGCTGGAAGCTTTTCTTCATTATTGCATGGTATGAGCTATCCAGTTATCCTGTTCTTTTACTTTCCATTGTTTGAGTTGTTTCTTTTCCGATTAGCATCTGGATCAAACAACATATGAAAAGCTTGCCATATGATTACAGGAAGCAGAGGAACTGGACAAACTCCGCTGGACTGGGAATCAAGAGTGAAGATTTCCATTGGAACTGCAAGGGGGATTGCTCATATTCATTCTGCAGGTGGGGGTAAATTCGTTCACGGAAATATCAAGTCCTCCAACGTTCTTCTCACTCAAGACCTTCAAGGATGCATCTCTGATTTTGGCTTAACTCCCCTACTGAGTTTCCCAACTGTCCCATCTAGAAGTGCAGGCTACCGAGCTCCTGAGGTGATCGAAACAAAAAAATATACTCAAAAATCCGATGTCTATAGTTTCGGCGTTCTTCTCCTGGAGATGCTGACTGGCAAAGCACCAATCCAAGCATCGGGACATGAAGATGTGGTTGACCTTCCAAGGTGGGTTCAGTCTGTTGTTCGAGAGGAATGGACTGCGGAGGTGTTTGACGTGGAACTAATGAGATACCAGAATATTGAAGAAGAGATGGTGCAGATGCTCCAGATAGCAATGTCTTGTGTAGCAAAAGTGCCAGACATGAGACCTACAATGGAGGAAGTTACTAGGATGGTTGAGGAAATCCGACCATCCGATTCAGAGAACCGCCCATCATCAGAGGATAGGTCCAAGGATTATTCAAATACTCAGACCCCATCATCAGACGTTCCTATTTAGTAGGTTTTGTGTTTAAATTCAATTCAAGAATGAAGATCTGTTGCCTAAACTGCATGTGTTGAAGCCTCGAACAAGAGCAAAATAGTTGCTAACTGTAAACTGTGTGATTCTTCTAGGATTTTAGTGTCAAAAGATTTCATTAACTAGCATTTTTCTGCCTCCTGTAAGTTGCAGTTTGCCGTCAATGTAAAATAGTTGCTTCTAAATAAATTAATTACCTGTTCAAGTGTTCTCAAACAGCCTCCGAATTCATTGATGTTTACAACATTTACTTGACATATATCCTGAACGGTTTGACTGGGAACATTCATCAAACACGTAAAGATCAAAACCTTGAGAAATTATTAGTTTTCACAAACAATTACAATAATGATCCTGCAATCACAGGCAATATGTAGCAACAATTTCGGGCTCTAGCAAATATAATGATTAACTATAAAAAATAGTTCAAAATTTGGGTATCAGTACAATGAAATGATACTATCAAAGCACCTAACATAATAGAAATTGTAAAACTGAGGTTCATCTTCTCAGTAACTTACATTTTCCGAGTATAAAAAAATGTAAATGGCCCGATTTAGGCCAATTTGTGATCTCTAGTTCTGAAGTATATCACTCTTGTATATAGAAATTGTAGGGCTATAATCAAACTAGGCTAAAGCGGCAAACTTCTAGAGTTATTTATTAACCAAGTCAGCACCACTGACATATTTAGCAACAAATGATACTAATCGAAAAGGAGCACCGATCAGTGGAGCATCTGTCAATGACACGTCATCCTTTTCTTCGCTCTCAACAACCTGTGACTCCACATCCTTAACTTCATAATCATCCAATGGAATTTGGACAATTTCTCCAATGGAATCGGTTGAAGCAGCAGGCACTGCATGCCCATTAATAACTCCAAATCTCTCTTCTTTAACTTCAATTACTTCTGGAGACTCCAACTCATGGGTCAATATTGACATATTTTCACTGGTATCGGACAGAGGTTCAGCAGCATGGATGATTCTAACCATTGGATCACTTCCAGCAGTTGAAGATAGCCTATCTGCCACATTTTGTTGATGAAGCTTAACGAACAACTCATTCACCTGAGAATTAACATATGGTCGAAGAATAAGGAAAAAATAAATAGGGGAAAAAATCAGATGAAGCAAGATAATCATCAACTCCAGATACCATGGTAAGACAGACACTAATTGTTTTGAAATCAGATTAAATTTTGATCCCTTCTGGATTGCATAATAGGACAACAAATATAGATGTATATGCACAAAGAAATGATGAATTATATGACAGTGTACTGAGTTCTTTTTTACATGAAAACAGTTTCCAAACAGTACAAATGAAAATTTGAAGCACATCAGAAAACAATATCAAAACCATTGGCATCAATGCAAAAATTTAGCAAAGGTTATCATATGAGAACTACGGAGAAAAGCATTTAAATACCTTCTCTACAAGCTCTGCATTCTCTGTGATCAATTTGCTGACCAGTGTGCCAGCTGCTTCAATTTGAGCATTTAAATCCTCATGTTCAGAAGCATGCTACATAGCATAAAAGCACGTTGTCAAATATTAAAAATGTTTGGGTTTATGTGAAATTCTTCAAATATATCACAATGTTTATTTTCAGGGATTGAAATAGAATATAAGTGGAATAAAATCTTGCAAAGCTGAAACTAATAGACTATAATCTAAAATTTTAATTCCATCTTATGAGCCAATTTCTTTTCACAAGATGTCAACACCACAAAATCTTCTATTTGTTCACAAATTTTTAGCAATAGCATTCGTGCACAGAATCCCCAAAGCATTGGATGTTTTCAGAAACAGACCTTTGGGTCATCAGAGTGAGCAGAGGAAACGCTCCTCTCAAGGTTTTGAAGCTGTAACTGCAATCTAGATGCATGTTCTGCCAGTTGTTGGTTTTCCTGTAAGAGATTATTCCTATATTCTTCCAACTCCGTCACCTGCCAGGCTTTGTTTTAATTTCCATATCAGAACAAATAGAGAATCATGCTGTATAATGGCCTTGTTTTAAGTGCTTAACATGCAAGTTGCCACGCTCTAATATGGGAAAACAAGAGACAATAAACTAAATATAAGTATCCAATGTACCTGCATTTGTAGTCGTGTCATATCATTATTCAGCCTAGCAATTGTTTCTTTTGATATACTCTGTAAAAGTAAGAATATCCAAAAATAGGCACTGTAAGGAATGCGTTTATATTTGAACACTCTAAACAAATTAGAGGATGAAAATAAAATTGATTGATATTGCAAATAAAAAAGATGCGATAGTGCATGAACACAGTGAAAGAAAGCACTACCAGACAATCCCAAATGAAAACAACAGATCAAATAACAAGGACCCCAACACTAAGACCCGACTCCAACTAGAAGCCAGCCACTCCCCTAGACAATTCAATTCAATTTAGCCTTAATTCCAAACTAGTTCAGGATTGGCTATGTGAATCCTCTAAGTCCATTCTGCCTTATTGAGGCTATATATACTGCCCATAAGTTGCATAAAGGAAAATAAATTTGATAACAGTCTTCCAGTTCAAGAATTCAAAAAATACATACCAACACTTGACAAATCTTCACTAAGAATACAGATGCAGCAAGTAGAGAAGAAAACCCCAAACCAAAAAAAGATTGGCCGATTCAAAATTGCTAAATGCGAATAGACCTGAAATGCTAATATGAAATCACATATGTTTGAATGAATAGTGAATGCTAATAACATCTATACTTGATCCCATTGATTAGCCAAACAATTTAAGAGAAAAATAGGAAAACCATACAATGACAACAAAATAACAGAAAAGTTATTACCTCCTTTTGGATCCAACATTCTTTGTCTCTCTCTAGAAGTTTTGACTTTTCCTCTAA
This sequence comes from Acer saccharum, assembly GCA_030490815.1. Taxonomy (NCBI): domain Eukaryota; kingdom Viridiplantae; phylum Streptophyta; class Magnoliopsida; order Sapindales; family Sapindaceae; genus Acer; species Acer saccharum. The sequence goes on along the minus strand of CM059875.1, from coordinate 8,492,359 downwards.
GCTTTCCTGTGGAACATTTTACAAACTATTTTAATATTACAAACCAAAATTTCAAGGAAATATTACGTGTGTGTATATATATATATATATATATATATATATATATATATAAGCAAACACCACCCAAGATAAAAGAAAATGGAAGCAATATCCACATCATAGGAACTTATCGTCTATTTAAATATTATAAAGTAAGAAACTTTACCCCCTTCAAATTCAGAATGGCACTTTCATCCAGTAACCGACTAATTTTAGCGCCCAAGCGGGCCTGTATTTAGTACAACATTAGTTTATAAATTCATCTTACAGTACAAGTGCTTAACATGCAAACAATTCGGAATGCTGAGTGTATTGTGAAAAGATAAATGCAAATATCAATTTTTTCAAATCTAAGTGGCAAGTTAGATGTTGTTGGAAGGGTAATTCTCTTAAGTTAAGTGGGGAAAAAAACAATTCAAGAAACTAAAACATGACCTATCATCCAAGACATATTACCTCTTTTTGAAGCCACAAATCTTTTTCACTTTGTAGTTTCACAATATTCATCTCTAGTCCAGCCTGTAAATCATTCAATTAGATATGAAAAAGGCAAATTGCACAGAAGGCATGATGAAGTACATCTAATGATCTAAATAAATGTTCTCAAAGCAGTTTTGTTTCTGCTCCAGCGATGTGATTAACTTCACATTACCTCTTTTTGTGTGTGTGAATCATTTTCATTTCGTAGTTGTTTAATTGCCTCTGCTAGAGTACCCTGTAAACGCAGTGAATTATTATGTACTTAATAAAAAAAAAAAAATAAAAAAAAAAATAAAATAAAAAAAGGGCTTACACAACAATGGGATATATTGTAAAAAAAAATGAGAAGACAGAAGTATCGTCCCAGTTAGTACAATATATTTGCTTTACCTCTTTCTGTGTGTGTAAATCATTTTCATTTCGAAACTGTTTAATTGTCTCTTCTAAGGTAACCTGTAGAATAGCAGCGAGTAACTCTCTAGTTCACGGTGGATTTTAAAATAAAAACAGGAATTTCAGTAAAATTGTTGAAAGAGAAAAGAGTGAAAAGAAATGCCCGTCTAAATAGAAGCTCACAGTTTTTCAACCAGGATAAAATGATATTACCAGTTTCTCCATATGTGAATCACTTTCATTTTGTAACGATTTGATTGTCTCTTCTAAGGTAGCCTGTCAAAACACGGTAACTTTCAGCTTCACAATTAAGATCAACAAAGCAAACACATAAATAAAATCATCTGTCTAAATAAAAGATCACAAAAAGAAGGGCCGACCATTTCTGAAAACAGAACAACTTCTTGCTTATTTTTGCAATCAACTTCGATTTACATTACCTCTTTCTGTATATAGTGGTCTTTTTCTTCTTGCAATCCTTTAATTGTCTCTTCTAAAATGGCCTACCAAAAAAAAAAAAAAACAGAGTTAATTCCCATTTCACAAAAAGAGCGAAAATACAAATGCATGCAGTTCCCGCGAATCCACTCTCACCTCTCTTTCCAGCCAGGATTGTTTCTCAGATTCAGCTAAGATGGCCTGCAGCACAACAACAATTTGTTAAAAAAAAGTGCCCAACTTTCAGCAGTAAATCACCAAAAAACACCTAAAACCAATGCAGCCTAACACAGATGGAATCGAAAATCTATAAAATCAAAACGAATAGTCCATCTCTTTTTTCTTTTTATTGTAAGTAAAACTAGGGCCACAAACAACATCTAGCATTTCATTAAAATAAGCTAATATTAACAGCCAAAACACGTCATCACTAAAGAACGTTAAAATGAGACAAATTATTAATAAATAAAAAAAAGTGAAAGCAAAACTTACGGGTTGTGTACCATTGGATTGGTGTCTATTCACATCCAGTTGACCATTTTGAATCTCGGCCGTCGTCGTCGTTGCCGTCTCCGAATCCTGGCTGTGATCGTTCGCTTCGCTGCTCACATAAATATGATTCTGATCCCCACCGTCTTCCGCCGTCGTCTTTGTAGTCTGCTTATTTTTCTTCTTCTTGTTTCTCTTCTTCTTCTTATCGTCCTCCATTTTCGTTTCAAATCACAAACCTCTCTAAACAACAGGAGATCTATCAAAATTTTCAACACAAACAATTTGTTTAAATCAAAATCAATCGATTCGAATGTGATCCAAATCTGCACAAATGAAACCCTAACCCTAGATTTCGCGAAATGTGGATGATTCAGATGCGTAGAGATTCAAATTTCGATAAACGAAAAAGTTCTTATATTGAGGTACCTGATGCGGATTATAACAGTTTGGTAACGGCCCTTTTGATCGAGTGAGGATTACACTTTGGAAAATTTTGTCGTTATTGAGCGTTTTGTGAGTTAATTAACTGATTTTTTTTTTTTTTTTTTTTTTTTTAGAGAATTTTTAAAAATAAAATAAAAAATGGGATGGTTTTGAATATCGATAGCTTCTGGTTTTGCAAACTTTGATTGGAATTTGGACACATATCAGAAGAGGGCACGTCCCGTGTAAAACTTTCAATGTGTTTAAAGCTTGTTTGGTTGGGCTTTTTAAAAACCTCTATCAGTAAAAGATCTACTTGCAGTAGATCTATTATATATAGAGTTTTTTACAAAAAAGTTATAATTGTTTGGATTAATTTTTGACTTATTGTTTTGGATATATAGATCACTCAAAACTAATTTAGATTAAATAACAAGATGGGTTGGTCTAATAGTTTTTCCTTCACACATATATTATGAAGTTGTGGGTTTGAGTCCGTCATCACCATGTTTAGTGTGAAACTCAAAACTATTTCACTAATCTCATTAAGGGCCAGTTTGGTATTACTGTAGCTCCTAAAATAATCACCGTTAGTTGTGCTGAAGAAATAATATGCTGTGAAGTTAATCATGCAACTGCTTGGTTAATGCTGCTATTGAAATTGATATGGACTCAAAAGCAGTATTCATACGTTTGATGAATTTTACTATTAATTGCTATGATTTTACATAATGACTAAATCAGCTATGAAATTGAATTTATATGTATATGTGTGTGTGTGTGTGTGTGTGTGTGTGTGTGTAAGTTCCTCATATTTTGATTGGCTTATTTTGTTAACAAACCACATTTGGTGATGATTTTGTAATGGGTAGCTTAGGTCCTTGTTGGCAAGCTTCCAAATATCTCCGTGACTTCAAGAGGAAGAGCGAAAGGTAAATCATTTGACTTGCCTCTTGAAGAGATTCATTTACACACACACACTACATGCATGCTTTGTTCATCTTGCATTTGTGTTCTAATTGCTTATATATGTGCATCCTTTACACAATCACACTTGCACTTCATTGTTAGATCTAAGTGTGGTTTTGTGTGATATAATTCATTTCCGTTTGTGTGATCGGAAACGTCCGCGCTTGCACGATGGTGTGTATGTCTTAACGCGATAGTTGACCATTTGAGAAGGTCACATTCTTCTCTTGGATTTGTGTTTGTTATGGTGTGGTTGATTGGAGTAAGGTGTCTAGTTTCGAAAGATTAGATTTCAATGTTTCAAGTGTTTTCAAAACTGGTCTTTGCATGGTCTTGTGACCATAACATTTTATACAAAGTTTCAAAATAAGTTTTGAAAATTTCTGTACAAATTAGACACTCATACCTTTCCAATGGTATATTATTCATAATATTTCATGATCATTTGGATTGGTTTTGAAATCTCCAAAGAGAGCACTAAAACAGGAAAACTCTGTTTTTATCCGAATCTGACCTTTGGTCACTTAATTAACCATAAATTTTTCTACAGACATCCAAATATTGCTATGTAAATTGGAGTAGAAAGTAGACTTCCATACCATTCCAATGGTATAATATACGAAAGGTTTTGATGTCATTTGGTCATGTTTCAATGCACTCGAATTTTGAGTTGAAGTGATGTCGCATGATTCTACGGCCTGACCGCCGAATGGCCAATGACGTCTTTCTAACATTCTCAAAACGGCATAACTTCATTTGGCACCTATAAATACCCTCTTATCTCTCCTTCTTCAAGATAACTCTCCCAACTAAAACCCCAGAGAGAGAATTCGTTTTCTAGAGAGAGAAAGAGATATTCTTGAGAGAGAAAGCACCAAGCTTGCTTCTTTAACTCTCCAAACCCAAAACCTATCATCTTCATGCATCTCTAAGCATCTTTAAAGCATCGGTCTTCTTTGTTTCATGACTGTTAGGTTTATAGTTTGTGTTGGCACGAATTCCATATCAAAACGTGTTTCTCTTGTAATGTTTAGTGGTTCATATATTGAAGATTTAAGAAGACAAAGAATGTCTTGACCATAATTCATGCAAGAAGCCGGCATTAAAGAGATATGTGCATCATTGATTATCAAAGGTAATATAAGACCTCATATCTCTTACAAGGCTAGGCACACACACACACATGACATCCTTGTGTGTTCCTTCATGGTTAAACATCATTTATATATCACTTTCACACACTTGATAATATATGCTCATGCATTTATACTATCTTGACAAACTTTGCTTATTGCATGTTCTAGGACTATGTCTAGGAAATATCATATGTGTGTGTCTTTGTGTTTGTATATTTCCGTATTTTTGTATTTGGACTTGAATATGCTCTATTATGATTTCTTATTGAGTTCCGGTCGTTTCGGTTACTCATTCATTTAATTTCGAGTCCAAACGATGTAGCTACGCTACTTTTCGTTCTCATTCGTTGAGTTGACTTCATTGTCATTTTCCAAGATGATTTCTCAACCATTTTTCAAATTTGTGTAGTCGTCATCGTGCATGAGGGAGTCACGGTTCGTAATCCGAAAATGGATTCAAAATCGCAGTTCGGATGCCCAAGATACGGCTGAAGAATGTGAGGGAGCGCGCGAGGGCGAAAGTGGCCAAGAGGCCACCTGTGGCCCAAGCCGTGGGCCCCATGGCCAGAGGGGCTCTCTGCCCCCGTGTGGCCCACGTGCCCCCCACGGGGCTGGGCTGACATGGCCCCTTGTGATTGGCCAAAAATTGCCTTCTCTCTCCTCCTTTTTATTTCCCTCCATTCCCTCCATTTGTTTTCAAGAAGAAAAGTTTGTAAAATCCCGTCAGATTTTTCTCCCAAATTTTCTCATCTTCCAAACACCATAACTTCTTCATACGAAGTTGGATTTGAGTGATTCAAGTTGGAGAACGTTTGTAATCGAGTCCTCTACCTTTTCTAAGTGGTTTGGTGGCTGTTTGATTGAGTTTTCTGGTGGTTCCACATAGAAATCCGAACCAGCTCATGAATCCAAGGTATTGGTCTTATCTATGGGGTTTTTTTTCTTTTTAACCTTCAATTTGCTTGAGGTTTCTTCTTTTATATGTATGTTTATGTTTGGTGAAAGCTATTGAGAAAGATAGCTTCATAATCATTCTAATCAAAAGTCTATTTAGAGATAAATGTGGACTAGTTTCTATGATTATAGGTTTTTCACATGTTTGTGAGTTGTATTGTGATTAGAATGACATATTAGGTTGTTTGTGACTTGATTGAATCAATTTTGTGATAAATGACCTTGAGATTTGATATGATCCTTTGATTGATGAAATCTAGGATTATTGTATTTGTATGTGTTTTAGAGCAATCTAGGATTTGATTGATTTATGTCTTGAATCCTTGCTCTATATTTTTTGCTAGAATATTGATTGATTTAATCTCATGTATCTAGCATTTTATTGTATGTTGATAGCATCTTGAACTTGTACTTCATGAATATATTTTGTTCAAGTGTTGTATGTGTGAATGAGACTTTAAGCTTATGTGTTTGGTGTTTACACATGCTTTAGGTTTTATTCTTGTATTTTGCATCTAGACTTTTATTACTTGTGATATCACATGTTTAGGTCTATTTGTACCATGGAATGTATTGATCACATGTTCTATGTTGAATTGATTGTTTGCATCATTTGCATTCACATGATCACACTAGGAAGTCCTTGTAAAAGGCATGAAGACTTGCCTAGAGTCGAGATGACTCGGATAGGTAAGCAAGAAGTCATGGCTAAAGTCGGGGAGGACTCGGATAGTCATGCATGGGAGGCTCCCTAGAGGCATGAGTGTCTTGGATAGGGAGTTGGCTATTATATTGGAAGGCCTAGGCGTATGGTTAGACATAGACTCCAAAAGAGCGGGGTACACGGGAGGTGTATGCACTCTTGAGGAATTTCTAATCTTCCATCGATGTTGGTTTTGTGTGTTGTCCAATATATGGTGGTTTCGCATCATTGATGGATCTCATACTTTCCAATAGGGTTAGGTAGACTTAGACTCCACTAGGTTGGATGAGCTAAAGATTGGTCACTTTGTGGATTCTCTATTTTTATCATCCAATATATATAGTACCCTAATGGTTGTATTTCAACCCGTGGATGTTTCCTCCTTGGAGGTTTTGCCATGTTAAAAAATCTCTTGTGTTAATTCTTCCTATCTCTATCTTTTATATTTTATTTGTGTATGTTATTATCTTGTTTCATATTACTCACTTGTGATGTATAGTGAAGCAAGTATTTGTAAAATGTGATTTGTGAATTCATTCTTTTGATCATTTTTGTATATGTGATTCTTTTGTATATTATAATTTTTGTATAGTGATATTTGATCACTCTTGTAACTCATTGGACATCTATTGGAATACAAGCTTTCTTTGTTGTTGTGTTTATTTGTTATTATACCTTACATAACTAGGTGATATACTTAGACCTTGTTCACATGATTATATTCTCATATTGTCTATGTATGTCTTTCTTGGTTTATTTTGTTGTGTGTAAGGCTACCTTAAGGGACAAACGAATGTTTGTTTAAGGGATTGGAAAAAGGTGTAAAAACCTATTCAAACCCCCCCCCCCCCCCCCCCCCCCCCCCTAAGGTATGCCTTAAGCAATTTAACTACGTTTGTGTACTTTCAATGACTATGTAAGTTAGAACTTTATTGAATATCATTTATTGTTCTTCTTACTCTAGATTAGGTATTTATTGCTTGATTAAATACCTTGACTCATAACATTTATTGCATATATTTATGAGTCTTGATAACATGATTGGGTTTGTATTGATGACTAGATTTTAGGTTTTGATATTTATATCTAGTTAGGTCTTTATGAGCATTCATTTAGACATATTGATATTTAGGATTGAATTTATTGCCATCATTTAATCTCTAGATAAGCATTTAGTGTAGCCTAGCATTATTTGCGTTTTGAATATTGTCATATATTCACATAGGTTGTTGATATCTTCATTGAGAATCAAGTCGTATGACTAAGTTGCTTAGTGCACGAGCAAGTGGGTCTAGGATCACTATTAAAGGCCTATAGGGTAGTAGTGGTGGGTTAGTAATCGAGAATGGTTGAGGGTAACCTAGGTTGTAAACATCATTACAAATAGTGGATTTGAGGACCATGTGTGGCTAGTAGAATAGCTCGTGATTTTTCCTTGTTAAAGGTTGCCACGTAAAAAAAATCAAGTGTTCTTTAATTTCCGCACTTTACACTTGATTTTATTGTTTGTTGAATTGGGTTTATTTTTTAATATTGACTAATCCGAAAAAGTTGGTAATAATCGGATTAACAACCTATACACCCCCCTCTAGGTTGTTTTAGACACGCGTATATTTATTTTCAATATATATATATATATATATATATATATATGTTAACCGTCAAAAATGGCCGAAGAATCAAGGAAATACTTTCCTCGGTGTACTACGACGGAACCATGACCAGAGTAGAAACTCCCAGTCCATCTAGGATTGCCCCGATTCTGATACAATCGGGCCTGATGCGACCTCGCTCTACCCTTCAACATTGGTCCCCAGGAAATACCGGGATTCCTGATACCACCAAGATCGCTCCAGTCTCGAAACAACCGGGTCTAGTGCGACCCTGTTCTACCTTCCAACATTGATTCCCGGAAAGCACCGAAATTCCTAATACCACCGTGACCGATCGGCGTATCATAATGACCCGATCTGCCCCGATTCACACCTACTAAAGCAGCCATCCTAAGCAGAAAAGGGTCCTAATCAAAAGGGAGCCATCTAGGGACCTTAGGTTCTCGTAAGAGAACCAAGACGCCCTAAATGTTGAAAAACAATCTAGAACCACCACCGAGGTCGCCAACGGATCAATGAAGGGTTGATGCAAGCCTTGGTAGATGGACCAACTCAACTAAAGAAGGAACCCCAGCAGAGGACAGGGGATAGGTGAGTATTAATTTCACCCAGTTGTGAAAAGAAAGGAAAGGAAAGGAAAGGAAAGATAAAGGATCGACAGTTTTGATCGTGCTCCATCAATCAACACCAACGGCCCGATTGTTGTCCAGCTCAGCCCTACCCGAGGTCAACTCCAATCATCACCAAAGAGGAACCTGAGTTCCAGCAAGTAGAAGGGATGCAAAAAGCATTTATGTAGGAAAGGAAAATGATAGGAAGAAGCGCCTGACAGTGGCAGTGTGACAGATGCTAACACTGTCCCTAGGGATGGCAATTGGACCCAGACCCGTGAGTACCGACCCGAAACTGAACCGCATGGGTCGGGTCTAGGTCTAGGTCCTCACATTCGGGTCGTGGGTCGGGTCTGGGTCTAAATTTTAAGACCCGTTTCGAGTCTAGGTCTGGTTTGGGTCTGGCCAAAAACCCGGACCAGAACCCGAAGACCCGATTATTTTGACTTAGTATATAAATCCCTAAACCTGTAAACCTAAGTTCTTCTCTACTTCTAACTACTGCAACTCACTGACCATAGCTCCACTCTTTCTTCTTTGCTTCTTGCTCCACCTTTGCGACCGCCGACACTTCCAATCATTGTCACCGACTCACCGGCTCATCACTTCAACACTCTCTTCTCAATCCAGGTAACTGTCTGCCACAAATCAACTTGTTTTTAGTTGTTTTTTGTTCCCTTCTTGTGGTTGGAGTTCTGTTGAATCTGGGTATGGGTTTGGATGGATGCTCGCACCAATTCTATTTGTAGGTAATTGTATGAAATATTCTTTTTCAATGGTTTAAATCTGAATCGAATCCAGTCTTCAATTGTTTTTTATTTATTTGAAATCTGGTTGTATATTATGTTGTTGATGGATTTACTGATATTCATTCATTTAAAAGTCTAGCTATGAACTGATTTTTCATAGATTTTCTAATTTTGAATCGGGTTTGGATTTTCGAAACAATTCTGGCCATTGTATTTTGTTATTTATGGAATCCCAAGTTTCTATTTGCTATAAGTGACCCGGTTGGGGATGCTCCTTTGCCTATCTTATGACAAAAATGGGGAGTAATGTGTATTAAGGGAGTTGTAGTAGTTAAATGGCATGTTGGGGGAGATTGCTAATTGAGGAGGAGTAGCCCATTGATGGGGAGCATTGCATTGCACATTCATTGTATAATGTTGCTTGTTTTCTTTAATGCAAATGCTTGTTCTATTTTATTTTCACTTGATCACCTCACATACATTTATCTTGGAAAGTGGAATCTTTTTGCTTTAAAGGATTGGTTGTTCTACAAGAGATTGAAGACTTGAAGTTCTAACTTTTAAATATCTCTTTGTCATGTAGAAGATCATTGATGACCTTTAGTTTCATTTTTTATTTTATCTTTTTGTAAGTTTCTCAAAACTTGATTGGCTTATTTGATCTGACAAACCACAATTGGGGTTTGTATTGTAAGGGTAGCTTAGGTAATTGATGATCAAGCTCAAGGCCCTCTCAAGGCCTCAAGGTGATAAGCACTCCAAATGTATAATCTCTAGTGCTTAGTTTTCATTGAAGCAATTTAGTTGCACACACTTATTTATAATGTTTGAATATGTATGATTTACTTTTGTGTGCATCCTCTTCACATGTCACATTTCACACTTGCACTTTTTTGTTATATATAGTTGTGTGTTAGTGCGTCTAGTAATTCGTTTCCTGAATGTTGTTCGGAAATGTCCGCGCATGCACAATGGTATGCTTGGTTAGCGCGATGATCGCCTTCAGAGAATACCCTTGGCTTCTCCTTTGGTTTCACCAAAAGTGGTGAAATGGCGGTTTGATCGGCGGCCATGACCGTCGAATAAAACCGTCGTTTATGTCCAAAAGGTCCTAGAGTATTTTTGTGGTTATGATCGACGGCCACGACCGCCGTTTAGACCTAGTCGATTTAATATATCAGGTCTATTTCTACGGTTGTTATCGGCGGTTATGAAACCGCCGATTGAAACAGTCGATGTTCTTCTGTTCTCTTGGGATTAATTCGGCAGTTTTGAAACAGCCGACTGAAACCGCCGATCGTGCGGTTCAGGGGCAAACTTGTCTTTTCACATGCTCTGTTTTTTTATGTCTATGAATACATCACTTTCTCATCTCTGAACCTAACTCTTTCAATATAAGAACCCTAAAGTCTATAGAGATATTTGTGAGAAAAAAGGCAATCAAGATTGCTCATTTAAACACTTAAAACCATTTTCATATGCATTAAACTTCATCTAGCATCTTCTAGCATATCTAGGATGCTTGCTTGTATGAGTCTTACATCAACACACTTGCATATCTTAATGTTTTACTTTAAAAGGCATCTCTTTAATTACTTGTATGTTCTTATATTATTTTCTTATATACAAGATAGAGATTGTTGTATTGTTTTGATTGAGTGTTGATTTTGTGATAGCTAAACTTAGGATTGTTTAATCTATGCTAGCTAAGCTTTATGCCATGTCATTTAGCTTTTGATATCTATGATTGATTTAATTGTCATATTATAATCCTAGATAAGTATTTAGTGTGACCTAGCACTAAGTACATATTTGGATATCTTTGCATATTCACTTAGGTAGTTTAATCTCTTTAGTGAGAACTAAGTCTTGTGGCTAAGGTTGCTTAGGCCGCAAGCAAATTGGACTAGGTCCACTTTTACAGGCCTGCGGGTAGTGGTGGTGGGTTATAGACTGAGATTAGGTTGTAAACACCATCGCAATTAGTGGATTCGAGGTTCTTGTGTGGCGCACATAAAAGCCCGTGGTTTTTCCCAGTTTGGGTTTCCATGTAAAAATCAAGTGTCATTTATAATTCTGCACTTATTACACTTGATTTATTGTCTTGACTAGTTTGAGGTATTTTCGTAATATTGATTAATCGCAAAAATTGGTAATAATAGTTAAAATCTATTCCACCCCCCTCTAGATAGTTTTATACACACTGTGCATTATTAGTCTGAGTGAGGATCAATTGTAAGTGGTGGTTTTGTCACGAAATAGCTAAATGGGGATATTGTAAGTTTCTCATTTTTTATTGGCTTATTTCGATGACAAACCATAATTGGGGTTATGATGTAAGGGTAGCTTAGGCGTTTAATTGTTGGTGTTCAAGCTCGAAGGTCCTCTGAAGACCTCAAGATGATAAACACTTCAATGGTAAATCACTTGTGCTTATTTACATTAAAGAGAATAGTTGGACACACACACCTCTCTTGTATGCATGTGTGTTTATTGCTTAATGTGTGCATTCTTTTCACATTTCACACTTGTACCTATTTGTTGAATCTTGTTGTGTGTTAGTGTGTCTAGTAATTTGTTTCCCTGAGTTTGTTCCGAAACGTCCACACATGCACGTTGGTTTGCTTGGTTTAGCGCAAAGATCACCGTCGAAGAAAGCTCTTGTGTTCTCCTTTGGTTTCACCACAATTGGTGAAACAGCAGTTGTGATCGGCAGCCCTGACCGCCAAATGAAACCGCCGTTTGATTCCAATAGGTTCTGGAATGGATCTGTGGTTATGATTGGTGGCCAGGCCACCGAATGAAACCATTGTTTGAGACCTGATTGATTTTCATCTCTCGGGTTCAATTATGCGGTTATGATCGGTGGTCGTGACCGCCAAATGAAACCGCAGTTTGAGACTTGATGCTCCCGGGTTCAATCTGCGATTTGAGTTCGGTGGCCTAACCGTCGATGACGCATTTCTAGGGGTAAACTTGTCTTTTCACCTAGCTTATTTTTGCTCTCTATAAATATACCATTATATCATTTTCTCTAATTAAGCTCTTGAACACCAAGAACCTTAAAAAGGGATAGAGAGATATTTGAGAGAAATAGCAACAAGTTTGCTTCTTTAATTCTCCAAACTTATTTCCATCAAACATCATCTAAGCATCATTTAGCTTCATTTAGGATGTGTTCTTGCATGGGTCTTCTTTAACACACATGACTTGGTAAGTTGGTCACTATTTTCATCCATTTTAGTGTTCTTACTTAGTAAGAAATTTCATTTATTACTTGTATGCATCTAGATTAGATTTTATATATAAGATTGAGATTTTTGTGTTGATTGATTGAGTTGGTGTATTGTGATAGCTATTGCATCTAAGATTGTTTTTAATCTTATACAGCTAAGTTTTATATGACATGTAGACACATGATATTTAGGATTACCTTAATAGTTTCAATTAAGACTAGAATTAATAATGTGATTTACCAATTTTTAACTATTAAAACTAAAACACGTTATTCAGTCCAATGATTATTATGGCCTTAATCAAATTAATCCTAATAATTATAAGGGGACCTAACTAATCTAACTAATTAAACAATTTAATTAATAGACTAGTTATTAATGAGAATTACCAGGTTTTTTATACCTAAAAATCTAATCTCATTATTAATAGCCAATTATGTGATTTGCTAAATTTTTATAAAAAAATAAAAATAAAACACATAATATGATTGGCTATTATGCATGTATGACATTTAATAAAATGCATGTGTATGCACTACTAATCTATATGGCATGTGTATGCATGGCAATACTTTAATTATCACATAATAAAAGCATATATGAATTGACCGAGTACGATGAGTTTATCTAACTTAAAAATAATTTCTAATTACAAAAAATTATCCAAGGCATTCCTTGGTCTTCTTGAAATTCCAAAATCTTCAAGTCATGTCTTCTGTATCTTCTGCATCTTCTAGGCCCAAAATCAAGTCCAACTTGATTTATTTTCATGGATCCATCTCATGGATTAAATCCCTAAAGCCTAAATGTTACTCTAACATTTTTCGTAGGCCCGGGATTTCCAAAAAACAATTTGGCCCAAACTCTTACGCACAAGCAGCCCTAGTGCCTACAGACGAGCAACCCTAGCGCATCTCACACGTGGCCGCGCTCGTGTGCATGGGTTGCATCGCAACGCTTGTGCGTTCAACGCGTGCTGCTACCATTGCTTTCGCGAAAAAAGTACGCGGCAGCTGCTGCACATGCGCAAGAAGTAGACCTGGCACGGTTTCGGTTCCATGGTTTGGTGGAACTGGAACCGGAACCGGAACCGGAATCGGAATCAGAATCAGAATCGAAATCGGAACCGGAGCCAAAACCGAAACCGAAATCGAAATCGAAACCAAAACCGAAACCGGAATTGCTATATGCCGGTTCCGGTTCCATAGGAACCGACAGTTTTGGTTCCACAGGAACCGACGGTTTTGAACCTTTTTTTTTTTTTTTTTTTTTTTTTTTTAAACAAACAAACAAAAAAAAGACTTCTAAGTTCTAACTTGACAACTTGTAACTTATAAGTTGTAGATTGTAATTGAATAAAATAAAATATATAAATGACAAATTAAAAAATTAAATTAAATTCATTGGGTTATTATTTGAATAAAATAAACAAATGACAAATTACAAAATTAAATTAAAATAAAACTAAACAAAATGACAAATTACAATTTACATTTCATTGGGTATTTGGAAATTGAGTCACCCAAATTTTAAAAATAACATAAACTAAATAAATGGCAAATTACAAAATTAAATTAAAAAACAAAAAAAAAACAAAAAAAAAAAACAATATGTAAACTTATTAGCCTTGCACTTAATTTTTACCACAATTAAGTTGCCTACGTATCCTCTTGGGGGGTGGGTGGGTTAGAGGAATCAAAGGCCACGTAGTTCTCTTACCTTTTATTACAGGTTTGGTGATGACGTGGAGTCGTGGACTAATTTTATTACAGGTTTGCTATTCCGGCTCCGTTACTCCAGAGCCTTCAGGTTCGTCATCTTTAAAGAAATCGTATGTTGGCTCCTGATCGATTTCTTGTTGTCTGTTTTCCGCCTTTGTCCAATCATCAACACAAACCTGTATCTGAAGTGCTTTTGGTGTCAAGCACGAATGTCTTTCATCTAGGATATTCCCCCCGGCGCTGAACTCTTGTTCCACCGCCACAGTAGAAACTGGTTTTGAAAAAATATTTTTGGCTATCATAGCCATGATTGGATAGTACATTGTAGCTTTATTCCAATATTTTAAAATATCAAATGATTCTATAAACTCACAAGAAGAAGCTAGATAAGATTCAAGCTTGGAATACGAACCGGAGCTTGATGAAGAACATCTTGGTTTTTTGGTTTTTTTTGATAACATACTATACCCTAAATTCAAAAATCCAGAGGAGGATGATGGAGGCTGAGATGCAGTTTGTGTTCGTGTAACATCTAAGTTCAGTGAGGATCCATACAATGTAACATATTCATCATATAAACTATACAATAATTTCTTAACTCTATCACAACACGCATCAACATCATATTCAATATTTAAACCTTGTTTGCCATAATAACCTCCTAGATAATAAGACAATGATTGTAATTTACAACGTGGATTAAAACCCATAGCAATCAAATAAATATTTGGAAACTCCTCATAACAATTTAACCATTTTGCCTTCATAGCACTAACGGCTTCCGCTATTGCTGGGTCAGATTCACAATAAAAAAATGCACCAGCAACATTAAGACTCTCAATAATAAATAAATGTGTTGTAGAAAAATAAATACTAGATAAATTTTTTGTAGCATTATTAAAAACTTTTAACAAATTGAAAACATTGTAACAAGCATCCCAATGAGCTTCAAAAAGTTTAATGGTAGGAACATGAAATTGAATAAAATAAACTAATAAATCCCTATACTCATAACTTTGAGCAAGCATTTTATAAGTAGAATTCCAACGTGTTGGAACATCAAGAGCAAATTTAACGACACTTCTACCATTTTGTTTACAATATCTTGCCCATGCTTTCATTATAGAAGAATGTCTCCATAAAACATTAGGGCTTTTCTAATAGGTAGAATAAAATCTTCAAGAGTTTCTAATCCTTTTTGAACACATATATTTAAAATATGGCATGCACACCTTTGATGAAAAAATGTACCACCAAGAAAGGGTTTGCATAAATCAATTAAAGATGGAATAGCAGCGGTATTGGCAGAAGCATTATCAAAACCAATTGCAAAAATTTTGTTTTCAATATTATACTCTGAAAAAATAATTCTAAGCTGCTATAAATATTCTGAGCAGTGTGTGCATCATCAAAAACTCTAAATGCAAGAATTCTTTTTTGGATAGTCCATGCATTATCCTTATAATGGCAAGTGACACCCAAGTATGAATGCGATTGCCAATGGTCAGTCCATATGTCGGCACATACGGTAACACGACCATTATATTTTTCAAAATATTTTTCTAACTTTTTTTTCTCTCTCGAATAAATCTTTTCAAGTGTTTGTGTAAGCGTGGATCTAGGGACACGGCATGCAGCAGGGTTTAATGCTCGTTGACAATAGTTAACAAAACCAACCCTTTCACCAAAACTGAATGATAAGTGTTCTACTGCTACCATCCTAGCTAATTCTTCTCTATTTTGTTCATCAATATAACGAAATAATTGTTGGTTAGGAGTAGCGTACCTGGGAATTTGTGATTGTGACCTCGTTCTAGTCATTGCTTCTGGATGTTTGGTTTCAATATGCTTCCGATAAGTGCCATATCCTCCAGATTTGCCCCACTTATATGTTTTGGTGCAGTAATTGCAAGCCACTACATAGTTTCCATCTTCTTTCCTAACTTTCTTCATATGTTTGACGAAGAGATCAGATTTGTTTTGCTTCTGTATCAGATCTTCCTCCTCTTGTAGTTCCATTTCCGGTGGATCATAATCAAAATCCGGAGGTGTATCAATATCAGGCATATTTTCTAACTGACTTGTCAAATTGGGGGTGGTGTCATTGGGATCGGGTTCAGAAATTATTAGAGGGGGAGTAGGACAGTTTAGGCCTAGGTCTTCAGCATAAGCCCGACGTTGCAGATATTCGTGATAGGTGGGGTTGTTATGATTGAGATTATCGATCATAGCACCCTTACCTTTCATCGAAATCGAACACGTAGGACCATCACGGTCGTGACCCCTTCCATTTCCACTTCCACTTGCCATTTAAAAATAAATTGGAAACTTAGAACTTAGAAGAATAATAGTATTAGACTATTAGTAGAATAGTAGGTACTATGTAGTAAAGTACAAAAGTAGTAAACTAGTAATTGCAAATAAATGAAAATGAAATTGGAAACTTAGTAATTGACTAATTGGAAATTAAATAAATTGGAGATAAGATTAATTGCAAATAAAATAAATTGGAAATAAAATTAATTGAAAATAAAATAAATTGCAAATAAAATAAATTGGAGATAAAATAAATTCGAAATAAAATAAATTGCAAATTGCAAATAAAATAAATTTCAAATAAAACAATTACAAAATGAAATAAATATTAAAAACCTTGGAAACTTGGAGAGTTGGAGGGGGGGGGGGGGGGGGGGGGGGGGGGGGGGTGGGGTTGTGGTATTTATAGAAAAAATAATAATAATAAAATTGCGCGAACCGGCGGTTCAAACCGGTTCCATTCCGGTTCGAACCGCCCGGTTCCTCAAACCTTAGAACCGGAATCAGAACCGGCCTCCTCTGATTCTGATTTTTTCGGTTCTGGTTCCCCTACAGTTCCACGGTTCGAACCGGAACCTTGTCAGGTCTAGCAAGAAGTGCGCAGCTGTGTGCTGCAGCCTTGGCGAAGGCGCGCATGGTTGCTGCACTTCGCACGCTGTTGTTGCACTTTGCGCAACAATTGTGTACAGTCGATGCGCGTTGTGCAACTCTTGCTCGTTGGCTGCTACGTCTTCCGGATCATCGTTGCTTCGTCAATTTACATCAATAAAAATAAATTACAGCAAATCAACGAAAGAAAAAAAATATTTACAACCCGGAATTAATATAAACCTATACGATATATAAGAATAAAAGGAAGTAGGATTTGTAATCATACCTCAAGGTTAACTCCTTCGTTCTTTCTCTTGTTGATTTCGCTTTCCGATTTGTACCACCGGATCTTCCTCACTATCTCCCTCGTTCCGACAACTTCATGTGGGCGCGTCACGGGCTTCAGGAGGTTGAATGAAGGTAGAAGAAGCACACTAAAAACAGCTCTTGCCTTCTCTTGGTAGGGTTCAGCCACCCTAAAAAATAAGAAGCAAAAAACCTTCTTCTTCTTTTTTTTACTCTTTTCTTTTCTCTTGGCCACAACCTTTTTTTTTTTTTTTTTTTGGTCGTATCTTAATCAAATCTCTCAATTACTTTAATTAAAAGGTTTTAAAGATATCAACCACTTAATATGATTGAATCATTTTAAATATCAAATATTTAAAATAAATATCAATTATCTTGTTTTTAAAATCAAATAATAAAAACAAAATATCTTGATATCTTATATCATGATAGGGTTACAAGTGACCTAGATTAAATAGGATTCTAAATCCCATTTAATTTAATGTTGTCACTGTGACTTGAACTCATGACCTGTTAAAGATTAAATAATCAATATTATTTTATATATTTGCTTTGGTCTTGGCTCGAGCCCTTGACCTCCACAAAATAATTAATTAAATTCATAATTCATAATTACTAATCCATTAATTAAATAATCACATCATTTAATTAATAATCTAAATAAAATCCTTGTTACTTTCGTAACATAATTAATTGGACCATCCTATTAATTAACCATGACCTTTGTTACCGTCAACGTTCCGGGCTAGCAAGGGGACCTAATGGACCCACAATCTTAAGCTCTAATAATCTTTAGAAAAAATTAATTAAACTCTTTAATTAGTATTTCATGATTATTAACCTCGGAGTTACTCCACTAAAAACCCGAGGCTGCACTCTTGTAATTGTAGATGTTTTCACACAAACCTAAATTCAGTATCCATCGATATAGCTATTACATATGGTATGATCCTCCACAAGTAGTTCATAATTAGAGCTGGGTCATAAAGTCTGTTATACCCCTCCAATTATATCTTTTCCATTAAGTACCATTGATTCTCTATTGAACAATTATATCCCTCATTCCTTTACGGAAGAAAAAGAGTGCTCTTAATTATTCAAGCCCTGAATCAACCCTTAAGGGAACTACTTCTCTACTTCTCACAAGAAAGAGTAGATTCCAATATTGTGTACAAACCTTCCCAGCCACAAGCCAAACCGTAATTTCAAGACATAGAGATATCAATCGAGAATGCTATTCCGATCTCACCCATGGTAAATCAAAAACCACGGTCTAACCTGAAGGAGTCAGTAAGACACTCAGGATTAAGATCACCCATATACATCCATCATTTGTCAATATATATGAATCTCTCCATGTAACGGATATTGGAGAGAGATTCATATAGATCGTAGCCTAGTCCTATATGATCACATCATATAAGGTGCCTTCATTCTCATATCACCATATCAGTAGTCTGGGATAAGACCACCGTATATTACGGAATGGACCGCAACTGTAGATTAACCACAAATAAAGTATCCAACTTCATTTGCTCTATACGGACTCTTCAGATTACACGTCTCAAACTGAATTCCTCTATATATGACACTTATATACTCAGTTCGAGATTACATCCGGCAATCTTGGATGTTTAGCACATATGATATAAAAGTATGAGACATGTAAATAGAATGAAAAAGACTACTTGTTTTATTTATAATTAATCATCATTTACATATTACAAGCTTTAGGGCAAAAAACCCCAACATTTCCATCTCTTGACATCTTGAGAATCGTTCACTTGTTTTGACTGGTTCGTTATGAAGTTGCCGTGGCGCCAAACTATAGATAGTCGATCTACAATTGCTTTGGGTCCGGTCAGAATCGAGTTAGGCCCAAGCAACTTTGTCTAAACTTTGTTGAATCGAGTGTGTCGACTACTCCTTAACCTACAAAAAAGATGAAAACTGAAACAAGAAAGAAAGGAGATGGTGGTCATTGTTTTTAGCGTTATGTTTGCTTGGTCTGAACGTGAAAAAGGAAAGTGATTGTAAGGTGAATGAAGGTTTAAGAATTCCGGTGCTCAGAGCTTTTGTTCAAGTAGAGTTTTGGCACGCGAAAGCTTTTGTAAGTTCAGAGAGATCGGAGAGACTTTCAATGAGATGAACCATATATTTATAGGCTTCTTCCCACTCAACAACTTGAATCGTGAAGAATCAAATCAACCTGATCATGCCATGATTTTAAGGGATACTCTGTTTGAATCCTAGTCAAACTCGTTTTAATTGTTATATAGTCACAGTTGAAGCCAGACCAAGTCAAATGGCTTAACTTTATTTACCAGGCTTACTGGGTCAACCCGATGGTATGAGCTTGACTCGTATTAATTACTGACCCTATCGTAGGCTTGAAGGTTGGACCTAAGGCCTATTTTTGGTTACTACAATTATTGTGTTTACTAAAATTAGTCAAAAATCAAATTATGTAGTCTTACACATAAATTAAGAATTAAGTTAAGTCATTGGAAACGTGGAAAGGGAATTTGATACCCCCTCCTACCTAAGAATCAAGTTCCTTTTCTGATTCTCTTTTATTTCATTTCAATTAGCGATTAGTAAACACGTCAATAGTATTATACTTGTAGCAATTGATCTTGTAAAACAATAGAGTTATATTTATAGCGATTGATCTCGTAATCTTCTTGGTTTTAGGCATATACCAACTCAATAGATGTTAATTTTTTATTTAAAACCTCACCTTGTCTCTAAAATCCAAATCTCGACTTTCAAAAGAAAATTGTACGCGAGATATATGATTCTAATCATTCTATGATTAAAAGTTGACTTTTGGCCCTGTGGTGCGAGCGTGGCATCTTGACGGTCGAAGTAGAGGATGGATAAATAAATTAAGTATATTTTTTTCAAATTTAAAATGTTCCAAGTCCCAAGTCCCAAGTCCCAACTATTAATATTGTAAGGCCTTAAAAAAGAAAAGGGAAAATTGCACTAACATCCCCTAAATTTAAGTAAAATTGGACTAATAGATAGAAGATCATTTTATTGCATAAACCTCCCTTGGATTTCGTTGGCCAAACGTTGACCATAGTTAGGACTAATTGTTGACCAACCTTGACCCTTGAAAATCACATTTACCCTTTGTCTTCAATCTAAAAAATCATATTTATCCCTACCCTATAATAAATGAATGTAAATTTATAATATTTAAATATTTTTATAAAAAATAGGGTAATTGCACTAACTTACCCTAAGTATATGCATAATTGCACTAAAACCCAAAAAACTATCATAATAACACAAACATACCCTCCGACCGTTGACTAACGGTTGACTACCGCTAATTAGCAATAAAAGAGGAGCAATTACACTTTTGCCCTGGCCAACTACATTAATTAATGGGGTAATTGCACAAACATCCCCTGAGTTTAAACCTAGTTACACCAATATTGAACTTTTGCTTAAAATTGCATAAACCTCCCATATTGTTAGTTGCATTTAAATTAACTGTTGACCAACTTATTAGTATAAATGTCTAAAATGCCCTTAGTTATTTTATCTTTTAATTATCCCTAAAATAAATAATATTTGAATATTTCATTTATTGAAAATTAAAAAATATATATAATTGAGAAGACAATTAGACAAATCTTCCACCTCTTTTTTCATGGTGGGTCTCTCGTCTTTGTGGCGGTGGAGGCCATAATCTCTTTTTTTTTTTTTTTTTTTGGAACGACAAAGAGATGGATGAGACACCTCCATTAGACGATTCGATGGATCAATATCCTCCATTGACGAATTGTTGTTGTGGTGGTGTGGTCATCAAAGAATTGGTTACGGTGGTGTAAGGGTCAAAATCGGGCAGGTCCATCTTAGAGCCCACTGCTCCATCTCTACCCTCTGATGGAGTTTGGAGGAGATTTGGAATTTTTCAGATCTCTTCCCAAGATTTTCTTTTATTTTTTAGAATTTTTTTTTATCATATTTATTTACAAAAAGAAAATATTAATTATTTATAAGATTTGTTTGTTGCAATCCGAATGTGGTAATGAATTTTTAAAAATCTTTTTAATTTTTTTAATCATTATATATATTTTTTCATTTTTCATTATATTTAATTAATTAATGTAGTTGGTAAGGGCAAAAGTGTAATTGCTCCTCTGTTATTGCTAATTAATGGTAGTCAACCGTTAGTCAACGGTCGGAGGGTATATTTGTGTTATTATGATAGTTTTTCCAGTTTTAGTGCAATTATACATATAATTAGGGTAAGTTAGTGCAATTAACCCTTTATTTACTTATTGGCACTGAGACAATGACTAAATTGTCCCTTAGCTGATGTTAACTAACGGTAGTCAACCGTTAGTCAATGGTCGGAGGGTATGTTTGTGTTATTATGATAGTTTTTCCGGTTTTAGTGCAATTATGTATATACTTAGGGTACGTTAGTGCAATTAACCCTAAAAAATAAAACAGAGTTTTTTTTTTTCTACCAAAAAATTATGAGATCTGGAATAAAAAAGCTCAAAGGTTTAGAACAAAAAAAATTCAAAAGTCAGTAACAAAAAAACTCAAAGTCTGGGAAAAAAAAAAAAAAAAAAACTCAGATTGAAATATCTTCTCTCAATACATCTTCATCCATCCAGCTTCAATCATTAAAATGCATCCACAACAAAATCCTACAAAACAGTACAAAAATCCCACAACCATCCAATCAATTTTATCAAAAAAAAAAAAAAAAAAAACAGCCAACTAGCCACCACCACTACGCACGTTGACCCGTTTTGCCAACTTATGCTACCGCGAGTCACCCATTAACCCATCACGGCCGGTCTAGAAAGTTTCGTTGGTCATCGATCACCAAACCCCGACAATCTACGTTATTGATTTGTTCGCTGGAATCGCGAACGATCACCAAACCCCGTGTCGCCGCCGATCTCGTCTTGATGGAGATATCACACACCGGAAGATTTTGCACCAAAAGTGCCATCACTCTCCATCTCTAAAGATGAGATTGAATAGAGTTGTTCCATATCTCTGATGAGGACCTTCGTCTCAGTGAGGCTCCATTGATGAAGCTCTTGGAAGAGAGAGATCTGGAATTTTCCACCAATCTCCATCCATTATTTTATTTTATTATTTTTCAACTTTTTTTCTTGTAAATTAATATTTTTTTTAAGTTTTTTTTTATTTTAAAATTTATATGTTAAATTAATTTTAAATTGTGGATAGGTGATGTGTCTGGTGTTGATTGGCCTAAAGTCAATTTTGATTTAATTTATTTAATGTCACACTTGAAAAAGTCCATTTTGCCCTTTCCTTTGTTAACTTTCCGCTAGTCAACCGTTTGGTCAATAAAATCCAATGGAGGTTTGTACAGTAAAATGATCTTCTGTATATTGGTCCAATTTCACCTAAAGTTAGGGAATATTAGTGCAATTTTCCCAAAAGAAAAATTAGAAAAACGAAACGGATAGGGATAAGAACGATTATTAGGAAAAATAATTAAAATAAAAAATAAAAAAAAGGACATGCATATAAAATGAGTGGAAAGGTAAAAGTTTTTCTTCTCTCTGCTCGACTTTTGTGTTGGAAGAACAGAAAGGGGTTGTAGTCGAGAGAGAGAGGTGGAGGCGGCCGCCGCCCTGCGGTAGATCTGTTCTCTGCTTCGTCGCTGTTTCCATTTCTCCGCCGCTATTTCCTCCGGATCGCGTTCTACATCACTCAAGGTCAAACTTCATCATCATTATTAGTAGTAGTATATTAAGAAATAATTTATAGTTGCAACCAGTATAATTATAATTTGTTATTTCGTCACTTTGGATCCCATAATTTTAAGTGATTGTTTGTGTTTATGTTACAGATTTGCAGGTCTTAGGGTTTGAAGCGTCATGGCTTCAAAGCGTATTTTGAAGGAACTCAAGGATTTGCAGAAGGACCCTCCCACCTCTTGCAGCGCTGGTATCATCACTCTTGACCTATTCGTTTATATATTTATGGTCATGGAATTTATTGATCTACACTTCCACTGTGTGTTTATATTATTCGGTCAATAAGTCGATTTATTCTAATTATAGATATATAGTGATTGCTTGTCAATATACTTTTTCCTGATGTATTCTAATTTAGGCTAATTATGTTTGCTGCTCGATGTTGTTTTCGAATGAATTATATACGGTCACATTTTATTTCCTGTTAGTTCTGTTGCTTTCAGAGCAATAAATAGATTGACAGAGACATGTTTTTATTTGGTGTTACTGTGTTCATCTTAATGAATTGATTTAGTTCAAAATTTGATATCGAAACACTAGTGTTTATAGTGAACTAGGGTATGTGATCCAAATATGTAACTTAGTAACTGTTGTATGGGGTGCTTAATCGTGAATAGGTCCTGTGGCCGAAGACATGTTCCATTGGCAAGCGACAATTATGGGGCCCCCTGATAGTCCATATGCAGGAGGTGTATTTTTGGTTACCATTCATTTTCCTCCTGATTATCCCTTTAAGCCCCCAAAGGTAATTGGTTTTTCCGTATGGAAATTGGGTGTTTGATTTTATTCATTTCAAGTAAAGCCCCTTTTTTTAGTTTCTTTTTATTTAATGAAGTATTATGGTGTTTTGTTGGCTAGGTTGCTTTTAGGACTAAGGTCTTTCATCCAAACATCAACAGCAATGGAAGCATTTGTCTTGATATCCTCAAAGAGCAGTGGAGCCCAGCTCTTACAATTTCGAAGGTTTGACTTTGATCCTTTCAAGCTATTTAGCCTCTCATTATTTTGGGTTTGGCAATGGCCACTGGCATGCAATTGTGTCTCCATGCATGCCTATACAAAGTTGCTGAAAAAAATATATGGACTAGTAATTTTAATATTCCCGTCCTTCAAGTTGGATATTATTGTGAAGGGAAAAGCTAAATACACTCGCAAGTGGTTTTTTTTTTATTTTACTTTGATTGCAAAAATGCCATCGTATTTTATTGGATTTCCATTCAAGTTCATTTGAATGGAAGCGATTGATACACTCGTTGGAGGGCAGTGAGTGTATCAGACTCCTCTATTTTGAAGCCATTTTTGTTTTGCATTTGAACATTGCAAACCACTCGATGAATGCTCTGTTGCTTATGCCTTATCTAGTCAAAAACATGCAAATTTATGACATTGAACTGTTATATTCAACTTTTCTGAGGACCCATTTTTTATCAAACGTATTTTGTTTAAATTCCATAATGATGGATTTTGGATCTTGGTGAGAAAGAGGGAAAATAGAACTCTGATCTTAAAGACCTTATGATCTTCAAAAGAAGAGGATTGAATAGAAAAAACTTGGGAGTTTAGTTAAATTATGTCCGTCCACATTTCATAAGCTTTTTCAGTATTTTCCCTTTACAAAGGTCCAAATTCAGCCTTTAGGATTTAATTATAGTTATAAGAGTTTCCTTAATCACTGTTCGCTGCATGTTGCATTGCTATGTTTTCTGCTGCTTGTTTTCTATAATTATGCGCCTTTTATGAGTGATGAAATGACTTCATGAGTGGTAAGTCATCCTATAGACATTCTTCACCTTCGGCTTCCTGTTGAGATCTCAGTACTCCCACTAAAATTGGATTTGAATGGGGCTGGTTTGAGGGAAATTTTTGTTATTGACATTTGACCATGAAAAATGTATTTATAACTTCATAACAGTTTTGGAATCCTAATTATGTACTAACATTGGAACATGTATCAGGTATTGCTCTCTATCTGCTCATTGCTTACCGACCCAAATCCTGATGACCCTCTTGTACCGGAGATTGCTCACATGTACAAGTCTGACAGGGCAAAGTATGAAGCCACGGCACGCAGCTGGTCACAGAAGTATGCCATGGGATGAATATTATTAGGATACTGCAGATACCGAAACAATATATCATGGTGGAATGTGTTTTGGTTTATTTATTTTTTCCTTCTTTGTGGGTGTTGTTGGGCAAGATGTGTGTTGTGTACCACTCTCTCTTGTTTGAAGCTCAGCCTTTATGCAATGTCATAATAGTCCTAAAATACTCTATTTAACGCCCTATGATCATGAAAGTGTCTCATTATGGAAATGAAGATATTATTGGCCCTGAAGATCCCAATCGAATAATTAGAGCCTGGTTCTATTTAGGTAGGCCTAGGTCTATGGTTTAGTTGGTATGGCCTCTTGTTGGCAGATGGAAATTGGAAACTCTCTATCACATCAAATTGTTTTAATATGCTATTACGAATTCTGGAAATTTGAAGATTCAATAATAGAGCCAAAACCAAAACAGAGCTTTAAAATTTGATAAAAGTTCAGGTAAAATTTTATTTCTTGTCAAGTCACTAGGGGGTCCATACATGCCTAATAATCTCATGATGCCTTTTATCATCTAGCCATCTAGGTAGGTTAAGGAGGCCGGAGATCCTTATGGCAAG
The DNA here is from genome assembly GCA_030490815.1 of Acer saccharum. Classification (NCBI taxonomy): domain Eukaryota; kingdom Viridiplantae; phylum Streptophyta; class Magnoliopsida; order Sapindales; family Sapindaceae; genus Acer; species Acer saccharum. The sequence goes on along the minus strand of CM059875.1, from coordinate 8,466,759 downwards.
GAAAATTCAATTAATAATCAGACGGCTAACTTGTTTGTGTTTGGTTTGTCTCATTCATTCCTTTCCAGGCTGGCATTGAATTCATTCGAGTCAAAAATTTGAATCTTAATGAAAATATCAGATTTAGGAGTCAAATTTTATGATTATGTATGTAAACACAATTCACAAAAATTCTTAGATTGAGTAGTCTTAAAACAAGTTGTAATGATTGTAATTAGTTGTGTTAGAGAGCTGCTGCTCATATACTAGTTCTATTATTTTATAGGGGAATGCTATCTACCTTTTCCATTTACCTTTCCCTCTCATTGTTTAACACTGTGTATACTTTTTCATTTAATAAAAAGCTCTCACTTTTTGCTACAAAACTTATTTACGTCTTTACCCCTTATTAATGAAATGATAAAAGCAATCATCAAGAGTAAATACGTAAATAAACTTTGTAGCAAAAAGTGAAAGCTTTTTATTAAATGAAAAAGTGTAAACGTGTCAAATAATGAGTGAGAAAGTAAATGGGAAAGACAAATGGGAAAAGTAGATAGCATTTCCCTATTTTATATAACAACTTTGAATTTCTCTATTGGAAATTTTTCTAATAAGGCCAAAGGACCCTCGTCAACATCACATATTCACATGCTACAGCGTGTCTCACATAATCAAAAAGCAGCCTAGAGCATCCTAGTAATTTCATAATATTAAAGGGGTAATAAGAAATAACTATCTAATCGAACGGTTTCGAAAAACTATCCTTACATAGATTTCATAATATCATAGGGCTAAACTATCATTTCATAGATTTTATAATATAAAGCTATTAAATGTTTTTTTATTTTATTTTATTTTATTTGAATGTACAACAACTACCGGGACCTTGCGAGGATTGAACACTACTAGCACAGTCCGGACAACTACTCCCACAAGAGGGGAGAGGACACCCACACATGAGGTGGGACAATGAAATAATGAGTGTATATGTATATACACGGTGCTGAGCGTTAAACTGTGGTGCTGGAGTCTCCCTTTGGAGAGTAACACTACATTGGCAAGAGGCCCAATGGCAAAAGCTATTAAAATGTTATAAAGCTAATTTTGTGATGTTATGGATTATAGAAAACGGTCTGGTCCTAATCAAAAAAGGACCATTGATGATGCAAATATGCAACGAAGTAAATAATAATGATATATTTTTTAAAAAATTGAATTTCTAAAGAAATTTTTAATATTTTCATGAATATTTATATCCCAATATGTACTTCAAAATTAGTATTTTACTATTTTACCCATAAATCTTTCTTGATATGTGATTCGTACTAAACTTAACTTAAAATCCTAAGGGTATTTACGTAAAAACGTATCCAAGTTCAGACAATATAAGCTATTAAACGAAAACAAAACAACTTTTCAAAAAAAAAAAAAAAAAAAAAAACACACACACGCTAGGTTTTTACGTAATTACAGAACAACAACTAGAAACACACAAAATTAAATTCACGCCAAAAATGATTTCCTCTTTGTCTGGTGGTGAGTGGTGACTCAGATTATTCTTCTAATCGTCTTTTTTTATTCATTTATTTGCTAATTAAAAATTTCTCTTTCTCTTTTCGAAATTGATAATACGATTATGTTAATCGTAGATAGATAGTCCTTTCTTTTTTATATGTGTTACCTTTATCTTCTCAATCCTCCATCGTTAGGGTTTTCGTTCTCTTTACTGTTTTAAATTCTCAATTTCTTTTTTCCATTTGTTGAATTGATTTGCTCCGTTAACAGAGATTACTCGTTTGATTTTTTTGAAGGTGATTACTTTTTTGTTTGTTTATTTTTGTTTAATGTTGTTAATCAGTGGAGAAGAAAAAGCTGAGATTTTGATGCTTAAATGTTTGTTGTGTTGCTTCTCAATTTGCCAGCATGTGCTCTGTTGTTATTGATGCCTAATTTTGACAATAATTAATTATTCCAACTTTTAATTGCTGGAAATGATAACTTTGAAGTTTTGAAACAGTAGTGGGAGGATTTACTGTTCTATTATGGTAATTTTTATATTTTTTTTTCAAATGAAACAAGCAGCTTCATAATTAATTGTTTATAGTTTAGGGTTTAATCTGCAGTTTTGATTATTTACTCGAATTGATGGTTTATACTTTTTAGCAATTCTTTAATTGAATTGCAGAAATGAGACCTTTGAAGTTTTGAAAGAGTAGTGGGAGGATTTTAATGTTCTATAATGGGTGGTTGTTTTTTTATTTTTTTATTTCAAATGAAACAAGCAGCTTCATAATTAATTGTTTATAGTTTAGGGTTTAATCTGCAGTTTTGATTATTTGCTCGAATTGATGGTTTATACTTTTTAGCAATTCTTTAATTGAATTGCTGAAATGAGACCTTTGAAGTTTTGAAGGAGTAGTGGAAGGATTTTACTGTTCTGTTATGGGTAGTTTTTGTTTTTATATCAAATGAAACAAGCAGGTTCATAATTCATTGTTTATAGTGGTTTAATCTGCGATTTCGATTACTTCTCGATTATCTGCTCAAGGTGATGGTTTTCTACTTTCAGGTTATTGGTGTGTTGCTGCCGCTAGCCTTTAGGGATTTGGGCTCTCTGGGCATCACTAATGGGGCTTTGTTTGACAAAGGTAAGTACCTTTTGCCTGGTGTATGTAGAACTTTTCTTAAAAGGGAAAACATAATTTTCTATTTCTGCATACATGAAGGTTCCAATTTTGTTCTGGAGTAGTCTTACAGAGTGGATTTTAAATCTTGCTACATTGTGAACCATCCCGATGTAGTCTATAAGCATAATCTTCTGTTGGTTTATGTATATTATCTTCAAACTTGATGTTGTATTTATAGCTTGCTGGTTTTTAATTATTACGCTGTTAATGTCCATGATTCTTGTAGAATCAAGGTGACGAAGATGATTCTGAGCAACATGTAGAGTTTGCTGCTGGGAATGTTGGTCTTGTTACAACCAAAGAGGGTTGGGAGCAAAAGCTGTCAGAAGCTAGTAGGGATGGCAAGACTGTAAGTTTGTTTATCTCCTTTTGTTCAGGCAAGGGAATGAGACGTAATAAATGACATCTAGGTGCTTGATTATCGTTTTTTTTTAATAGTTGGCTTGTCTGTGTTTTGACAGAGTTCATTTATATTTTGGTGATTTATTCAATATTGCGTGCCCACAAATCTAGCATTCATATGTCTCAAGATTTAAGCATATAGGGCCAGGCTTCATTAACAGTGTAATGCTGGAGCATTCGGTAATTTTGAGAAACCAAAAGAATTATAAAGACAAGGTCCTAAGTAAATTTTGTTGGCCTCATATTCTTAGAAATTACAGATTTCATTCTTTACATTTGCATCAAAGACTAGTTAGCATTGATGATTGGAATTATCCTGTAAATATTATCTAAAATAGAATTTTGACCAAATATAATGGCTCTTTTTTTTTTTTTTTTTTTGTCTACATTTGCATCAAAGACTAGTCAGTATTGGCTGTGATGCTTGGAATAATACAGTAAATATTATCTAAATAGAATTTTGTCCAAATATAATGGCTTCTCGCCATGTAATTTTTTGTTTCTAATAAGCAATGTTATAGATTCATAAGAAAACTTGTGCTCCTGCTCCCTACTGCTTTTTCAAACTCTCATCTGCAAGACTTCTTTTTCTTTCTTCTCCTGCTGACACAGAAAACTGGCTGGCCGCTACTGCCATAAAGTATATGGGTTTTACTTAAAGACTGGTATAAAAAGTATGATTTGATTTATATGTTGAGTTTTCTTTATAAAGTTCCTTTACTATACCTGATTGAATAGGTGATTGCAAACTTCAGTGCAACATGGTGTGGTCCCTGTCGAATGATTGCACCATTCTACTGTGAGCTATCTGAGAAACATCCTTCTTTGATGTTTTTGGTGGTCGATGTAGATGAACTAACTGTAAGTAACAGAAATTTCTTCACACTATATTTGATGAGAACAACGTGATGCGTTATAATGTTTACCATAAAAGGGTTCTATCCCTCCTAGGAGTACACTGCAATAACCAATGTTCCAAGAAAATATGAAAGAGAGAATCAATAAGCAATTAAAGTGTGATATAAATTAAGCAATTGAATGGTCAAGCTCTGATGAAGCAAAACTGTTTTGCTGATCTTTATGTGTGGGTTATGTGTGATGCAGGAGTTCAGTTCATCATGGGATATTAAAGCGACTCCGACTTTTTTCTTCCTTAGAGATGGGCAGCAAGTTGACAAACTTGTAGGAGCAAACAAGCCGGAGCTACAAAAGAAGATAACTGCTGTTTTAGATTCAGCAGTCCACTGTCAAAAATGAGGGTTTTCCTATTTCAGTGAATATTTTTTCTGTATTTTGGTGTTAGTAGTTTGGTTGTTTGATTGTGAGATTTTCTTTTGTTGTATATTAATGCACTGTGATGAAGAGATGAATCCTGTGATAATTCTTTGTGTTACCCTATTCGCCTATTTGGCTTGTGGAACTCAAATAGGTTTATTGTCGTTGAATAAAAACTCGGTTAGCTTTTCAATTTAGGAAACCTCGAATACATTTATTATTATTGAATAGTCAAATCATATTCCATTTAGGAATTTAGTTGTCCTTTTATTTCGGAGAAAATCTTTAATGAGATGGTCTAATTGTCACTTGGTTTGACCGTTCAATGAGATTGTATCAAATTATATTTTAATAATATATATTTATGTTCTCGAAATAAATAGTACAATTATATTTTTGTTGCTTTTCATGGGGTTTGTATTTTATGGCGATCTACCGCAACTAAAAAAAAATTTCATATTCAAGCCTCGTAAGATTCCATTGGTCATGGTTCCACCAAAAAAAAAAATACACCAATCTTCATGATTCTAATTTTCATGATTTCTTTAGGTTCCCAATGGTAGGATGTACTATTCTTCAAAGGGTTGCCTTATAACAATCGTTCAAGATTGGAGCATCAATTTATTGCATCCTTTTTCGACGTCTTCAAATTAAATTGCCAAATAACAAAATTCAAGTCCATTGTTATCATCGGATCATCGGTTATTCATAGACACATAAGAAAATTGGCATATTATATTGTAGATCGGGAGTCGGGAGATAAAGTTTGGACAACCCATAGACACCTGGAATAACATGTAATTCGATGTAACCTAATATAATGGGAGGTTTTATACCATAAATTCCAACCGTCAAATAATGGCTTAGAGGTAACAATCCAACCACCGCACAAAAAGTGGCCCATATGCATATGCCAATATGCCATTCCAACTTCTTTGAGACAAGTGTGAAGCTATTATTTATATATAACAAATGACTCTATAAATTCTTTCAAAAATAAAAAAATGACTGTATAAATGTAACTTCATTTTCACCAGAAACGACACACGCGAAGAAGCATTTTTACGGGCATTAAGGGAGAAAAGTGAGTTATAATAATCACATTATCATATTAACCAATTAATTAATTTTCTTAGTAAATTAAGGCATTACATAATCTAATTTTTTTAAATTAAATAATCAATCTATCATATTATAATATATACTAAAAATATATAAAACTATAATATGAAGAGTCCCTATTTATTAAAATTATAAATATTTATTTGTTATCCCTTATTTATTATTATTATTATTATTATACACATAATATAATATGAAAAAACCCTATATATTTATATATTATTTGAGTTCCTATTTATAAAAATTATATATTATTTATTGTAAATAAAAATATTTTTTTTATTACAAATATAAATATATAATTTAATATAAATACAGTGAATGCTTTTTTATATTTAAGTTTCTTCTCCCCATAAGCTCCCATGTGTCCATATTTATTTGCATTAATCATATAAATGTACATAAAAAAAAATTGACGGAACAAATATATATATATATATATATATATATACAGTTCCGTTCACATCAGTGCACACTAATGTAACTACATCAGTACCAATGCATGTGGACCACTGATTATGGAGAAGTTTTGACAAGTGCATACACTTTGAGTCAAAATATATAAATCTAATGGTCCACATCCAACGTACTGATGAAGTTATATCAGTATGCACTGACTTGAACATTTCTGTATATATATAAATAATTTTTTTATTGTCAGTACGTCCTGATATATTTTATATCAGTAAGAAGAATGTGGACCATTAGATTTACATACTTTGACTCAAAGTGTATGCATTTGTCAAAACTTCTCCATAATTTATGATCCACATTCTTCATCCTGATATATTTTATATTAGGACGAACTGATAGTAGAAAGACTGTATATATATATATATATATATGTATATATATTTACTGTAGTTTCCTATCATATATCTATATTCAATTTTAATTGGAGAGATTCTCCTTACAATCCACAAATTATCTATTCACACTCCAAATTGATTTTTTTTATTAATGACAATTTTAACCTAAACTAAAATTACTAAACAGGACAAAAAATATTAAAGACACTCTAAACTAATTAAATTATTTATATATAAAAAAAAATCTCTTTCCTTAATCATTAGATTAAATATTACATATTAAACTCTCTCATAAATCTGTAATTACCATATTAAACACTCTCTCCTGATTAATCTCTCTCCATTAATATATATATATATATATATATATATATATATATATATATATATATATATATGTATCATATTTCCATACTTTCTCTACTTTCTCTATCAATCTCTGATTAATAGTTAAAGAAAAAAAAAACTTATGAATATTTTAGTTTTTTACTAACAGTAATATATATATATATATATATATATATATATTAAAAAGTCAATTTTCAAAAAAAAAAGAAAAAAAAAGATATACTAAAGCTTAAATTGTTTTAACTAGATTCGATTAAACTCGGAATTTCTAAGACTAATGAAAGAATTACAATTCTCTAGGTAGTCACATACCTACAAAAGTAACAAAAAATATTTTCATATTTCGATTTTTCTTATAAAAAAAAAATAAAAAATAAAAAAAACAAGGCACTTTTTTGTTTTTTTTTGTTTTTGTGTATACATACATATGGTTCCTAAAAATTAAGCTTATTAGTAAGTTTGTTTTTTTTTTTTTTTTTTTTTTTTTAACTGTTAGTCTTGCTTGAGAAAGAATGGAGATAGAAAATTAGTTGGAGAAGAGAGAGTTTAATATGGTAATTAAATATTTAGGAGAGTATTTAATATGTAATAATTAATCTAATGATTTAGAAGATATAATTTCGTTTTTTAATAATTTAATTTAAAAAAGATAAAAAGGATAATCTTGTAATAAAATGAAGTGTCTTTAGAATTTTTAAAATTTAAAATTTTAAGAATGGAGTGTTTTTAGAAAAGAAGTGTAAAAAGAAAAAATTGGATTGTCAAAAGAAACTCTCTTTTAATTGGGGTAATTTCACTAAAGTCCCTACTTTTTTACAAAATATCATATTTTTAAACGTCTTGGTAACTTTAATCCTTCATTTATTCAAAATACACCACTTTAGTCCCTCTGTTAGTCAACCGTTAATTTTGACTAATGGAGTTAGGGGTATTTTTGACTTGAAATATGACACTTTTCAAATTGTGACACATGTCAAAATATATTAATTAAAATTATTTATTTATTAAAAAACTATTAAAAAAATTAAAAAATTAAAAAATTTAACCATACTTGGTCTAGTGCGATCTCCTAAGAACAAAGAACTGCTTCTCCATGAATCTGGAGCAAAATGGAGATACAAGGACCCTTTTTTTTTCTTCTTTAGCTTCCATAATTTTTCAAATCTCTTCCCTTTCATGGATTCCAAATCTCAAACCTCTTCTATTCCAAGGATTCCAAATCTATTCCTTTCATATATCCCAAATCTCCAAATCAACATGCATCAATTTCATTTTTTTGTATTTTTTTATTATTACTTTGTTGGGTTGATGTTCATGATTTTGTTGATGGATATAGAAATGGGATGAAGTTGAGAATGGGGATGCAGTTGGAGATGTGGTTGTTGATGGTGTTGGAGTTGTTGCTGGTGAATACTGAAAATCTACTTTCCTCCACCTCAGTTTTTCGTTTATTTTCTTTTTATCTTTTACTAAATTTTTTTCTTCAGATTTTATTTAATTTTTTTACTATATTTTATTTAATTGTAAATTGTGTTTTAATTTATAAAATTATAAAATATATAAACCAAAAATTTGAAATAAAAAAGCTATGAAAAGTCGGTAAAAAAATACAAATATGAGAAGAAAAAACTGAAAGAGGCGTCTCCTCCGGTTTCTTTAGTTTTAATATCAATATTGGTTTTATTTTGTTTGGTTAATAACAAATTTTATGTTATTAATTTGAAGCCTAGAAGCAAGAATATGGAACAAGTAAGAGAGAAATAAAGGGAGAAAGCATTTCGGTCAATCTTATTAATACTTTATGAATGATTACATAATAGGCTTGTTTATAGCCATGTCGAGGATTATCTCTACAATTGATATCTCTTAAATTACAAAATAATAACATATAATTATCTAGGTGGTGATAAGTCTACACTCCCCCTTGGACGTACGCTACCTTGATAAAACTCTCAAAGCTTTATGAAAAATATATTGGACGTGCTTAAATACTACCTCATTAAAAACTCGACAGGAAAACCCAGTGGGACAAAACCTGATCAAGAGAAAAAGAGTACAGTGCACATATGTCCAAATTGAAGAATACTCCCCCTGAAACAAAAAATAAAAATAAAAAAAACTATGTAATGAATCTTGTAGTTGGCAAAGTCGACATATACTGATATCATATACCAACTTTCTTGGAGTGTCGTAGAACTTTGATGATATATCTTGTGTATTGTGCACCGATAAGATACGGTACTTCTGGACCAAGTATCATTTCATCATTATCTTTAGGTCAGAATGAGATCTTTCTTAAGATTTAAAGACTAGACAACCATTGAGATGTTCAAAGGATGAGATTTATCCATATTGAATCTCTTTTTAATATATGTAGATTTAAGGAAAAGTATTTCATTATGCTCGATCTTCGGTCCGGGAAATATATTGTTTTCCTCAAAACTTTTGTTATAGGGGTTTTTCGTCAGCATGACACGTCAACGAGGATAACGGGTTATGTGGAAACATAGTGATTCCACGTCATCAAATGTCAAATGTGAGACACGTTATCAAAAAGGGTCAACATGAACGCGTGATAGCACCATATGAGGAGCCATCTACAGATGGAATCTGGTTGGCTAAAAATTTGTTCGGCCAAAGGTTTCAATTAGCCAAGATCTGTTCGGCCAGGAATATACTCAGCCACTCAGCTAGGAGTCTACTCGGCCAGGAGTATACTCGGCCAAGAGTCTGCTCGGCCAGGAGTCCACTCGGCCAAGAGTCCACTCGACCAAGAGTATACTCGGCTAGGAATCTACTCGGCCAAGATTTTACTCGGCCAAAGCTCAATACTTAGCCAAAAACAGGAAATACAGCCTTACCAAGATACGCCATATCAGGAAGAGATCTGCACATATACGAAATCTTAGGATAATATTCTAATAAGGAAAATATCCCTATTTCCTCTCCAGTACCAAAGAAGTCTAATCATGAAAGAACTCTAAGCTTCCAAAAGGATAAACACTAAACGGGAAATGAGTCCTAATGGGTCTACTATACCAGAATCCTACAAAGACTCTAATCAAAGAGTCCACCGCTTATACGACAGAAATTAGGGCAACCCTAGATTGAACCCTATAAATACATCCATGTATTCATTATATCATGATTATGATCATCATGAGCAACTTACACTGACATGAGAAAAGAGATACGATCCATAAGAGAGAAAGTGAGTATTGAGCGTGTAATCCTTATATTCATAATGGATCATTTCTCACCGTCACTGGCACCGTGTATGTTTCCCCACCTTGGGGTTTTACCTCGTAAAACATGTGTTATGCTTGTTCATCTTTTGTTTCCTACTTTCATTACGTTTATCTTGCAGGTTTAATTAACCTAAATCGTTTACTGGTTGACTGTCGAGAAATCACCGTCAACAACTTTCATCTCAAATTCTCTTTTCTAATATTAAGTGGTTTTAGAAACTCTTCGAGAGTTCCAATTAAATTTATGTCATCGACATATACTGCTACAATTGTAAATCCGGATTCCGATGAATACACATGAGGTATATAAGATCTTTAATATATGCTTCTTTATGAGGTCTTCACTAAGATGATCATACCACGTTCTTCTGAATTGCTTTAATCATTGTAACTTTGTTGAACATAAGTTACGAAAATTTGAATTATATACTTCAGACATTTTGAATCTTTTAAGATTATTCTCAACATAGAAATATTATCTATGCAACAAAATATTTGTATATATTCAATACTGGGTTTCTACAGTAAGCCCTTTGTTTCGAGATATAAGTTATATCTTGTTATCTTAAATTTCGTACGAATAATCATTTTAACCAAAAAAAAAAAAAAATACATTTGACGTCTTCAAGCGTCTACACTATACGTCCAAAACATTTCAAGTTTTAAATGAATATAGTTCTGCCTTTTGGACAATAGTTTTATGTCGACATTCATCCAAAATTTGTGGTTAAAGGTCCTCATCATTTCATAATATGCACAACAACAATATATGAGATCTCAATTTTTACTTTGCAGTACACGTGCATCTTCAAGGGCTTATGCAAACTTTCATATAGGATAATTGTAATATTTATATATTTTCAGTATATGTGCATTTGCATAGGCAATTGAGATCCCTTTAATTTATGAGTTTCATAGGGAAGATTACATTTCATTATTTTGTATCTTTTTAAAAAGGTTTTTGTCTCTTCAAGGACATTTAGCTCTTCAAGAGGCTTTGTTTAGATGATGAAGATTATATATAGCTCGAGCATTATTTTTAACATGATCATGACCTTTCATATTCGCTTCAGGGAATAATAACTTTAAATAAAAGTCACATTTCACACTTTTAGTGTGCAACGAATAATTTATTGGTTTAAATTGTTTTTCAGGAACAATCACCCGGGTTAATATATTGGCAATTAATATAAATAAATTTATTCGAATATGCAATTTGCAAGTGAATGGTCCTTTGAACTTCAGGTTCATGTGATTTATATAAGGATCAAGATAAGATAAAGATGATGCATGCCAACTATAATTTCACGTCGTTATTTTTTTATTATATCTTTCTCCCCCAATTTCAACCAAGCCTTGCCGAGCCCAAGCTCACAACCGAGCTCTCAACCAAGCTCTCAGCTCACAGCTCTCTTTAGGTCCCCCTGACTGTTTCTTGAATATCCCATAGGTGTCCCATGAATATCCTCCGGTTCTTTTCTTAGATATCCCCCGGATCTCTCCCCAGATATTCTCTGGATCTCCCATTGGGTCTCGCCCAGATATCCCCTGGGTCTTTTGCCCCTGGATATCCCTTGGGTTTCCTTCCGGATCTCCCCGAGATCGCACTCCTTGGATATTTACTCACTCTCTAATGGTGATGATGACAAATCTGATTTGTTCTTTCTTTTGAGATGAAAAAAATGACAATCTGTTTTGATGGCTATATTTGGGTTGTTTTTTTATGTTAAGATGGAAAAAAAATGGTGATGAATGATGATGGCCAGATTGATAATGATGAATCTGGTTTGTTTATTTGTTTATTTTATTATTATTATTATTATTATTTTTAATATATTGATATTGTCTTAGAGATAATTGATTTGTTCTTAAAAAAAAGTACATATCAAATTAATTTGAGGGAAAAAAAATATATTGAAAATGAAAATAATTGGTTTGTTAATGTGATAACGGAGTAAAAAAAATAAATTGTTATCACTAATCAATGAATTAAAGGATATTCACAGGTTATAGATTGTGGTAGCCAAAAATAGTCTTTGGGCCCTATATATGAAGCCCAAGCCTAGGTAACGTTGAAACCTGTATATAGCAGGTCAATCCAAAGCTCCATTCAAATAAAAACTGGCAATTGATTCAGTCAAACATGTCAGTTACCACCTTCATTGAGAACGGTTGTAACAGCTGATTTGAGAGAGGAAATCTCTCCGGAAATCCATCCCTCAATCAATAAAGACATCAAGCTGAATTAATACAACCGTTGAGGAGAAGGAGGCCTATAAAGGGACACCCTTTTGTTATAGGGCCTCTCTCTGAAAATCAATACAAAGAACAAGCTTACTAGCGTCTTGAAACCCTATCCATTAATATTTCGGTCATCGGAACCTGATTCCATTCTCAATCAAGATTCAAGTATTACAATCGCTCAGCCCAAGCGCACCTAAGGTTAAGAATTCATTCCCCATTTTCACTGTTCTTTATCTTCGTTTTGTTTTTTGTTTTCTTTTCTATCTTTTCACATGTTTTTTGGAGAAGACGATACCCTTCATTCGACAGGCTTGATCCAGTTGCCTTGGGCCTAACACAAATTTGACCTGATCCACATCAACCGTAGGTCAACCCCCTACATAGATCATGATTTAAAAATAATTTATATTTCATTTAATGTTTAGTATTTTAAATTATTTCTTTAAATGTAATTTTTATTTAATAAAAAATTATGACTTAGTTGATAATTATTTGGGATGAATTATTGTTGAATTTTGATATTTTTTAGTTAACCTACCAGACATGTTTTTAGTGTTTTTATTTTCATACGGCTTTTAGCATTTGCTACCAGACGCGTTTTCAGCCTTCGAAATTGAAACCAAAAATACTTTTTTCAATTTTGTTTTTCTTTTCGAAAAACAACAAATAAAAAACACTTATAGGAAGCGCCCTTACATTTTTATCAATTTATATTTATGGGAAAAAGAGCAATTTTTCTTCTATAGACACACAATTTAGACATATTTATAGCATACTAAAATACAACACCAAACTTTTGCCATGTGTAAGTATGATGATGTGTATTAGTATACTATAAATTTACCTAAATTGTATCTCTAGGAGAAAAATCGAAAAAGAGAGAGAACGGACATAATATAGAGAGAAATTTGTTTTTAACCAAATGAAATTCGCTAAATTCAATTCTAAATGGGTTGTGGTAAAATTTTGTTTTTAACCAACATTGCTAGTAAAAAGACTATGTTGCCCTTAATGAATTACATGTCATATATGTTACATGATGACCTGAAAACATATTACACGGCAATATATCATATCACTACAAGAATTTTAATCTTTCCCCACAAAACTCAAAATTCGTAAGCTAAGGGTTAACGGAAATTTTTCCCAACAAACATTGTATTTGAAGGGAAAAGTTAATTAAAATTAAAAAAATATATACTAAAATAAATAAATAAAATTAAAATATATATATATATATATGCTAAAAAATATTAAAAGTTAATTAATTAAAATTAAATTTTTTAGATAAATCCACCACCACCAAACTAATCAGTAGTGGATACTCGGTACATAAAACTTTGATGAAAGAAAATATATACTATACACTTATAAAAAAAAATTTAAAAAAAAAAAAAAAAAAGTCTTATCCAATAGATTTCCACTTCCTAGGTTTAGGGTGTGGCATCTTCACTGCAGTTGGTCCTCATTAAACGAATCTGTCCTTAATTGTTAATTAATTAACTCTTATCACATTCTCGATTAGCACCATCTCAATTGATTACCACTTTGAGGTATTTATCATTTAATTAAATAACAGAAATTGACAAAAACATTATCACCAAACCTGATTTGCAATCCAATAAATATTTTTCAATATATGTATGTCATTCAAATTAGATTTTTGATTAGTTGAATAAATTTAAATTTATCTAACAAGTTTTTTTTTTTTTTTTTTTTTTTTTTTTTTTAAGAAATAAAAAAAATTCTAACAACTCATTAACAAATCAAGTGTCGTAGTCAGGTGGTAAAGGCTTACCACTTTGATATAAGGTTACAAGTTCAATTCCTCATAATGACAATTATTGTCATTATTATCAAGGGTGGCCCGGGTGGCGGATTAATTTTTAAAGTTCCAACATCTCTGCCGACGAATGTATTTCATCATAAACCTAGAAATTGAAGAAATATGTTACATGATGAGTTATGAAATATTACATAGCTGACTATCATGTAACGTTCATCTATTTAAAGTATTAAAAACTCACCGTATGGTGACCGGAAAGAAGAGAAAGGATTCGGAGAGAGAAAGAGAAAAAAATTATAGACATTTTCGTCACTTTCAGATTAGTTTTCAATTGTTTTTAAAAGCTTTTGTTGAATAAAGTTCTATTTTGAAAACAAGGTTAAAAGTGAATTTTGATTTCAAAAATACGTCAGATATGTATTTGCCTATTTCATCTAATAGATATCATAAAAATGAGAAAAACTTACATGCACCTGGTGCAACACTCAGCACATGCTGAGTGTTGCACCTCATCCAATCAAAAATTGCCACCTCATCCAAATCACCCAACCAACTCAGCCACTCATCCAACTCAGCTTAGATCCAATATCAGCGGCAGGGTGCTGCGGCAACGGCGGAGGAGCAGCGACGACGGCGGAGGAGCAGTGTCGACGGTGAAGGAGCATTGACGCCGGCGACGTCAACGACAGCCGCGATCGAAGTGCAGGCGAGGGTTTCTGCCTTTCTCCTCCTCTCTCGCCACCGCCAAACCATCCAGCTTCTCGGCGGCTCTTCGTAGTCGCCGTCGTCGTTGTTGCGACGACGAAGAGCCGCCGAGAAGCTGGACGGTTTGGCGGTGGCGAGAGAGGAGGAGAAAGGCGGAAACCCTTGCCTGCACTTCGATCACGGCTGTCGCCAAGGTCGCCGGTGTCGATGCTCCTCCGCCGTCGTCGCTGCACTTCCGGCGTCGCCGTCGCCGTTGCCGCAGCACCCTGCTGCCGATCTTGGATCTAAGCTGAGTTGGTTGGCTGAGATGGATGAGTGGCTGAGTTAGTTGGGTGATGGATGAGTGTTGCACCAGGTGCATGTAAGTTTTTCTCTATAAAAATTTACACTTTTAATGATTTATATTTAGTAGTCTTCGTCAAAAAGTTTAACTGGATGGGTAAATAACATTAACATGTGGTCCATGTCAATCAGTCAATGTCATAAAAATCCCAACATATAAACATGCGTGTATGAATTTAAATTTAAAATTTAATTTTATAATTAAAAAAAAAATTATATTAATACATACATAATAAGATTTTATTAAATGAATAGAAATAGGGTTTTGAAAAATCATGCAATATTCATGTGATGATGTTTTATGTTACATTAATACTAGACAACCAAAATTTTTTGCTTAAAAACCGACTCAAATGATGTGACAATTGGTTCATTCCATGATTTATGTGGTAATGACAATTCGTCACATTATTTGGATTGAATTGGTTAATTATTTGGGTCGTACAGTATTACTCTACCCAGAATTTGGAATGCTACAATTTAACCTTACAATAATAATAATTTGTCAAGCTGCCGTCATCTTCACGTGAATATGTTTTGTTTTATTAATTTTTTGGAACGTGACAATATTTTAACCTTTTCTATGGTCGTAAAAAATCACGCAAAGATACTTAGTTTTATTCAGGTTTTGGAACGTTACAATTTAATCTTTCAATAATACTAATTTTGTCGAGCTCCAATCATCTTCATGTGAAGATGTTTTGTTTTCGTAATTTTTTGGAATGTTACAATATTTTAACCATTTATAAGTTGTAAAATTCACGAGAAGATGTCTTGTTTTATTTTGGTTTTGGATTGTTACCATTTAACCTTCCAATAATACTAGTTTTGCTATGTTACAGTCATCTTCACGTAAAAATGCTTTATTTGACGATTTTAAATATTAGGTGAGATATTTTTTTTTTTTTTTGTGGATTTCAAAATGTTTTAGTTTCATTTTTTCCTATGAGTTCTCTTATACATTCAATTATAACTTACTCTTGGACAACATCTGTTTCTATTTAGAATTCGTACAATTATAATCAAAGTAGACTAGATATAGGATTGAAGTTTTGAGAGATTTTAGAAATGAGTTCTCTTATATTATTCTTAGACAACATCTGAAACTGATTTCTTGTTAGAGTACTTACATTCATAATTGAAATCAATTCAAAAACCTGATATGCTTAACTTTTTAGAGATTTTAGAAATGGGTGGTCATGGGAAATGAGAGTATTTCAATTGACGTGGACGTGAGGTTGAAGCCTTCTCGAATCATGTCATGTAGCGCTTTGAGGCTCTCGCTACTGTGCATCGAGTCGTAGCGTTTGTTGAAAATGCTTCCCGTGTTGTTGAGAGCGTCACATAAATTTGGGGTTTTTTTTTTATTTTTTATTTTTTATTTTTTTATTTTTAGGATGAGGATGACTTGAACCTACGATTTCATGATGTAAGTGTGAGAGACTTACCACCGGACTAAGATGTTTACTTTTTATTGGATTGTTTTCAAGATTTCTGAATATGTGATATGAGAAGCTTACCATTGAGCAGGGCCAGCCCTGAAATATTTGGCACCCGAGGTAAACTATAGAAAATAAAGCCCTCGATACTCTATGTTTCTATATATGTTTACTTGACTATTTTTTTTCTCTCTAGTAAATACTTGTAAAAATCAATATAATAATTCAAACTCAAGACTATAACACAACAAAATAGCAAATAAAAAAGTACCAAAATAAAATTTTATAATTTCATCAAAGAATATATCATTAAATAGTAATACTATACAACCAAAAAAAAAAAAAAAACCTAAGATTCAACTAAAATAATGTGGCAAATGAGTTGTCATCATCACACAAATCGTAGGGTGTTTTGGTGAATGATATGGTAAGAACAAATCATTTGCAACATCATTTGTGTGGATTTTTGAGCTAAATTTTTGGGTTGACTAGTATTTGTAATCATTTAAACCTTACTCGTCTCACATTTTTACTAGCGAAAGTACTAATTAAGCTTACATAAATTTTATTTATTAAAAAAAAAAAAAAAGTTTTCAAAAAAGGAAAAAAAAAAAGTGCATTGATTTGATTACCTTCAAAACAACGACATCTGAATTTCGTATCAAGAGATTTTGAAGGTTTTTTATTTTATTTTTTTTAGAGAGAGAGATATAAAAGAGGATTAATTATTTGTGATAAATATGAGTGTTGTTAGGATACAACCAATTGCCACCATTGATCCAATGTTGTTGTTGTTGTAAGAATGACCCATTGGTTGGCCTTTTAAACATATATATAGATGTGTGTGTGTGTGTGTGTGTGTGTGTTTGTGTGTACGGTGGTTCATTTTTAACATCATTTATGGGTTGGGTTTCCATTGGTGGGCCTTTTAAAAAAAAAAAATTATGAGTGACGATATTTGCACCCCTTTAAAATCGTATGTGCACCTCAAATTTATATATTTTTAAAATTCCAATCTTACCCTTAAATTAAATTATTAATATTTTAATTCAAAAATATAATAATTCTTATCACCATCTAGTTTTCAAAATTTAACTAACTAAATCAAATTAAAAATAATAAAGAAAAACAAAATCCCAAATATATCAAAAAGTGAAGAAAAGCAGTATATTTTGTTAAGAAAATATGGAGGAGGCTGCTGCCTTATCCTAGATTAGAAAATTAGATTACAACCTCTTCCAAAATTTGGGAGGAGTACTGTGGCTCCTCCACATATATATATATATATATGGCCTCTTTTAATTTTGTATTTTAGATTAAAAAAACAACACATAAACTAAAAAAAAAAAAATACCATTCTCTCTCTCTCCTTAGGAATATGATGAAGCCGAAGTGGATGTCTACAATTTAGTTGTTGTTGTTGTTTATGCGTTTATAATTTTTCCTTTTTAGTGTGGGTCATTTTAAAGTCATTGATTGCTTCACTTCTACATAAACTGTAGCCCCATTTCCATATCGTTTTGTGTTCGTTTCTCGAGTAAACTGGATTTCTAACGCTCAACATAAGTCGTGTAGGGTCAAGTTGGTTTTGATTTTCAAATGTCTTAGATGGAGCTGAAAGGAGGATCAAGAAGGAATTTATAGTACATAGGCGACCTCATGGTGAGCTCACCAGGATCGCCCCAAGGTCGCATTGCACTCAGTTTTAGCCTTTCTCAGCATTGTTAAAGGCGACCTCAAGGCGACACTAGCAAGGTTGCCCCAAGTCGCTAACCAATCGGGTTTAGACCCTAAAAACAGAGCAAGAAAGCGACCTTAAAGGAGAGCTCAGCGAGGTCGCCCCAAGGTTGCTAACCACTCGGGTTCAGAAGTAATTCCCAGTAGGCAAGCTCACCAAGATCGCCCTAAGGTCGCCCTTTAGCCCTAATATTGTTTTCCTCATGGAAATTACTCCCTTGTCCCTGACCTAAACAACCCCTTATATATTCATTAGTTTTTTCTCTGCAAAGGTACCAATTTTCCTACCTAAGAATATTCACTAAGTCATTTTCCTACATCACCATACTAAATCCTATACAATCCACCAAACACTTAACATCAATCCATGATTATTTCTTGTTCTTGGGAGATAGGAAATTGAAGAAGCTTGGAGGAGAAGAAGAGCAAAGGAAGAAAAGAATATCTACATAGTTTTCTATACACTTTATCTCTTTCATTTTCTATATTTAGCCATGTATTCATTTGATCATATAATTGTATGGCTTACTTGTGTAATATGAGCTAATTTTCTAGTGCTAAAATTTGATGAAACCTCGCTCTTGACTATATATATTTATTGACCTTTGTTTTATCCATTATGTGCAATTGTAGTTTGTATGGATGTTTTAGAGTACTTAATGTTTTCAATAGATTGTTCTCCTATTGACTGATTTTCGATTGTGTGTTATGAACCGATCAGAGACACGCACACATCGTGTTTGACGAAATGTCTTCTATGCATGTCTACTAGAAAAGTAGACCTACTTAGGCTAGCGTATAGGATTTCTTAATGTGCCAATGTTCTTAGTGAACTCATACATATATTCTGAGGAATCGAGAGACAGGCTCAAGTATGATTTGGGTGTAACCTATACTACTTGACCGAGATTATAGGTTAACAATTGGGTACATGAATCTACAAATTGCATGAGCATAATTTGGGTATGCAAGTGAGTCTAGAGAGGAATTTAAGAGAAGGTGGGGGTGTAATCAAGTCGTAGCATCATTTCCTTCATTATTACACTTGATTTTAATACTTGTCATTTCTTTATCGCAATAGCATAAATCATTTTTATTAGTTTAATTTAACTTGCTTGAAGTATTAAAATATAAAAACATTCCCATATTGCTTGTTTGAATAGCACTTAAGCTTATCAATTTCGGTAATCAATCACTCGATCCTTGTCGGGAACGAACTTTACTTAACCTTGTATTACTCTCCGACCTCGTACGATTGCGAGTGTCACTAAGAGAATAGTAATTTTTTAAAATCTTATATGGATTTACTCTTTATAGGTACGTTTGATCTTACATGCAGTCATTTATGAGCCTATTTTATTTAAAATCTTATATGGATTACGTTTTAAAATCAATTTTTTAACTAAAATTTAGAGGCCATTTTATAATCGAGAACCCTAGACGGTTGTCTCACTGGACTCCCACTGGGATCGGGCCTGCCATTGAGTAGCGTAAACTTTTGTCGGCACTACTATTTTGTAAGTTGTACTATTAACTTACAAGATGTTTACTCTTTGCTATTGGGTCTCTTGCCAATGTGGTTGGACTCTCCAATTGGAGCCTCCACCACCAAGGTTCAACACCTATGGCATGCATATATATATATATATACATATATTCTTTATCCCTCCTTGGCTATCAAGTGTGGGTGCTCTCTCCCCTTTAGTGAGAGCAGTTGTCCAGGTTGTGCTAGTAGAGTCCTATTCTCGTAGGGTCCTGGCAGTTGTTGTAATTTCAAAAAATATATTTACTCTTTATTTAATTGTATAATGTCTATGTACAATTGTATATTACCTAAAAGCATCTAGTGAATTCTAAAGTAATACGGTTTGCAGTCTTTAATTATTAATTCTTTGTTGCATTATTGATAGAAAAACGTATCATAAATAACATGATCCTTTTTTTCTCCATCCACAGATTTAAAAAACATGAAATAGACAGCAAGAACAATTCAACCACCAGAGCAGCTGGTGTATAAGTATTGACTCTTTACTTGTCAATCATCAATTTGTAATTGTAAATTAGTAATGTCTTCTTCTTCTTCTTTCCGGCTAATCCAATTAAAAGGGAGGTCATGTTCTGGAAAACAAATGGCAGTGTCTTCTCCATTGAAGTCGCGTGGACCCCACAAGTATCAGTCAACCATTTTTTTTGCACACTCTAAAGACTATATAATATATAATATGTAGTATGGAAATTGAAATCAACCATTAAAAAAAGTAATAATCTTTCAACACTACAAGAAAAAATGGTTATTGGGACGAATTTTTTTTTTTTTATCCCAATAAGATATCTATTGGTACGAATTAAATTATTCATCCCTAAAAATTGTAAACTTGACGAGACTTTTAGGAAGAAAAAAATCGTCTCAATAAGATGTGTATTGGGACAAAATAAATGATCTGCCCCTAGGAAATGTGAACCTGATAAGACTTTTAGGGAAGAAAAAAAATTGACCTAATAGGATGTCTATTGGGACGAAATAAATTATCCATCCCTAAAACTATAGGCAATAAGGGGTAAGTACTATATATTTCGTCCCAATAGATTTTCTATTGGGACGAACGATATGTTGTCTCTATAGGCCCTCTATCAAGACAAATTAGTTTTAGTCCCAATAAGTTTTCTTTTTATTTTCCTTATTTTATTTAAATTTTAAACAATTATTTAGTTTTAATAATTATTTAATTTTATTGAGATTCTTAATTAATTTTCTTCACATTTTTATATTAATTACTATTGATGAATTCATAAAGTGTATATATATATATATATATATATATATATATTCTTTTTATTTATAAATATAATAATAAGAATCTAAAATAATATTGGTGTGCTTGGTAGAAAATGTGCATCCAGAAAGAGGATGGGGGATTAGGATTTCGAAACCTGGAAATCTTTAATCAGGCCCTCATTGCGAAGCAGTGTTGGAGGATTTTAAAGCACCTGAATTCGTTGGTTAGTAGACTGCTTAAAAACCTGTATTTCCCTGATTCTTCTTTCTTGGATGCTAACCCAAAATCTAGAGGATCCTTGATTTGGCAAAGGCTTTTGTGGGGTCGGGAAATTATCAATATGGGATCGCGTTGGAGAATCGGTAGGGGTAACTCTGTTAAGGTTTATAGGGACCAATGGATCCCTAGACCTTCAACGTTCAGTATCATATCTTCTAGGGCGCTGGATGCTAATATCACAGTTGACGCTCTCAAGACAGTTTCGGGTGGTTGGAACCTTGAGATGATCCAAAGCAGTTTCATAGCCGATGATGTGGACTTAATTCTTGCTATTCCCCTGTCTTCTTCTTCTTATGATGATTCTCTGTTGTGGCACTACGAAAAGGATGGTATGTATTCGGTCAGGAGTGGGTACCGAGTTTCTTTCAATCTGCCTTCCAACCCCAGTTCTTCGGGGCTTGCTGATTTCGTTTCTTGGTGGAAGACACTTTGGTGCCTCAAACTTCCTCTGAAAATCAAAATTTTTATGTGGCAAGCCTGCCATCACTGGCTTCCCACCATGGCCTATCTTGCTAAATGAGGGGTGCACATGAATGGCTACAGCCCTCACTGCTAGAAATACCCTGAGTCAATGGTGCACGTGCTATGGGGCTACCGTGAGTTGAGGAGTGTTAGAGAGAAGTGCCAGAGCTTTAATGGTCTAAAGGTAAATAATGAAATGCATTTCCTTGATTTCATGCTTGGTTGGCTTCGTAATATCTATTCAAAAGATCTAGAATTTTTATGCGTCATTTTCTGGAGAATATGGTTCTGTAGGAACCAAGTGATTCATAACAAGGCTAAAGATGATAATAGGGATGTTGTGCGGTGGGCTTTTGATTTTGTTGATGAGTGGAGATCGATCTCTTAGGTGGATACCCTTTCCATTTCCAGTTATGTTCTTGAGCCTAGGTGGAATCCTCCGGTGGATGGTTCCTAGAAGATAAATACGGATGCCGCTACCTGTTATAAGAAGCGCCTGATTGGTTTGGGGAGAATTATTCGGGATAAGAATGGGCAGGTTAGAACTGTTGCTGTCAATAAGTTAACTGCAATGGTCTCTCCTTTAGTGGCGGAAGCTATGGCAGTTAGGAGGGGTATCCAATTGGCGGTGTTCGAGGGTATCGGGCCTTTCCACATCGAAACTGATTCACTCCAGGTTGTTGAGTTGGTTAGTAAGCATGTGATTTCCTCTACTGATGTTGGTCCTATAATTAGTGACATTTTAGCTTCTTTGGAGGCTTTTCCTGGTTGTTATGTTAGTCATATTCCTTGGCGAGGAAATGTAGCTGCTCATTCCTTAGCTAAAGAGGCTCTCTCGATTGATATGGATTGTGTTTGGGTGGATTGTTGCCCTCCCTACGTGGAGTGGTCCATCCATGCTAATGTTGCTGCTTAGTTTTTGTTGTTGCTTTTGTTTTGTTTCCTTTCAAAAAAAAAAAAAAAAGAATCTAAAATAATAGACTCTTGACTCGATTGGTATCTGATTTAAAAAAATAATAGTTTAGTAAAATATGATATAATATACATTTGTATATCATATAAAATAATTACAAAGATTACCGGAATCAGCTTAAATTATCTAGTAATATTTTTTTATAATTTTTTCAGTGAAATTTTAATTTTAATAAAAATAATAAATTTAGTAACATATTTATGTTGTATATAAATAAATTTATATGAAATATCAAAGTTGAAGTTGTAGCGTAATGATTTGAGCTCTACACCATGTAAGGGATGTCAGGCTAGGTGTAGTTAGTCATGAGGCCAGTTCTGTTTCTGGTTCGGTACTGGCGGTTTGGAACTGTTAAAAAAAAATAATAATAATAAATAAATAAATCTCTAAACCTAAAACAGTAAAACCTAGTGTATATATATACAAGTATACAACTTAAACTCTATCATCTAAACTCTCTTTTTTTCCTTACAAAAAAAAAAAAAAAAAAAAACCCTTTCATCACGATTCATGATTTCATCTCTCATCTCTTCCTTTTGTTCAGATGACTAGTGGCGACGACGATGAGAAGAAAGCTTGAGCCTTGAAGATGATTAGCGAGGGCATCGTGAAGGAAAGCTAGCAACGGCAGATGATAGTCATAACTCATCAATGGCAGATCTGGGTCTAGCTGGTAACTAGTGAGTGGTGGCTGCGTGAGGAAGAAGATGAAGTTGTGGTTGAATGTTTGGGTGTGTTTAGAATAGGAAAGAGGTGTACCCAGTATGGGCAGTAGGCTTATGTAGTTATATTGGTGTGCAATTAAAATAATAATAATGTTGGAACCGTTGGTTCGAACCGGAACCGGAACCAGAACCAGAACCGTCGGTTCTAGTTTGGTTCAAACCGAGCGGTTCCTCAAAATTTAGAATTGAAACCGAAATCGCCCTGGTACCGTTTCCAAGTCCGGTTTTTTCAGTTCGATTCACCAGTTCAAACCGAACCGGCACCATGACTAGGTGTAGTGGTAATGGGAGTGTGTGTGCTGGACTGGTGGTTGTTGACTTCTTCTTTTTTTTTTTTTTTTTCTGTTGGGATGAAGAGTATTTCGTCCCCTTCAAAACTCTATTGGGACAAACTAAATCGTCACAATAGTATATATGTTGGACGAAATCTAATTTCGTCCCAAAATGACAAATTTTTTAAAGTATTTATGTTTCATTGCAATAAGTACTTTTTATGGACAGATTTGAATTTTCATCCTAAAGAGGCTATTGTGACTCACCTAAGGTGACGGAATTTGGGACGAATTTTTTCATCCCAATAGGTCTTCAGGGATGAATTTTAGGCTATTGGAACGAAAAAAAAATCGTCTCAATAGCCTTTTTTTTTTGTTTTTTTTTTTTTTTTTTCTTGTAGCAACACGGCTTTAACACATTCACACTTAGATCAAGATCCTCTAATTCAATTGTTAACCTAGAAGACTTTTTAAGTGTAAGGACATGTTTACCGATCTAGAATGAAAATCAAATGAAATCAACTTTTATTTGAAAGAAGATTTAATTCAAAATTAGTGCATAAGGTCCATGTAACTTGATTGCTAGTAACTTTTAGTAAACACTATTATCACAAATAGGGTTATATATAAATCATGCGAAGATGCTTAGTTTTATTCAGGTTTTGGAACATCACAATTTAATCTTTTAATAATACTAATTTTTTCGAGCTGCAGCCTACAATCATCTTCACGTGAAGATGTTTTGTTTTATTAATTTTTTGGAACGTAAACCATTTATAAGTCGTAAAATTCACATGAAGATACTTTTTTCTATTCGGGTTTTGGATTGTTACTTTAACCTTCCAATAATACTAGTTTTGCCATGTTACAGTAATCTTCACGTGCTTTATTTGGCAGTTTTGCATATTAGAGCATCTCCAATATACAAAAGTGGTTTTGTTATAATAAATTCTCTAGAGTCTAGACTACAACTGATACTCAAAAGATTTTGAAAAATAGAGCAAATGTGGAAGTTAAGATCAAAAGAAAAACAGGAAAAATAAGACACATAATTTATAGTGGTTCGATCAAAATGATCTACATACTGCTGGTGTTTCATTATCATCAATGGCACAAGATTACAAAATCAACAACCACAAGGTCACTCTAGATTCTAACAATGGCAGAAATTCAATAGAACTATGAATTTCTTTATAAGCTCTCTCTCTGTCTCTGAAAAACTTGTCTCCACTAACTCTAGAATCTATCCCAATAACTGACCCCCCACTCACTCTCATATACAATGAAATATTCCCCTTTACACAAGCACGTACAACACACACAAAATGACAGATGTGAAAATAACTAGATTTGTCTTGACAGAGAAATTCCATTTGCAGCAATGAGGTGATCAGAGTTTTCAAATTATCCGATTCTTGAATGCCACATCATCAAGTGATTTTAGAGTCACAATTCCACAGGTTTGTATACCAAAAATCCTTGACATGGCAACAATATCAGAAAACTTGCTTTATATATGGTATAAAAATAGATTTGATAGACAATCAATTCAAAATTTAGTCTCCAATGCTTCTATTTAAAACACATTTATTTTTAATGACATGTACAATTTTTTCTTCATTTTTTTCATTTTTATTTTATTTTCTTACTAAAAATAGATGAAAAATTAACAAAATGTTTTAGTTTTGCTTTTTCCTCATAGTATCCTATGAGTTCTCTTATAAATTCAATCATAACTGATTCTTGGACAACATTTGTTTCTCTTTAGAATTCTTACGATTATAATCAAAGTATATTCAAAAGCAGATATAGGATTGAGGTTTTGAGAGATTGTAGAAAATGAGTTCTTTTAGAGCATCTTCGATGTAAATATGTATTTTTGGGTTTCTAACAAGTGACTCATCATCATATATATTGAATATGGATCCACCTTGTTAAATTTTTTTAGGAAATGCATATTCTCATCTCCAATGCAATTACCTAAAATCAAATATATATCCATTTTTGACCCATCATCTCAAAATATTTATTTCACTCTCTCTCATATTTTATTTTAAATCAAATATGTATCCATTTTTTATCAATCATCTTACAACATTTATCTCATTTTTTCTCTTCTTTTATTTTATAATTAAATGAGATGTAATATTATTGATGAAAAAAAGCTAGAAATCATAATCGGTATTTCTAGTAGAGTTTTTAAAGTTAGAAACCCAATTCCATATTTTTTATATATATAAAAAAAAAAAGTTTACCACGTCACCTCCATAATCAAATTAGATAATCGCATTGGAGATGTTTTTTCTACCTCATTATCAAACTATCTTGGGACTCAATTTTCTCCAAATACATAATAGCATTGGAGAAACTGATTTCATATTAGAGTTCTTACATTCATAATTGAAATTAGTTCAAAAACCTGATATGGGTTAAACTTTTAAGAGATTAGAAATAGGTGGCATGGGAAATGAGAATATGTATTTCAATTGAGTAATTGAAGTGGATGTGAGAGGTCGAAGCCTTCTCTATTTCTCGAACCATGTCATGTAGCGTTTTGAGGCTCTCGCTATCGTGCATTGGGTCGTAACGTTTGCTGGAAACGCTTCCCATGATGTTGTTGAGGTTTTTTCAAATGTTTAAGGCATGTCCGGTACCCAATTTTTGGGTTGTTTTTATTTTCGTTTTTCAAAAACGATTTCATTTTTTTTTTTCAATTATTAACTGTTTTTCATTTTGTTTTAAAGAAATAAAAATAAAATATTGAAATTGAAAAACACCTTAAGCCAGTGTTAATTGTTGTTCTTCTTCTCTTCTTTTTCTGCTTCTCGACTTCTCCTTCTCCTTCTTTTCTTTTCCATTATATATAAAAGGAAAAAAAAAATTGCAGACCATGAAAAAATCTATTCTTCTAAAACTGGAAAAATTTCTTCTTCCAATTAAAAAGAAAAACCCAGACTAAGAAAACAAATATGTTCTTTTACTTCAAACACAAACCATGAAAAAAATATATGCTTTTATTTCAAATAAAAAAAATTAAATAATGTTTTTTACAAAATTTTCCTATAATTTTAGGCCATAATGTCAAATAAAATGCAAACTTCTTACTACAATTGTTGATATTTTTTAGTTATTCTATTGGACGTGTTTATCTATTTTTATTTTCACAATACAGTTTTTATTATATGCTACCAGACGTGTTTTTAGATTTCGAAAACGAAACAAAAAAACATTGTTTTTATTTTCCAATTACTACAAATGAAAAACGCTTATTGGATTGTTTTCTAGATTTTTGAATATGTGATATGAGGAGCTTACCACTTAAGTAGCTAAACTTTTGTAGGCACTATACTATTTTGTATAAGTGTACTATTAACTTACAAGATGTTTACTCTTTTATTTAAATAACATGATCCTTTTTTTTTTCTCCATCCACAGATTTAAAAAACATGAAATAGACAGCAAAAACAATTCAACCACCAGAGCAACTGGTGTATTAAGTATTGACTCTTTCCTTGTCGAACCAAATCATCAATTTATATTTTGTAATTGAAAATTGTAATGTCTTCTTCTTGGCTAATTCAATTAAAATGGAGGCCATGTTCTGGTAAACAAATGGCAGTGTTTTCTCCATTGAAGTCGCGTGGACCCCAAAAGTATAGACACCCCCTCCACTTTACAACCATTAAAAAAAGAAGAAAAACTAATGATCTTTCAATGCAGCTCTGAACACATTCACTCTTAGATCAATTGTTAACCTAAAAGACTTTAAAGCCAAATTTACCGATAGAGAATAAAAATAAAATGAAATCAACTTTTATTTGAAAGAGAATTTAATTCATAAGGTCACGTAACTTAACTTGATTTCTAACAATATTTAGTAAACATTGTAGCCACAGATAGAAATCAAATTCAATTTCCTCTGTAGGATTCTGATTAGTAAATGTCTCCCCTAAATGAATGTTAAAATGACCATTTTCAACTCTATTATAACTAGAACTGACTTCCGATTCGGTTTATTTATATATCTTTTCTATAATGAAAGATAGTTGCCCTATATTAAACAATCTGCTCATACCAAACCAACAATAATTAATAAAGTTTGGTGAAGACAACAAACATTATTAGACAGGTCTTCCACTAACTCTTTCACACGTTTAAGCCAGCTGATTCAAATGACTTTTCTATTTATTATTTTAGTTTGGTAAAGTTCTAAGAAAAACTCAATTGTGTGGCTGTCTTACATCACATGATGGACTTTTTCTTACAATGCCACTAATAAAGACCCCACTACCATTCCACCAAATTCATTGTACTTCTATGATCTATTATATTTTTGAAATACCTGAACATGAGACATTGCCATTTAGTAAATCTGTAATACAAATACATGGATGAACAAAACCCAAATACATGTTCTCATTTTAAAGGCATATAAAGAAATTTTACACTCTTCGTTTTAAACTTTAGATACAGATTAAGACTTGATTAAAACATATTATGAGGAAAAATAATAATTATTAAGTAAATGAATAAGCCAAACTCAAACCAAATTTGATATATGTAGAAAAGCTTCAAGTGGATTACCGGATTCCGGGCTTAACGTCCTTTTGGATTCATGATCTGAGAAAACACTGCACTCGGTGTCAACCCATCAGAGTCTTCACTGGCTAAGCTCCGCCCACCTATGCTCATACTCATACCACTGCTCCTTGAATCTGTCACGTTGCCATCAAAACCTGGAGATGCATTGGGATCTTTCTTGCCTTTACCGCAATCCACATCAAACGATCCTTCTTCAATGTCCATTTTGCCACCAATACCCTTGCCACTCTCTTCTGCACTCTCTTGTAGCTGCAATGCAAACTCTAGGTTCCACAGTACATCACCCATCGATGGCCTCTCTATACCCTGATCAGAAACACACTTTAGTGCAGTCTCAGCAAACTTTTTGAAGCATTCCGGTGCAATCTTCCCCTTCAGATAAGGGTCCATAATCTGATCAAGAATGCCCTTCTGGTGGCAATGAGCTGCCCACTCTGCCAAGCTCACTTGCTCCTTTGCAAGTGTTGGGTTCAAGGCTGGTCGGGCACATATGATTTCAAAGAGAACAACACCAAAGGAGTAAACATCGGACTTCTCTGTTAGTTGCTGACGCCTGAAGTATTCTGGATCCAAATAGCCAAAGCTACCTTTTACAACAGTGCTGACATGAGTGTGATCCAATGTAGGGCCAGTTTTTGACAACCCAAAATCGGAAACCTTTGCAACCCATTTCTCATCCAAAAGAATATTGGTAGTCTTAACATCACGGTGGATAATAGTGTGTTTAGCACCAGTGTGAAGATAATGTAAACCTCGAGCAGCCCCGATGCATATCTCAAGCCTTTGCTTCCATGGCAGAGGGGGTTTTTGGGTTTTGTAGAGATGCTCCCGCAGGGTTCCGTGAGCCATGTAATCATACACAAGGATCATTTCACAATTCTCTTCACAGTAACCAATCAATGAAACAAGGTGGCGGTGTCGAAGTTTTGAGAGCATTTCAATCTCAGTCTGGAACTCATGCACACCTTGCTCAGAGAGTGGATTCCCACGCTTGATTGCAACTTTAGTTGTTCCGCCATCAATCTCTCCCCCGTACACTTTTCCAAACCCTCCGACCCCAAGAAGTAGAGCCTCATCAAAGTTTTTAGTGGCAGCTTTGATCTCGGCAAATGAAAAGTGGCGGCAAAGGTTTGAAGGAAGGGAAGATGCATAGCTTCCTGTAGTGTTTGTCTTGGCTGAACCAGCCGAGTGTGAATTCCCATACAGTGAAAGAGGAAGCCACCCTGATGGCCCATCACTAGGACTGTGGTCTTTCCCATGCCTGCGGCGACGAGTTGCAGCAAAAACACAAAAACCAATGGCAAGGGCTAGAAGAAGTCCTCCACCAACTCCCCCACCAATGATTGCTTTCTGCTTGTTTGAATTACCTGCACGGCTCGATGGAAGAGCCAAAGACGGGTCAACTACATCCTGTTTAGGACCAGGGATTGGATTGGGTCCTGCAAGATTACTCTCTGCATCACTTAGTTTGAATATCTCAACCCCATTTAAGATCGCATCATAATACTCAGGCTTTAGGGACAAGTCTGGATGCAGTGCAAGCCATAGATCTTTCTGTGATCCCCCACCTGGAACAAACACCGCATAATCCTTATACACTGGAACTCCATTATGATTCGTCCACCCAACGACATCAGCCCCAGACTGAGCAGTTTGATTACCAAGGAAAATGTCAAACGCCCTCTGATTAATTTTGGTTATATTTGCTTGAACCTCACAGAAATGAAGCCTAACCAGGTAATTGAATCCTGAGTCGACACTGAAGATCCAAGTCAAATTGTAATTCTGGTTGATTTGAGGATCTGGCCCCATCGATCTAGCAGTTGAATAGACATCCACAGGTGCAACATAAGTAGGCATTTCTTTAGGATAGACAACGGTCATGTTGTTTGAGTCAGTGGTCACTGGTACCCCAAATGCTGCCCCATAAATATACGGCTGGTCATCATACCAGGACCTAAACAGACCGGTATCCCTTGAAGGCGAGATATCATTTCCACCCACGTTTAAACGGTAGACGTTCTCAAGAGCAGTAGTGTTGTCAATGGTAATCGGAGAATTCTGACCCACCAACATCAAAGTTCCATCGTCGGACTTATAAATATCGGGCATCGACGTCACCTCAATCCCATTCACAAATGCGTATGCATTCGAAGAATTTGTGGATGGAGTAAACTTTATGCTTAAAGTCTCACCATCCACAGCAATCAGGTATTCCTTAACAATATACGCATAATTCAACGCCTCTGTGGTTTGAGCAGCGCTGAAATTCCTAAGAAGAGTGTAAGACCCGGACGAGACAGAAAATAGAGCATCGGTAGCATTGAGTCCATTGTACGAATTTGAATAGAAATAAAGACGCACAAACTTACGACCAGGAACGACAGCGAAATTGTAGGAAAACTCAGACTGTGAAACCCTAGCGGTCATATATGGAACTTCAGGGACAGAAGGGTCCTGAGTGGCGGCTTTGGATGTTGAGGACTTGGCTGACAACAAGAACTTAGACCCAACATCCGGAGTCCAACTCCGGTTATCGGTATCATTGAGTTTCGTGGATTCCCCACAGTTCAGGAGGAATTGTTCACTCGAGACATAATCAGTAGCAAAAATCACATGAATTGCAGATGCTAAAGACACAAAAATGAGAACAGAGGCAGAAAAACTCCTACTAGCGTTCTTCATGGACTCAAACAAGCACAAATGTATAAGATTGAGGAAATCAATCGAAACAAACAAAGACGAGCAAGAGGAAATCCAGAATTCACTCAAGATCAGAGCCGACAAATTTCAGCTCAAAACACGAAATTTTCAACTACACAAGCAAAAAATTGCAGTAAAGAAAAAGCGGCAAGCTTTCAGATCCAGGAAAGGAGAGTGACAAAAGACTTACAAGCTGAAAATGAGCTAGGAAGCTGACAATAAATGGAGATTTGAAGGCATTTCAGTGACGGAGAAAACGAGTTTGAGTTACTATACCTTACTATAACAAAAGAAAGCTGATTCGCTGAGTCAAATCGGAGAGATCGCAGAAGGTTAGGGCTGGCGACGGAGAGAGAACCAGAAACCGAATTATAAGAAATAACCAGTGTCTGAAATGTGAATTGTGAATCTGTAGTATTCAAGTCAGTTGAAATTAAAAAAAAGAAAATGTGGAAATGTCGGGAATGGCCTTGGAGGTGGTTGGTTTATTACTGCGAAAGCCACTGCTCTTGTTGTCAGATGATTGGATGACAGGTGGTAAGTGAACGAGTGAGATTCGCATCCAGCATAAACGCGTTAGAGAGTATGCGGTTACGCGTTTTCATCTTTATCTGTCGTTAGTTGGATCTGGGCCTCGGATGATGGGTCTCATTTCCCTCCTAGAATCTGTAGGGCCCAAGTTCGTTTAATATGGGCTGTTTTTGGTACCCAGTTGCTAATAAGACTAGGCAATTCACAGTTCAGTAATACTTTTTAAGAGTTGTGATATTTGAACCCCTTAAAAATTATATGTACACCCCTTTTTGTATGAACATCTCGTTAATTTAAAAATTAAAAAAAACTTATATCTTGTAAGCACGCCCCACACATTATCAACTATATCCTTTCTTTTCATTTTGTAAAAAACTATATCATATCATAAATAAATATATTATAAATAATTAAAATGAAAAAATATATATATATGAGAGAGCCACAGCCAGATTTGGGAGGAGGCGGTGGCTTTCTCCTCTCTTTATACTGATGCTGCCATTGATAGTAAGAGCACGTGTGTTGGACTTGGTGTTGTTATACGCAACCATGAAGGTTCGGTCATGCTTTCCAGTGCACATAAAATTTCTGCGCTTTTAAGAGGATTAAAATTGGCTTTTGATACTTTTTTGTTCTATGTCTGTATTGAGTTTGATGCATCTACAGTGCTGAATTCGATTGCTTCTGGTATTAGTCCTGCCTCTGATGTGGGTCTGGTGGTGGATAATATTTTGAAGATGAAGGAGGTTTTCTCACTCCAGAGGTTTTTCTTTTGTCCATAAAAGTGCTAATAAAGTAGCACATGGTTTGCCTAGATTAACTTTGACTGTTCGTTCGGATTTTTGTTGTGTTGAGGAAGTTTCCTTTTGCATTTTGCATTTGTAATCTGTTTTCTTTAATATATCTTGCCTTCTTTCAAAAAGAAAAAGGAAGAAAAAAAAAAAAAAAAAAAGGTATAATATCATTTGTTTAAAAATATTAATAATTTAGTTTAGGGGTAATGTTGGAATTTTGAATATTTATAAATTTGGGATATACATACAGTTTTAGAGAGATGTAAATATCGTCACTCTAATTTTAATTCAAAATTTTTAACTTCATGTTTATATTTCATTCTTTATATATTTAGAATTTCAAATACCAAATAATAAAACTCGTGTCATTTGAATTTTATTTTTTTTTAATTTCAAATCATTATTAAACTATGAACTTCAAGTTCATAAGTGAATTTTTTTTTTTTTTTTAATTTGGAATTTCATTCTAATTATGAAGTCATTTTTTATTTTATTTTTGAATAATAGGAATTTCAAGTTCTGGTGA
The DNA here is from genome assembly GCA_030490815.1 of Acer saccharum. Taxonomy (NCBI): domain Eukaryota; kingdom Viridiplantae; phylum Streptophyta; class Magnoliopsida; order Sapindales; family Sapindaceae; genus Acer; species Acer saccharum. Next base: position 8,433,989 of record CM059875.1, on the reverse strand, counting down.
GATTGTATTTCAAAAGTACATGTCTTCATTTGACTGTGACTCAAAACTTTAGGTTTTGATATAGTTGAGATTTAAATTAAGTTTTTCAAATAATAAAAAATTACAATAAATTTGATATATAATTACAGGTTGTGATTGTATTGCAGGCTTATGTTTAAATGAATTTCGGGTTCGTATTTAAATTTATTTTCAAAACATCAAATCAATGACCATGCTTGCTGAACTATGATTAAATTGGAATCCAAAACTTTCGATTCTGATTAAACTGATAATATATCATATGTAAATCAGCCAGATGTTGGCAATCCTAGGAATCGATAGTTTTGTTTCCTATTGATTGATGGATTGATTGCTTTACCTGGAAATTTTCTTATCTCGGAAGTCATCGTTTTTGTTGTTTCTTCGGGGGGGGTTTGGGTGGATTATTGATGCAGACGGAAGCTTTGAGAAAGACAATCACACGAATTCGAACAAGAAGTGCTCTTAATCCCTGTTGATTCGATTGAATACCTGGAAAAAAGATGGAAAAGTTGAAATAAACTCAAATAATTTGATATGTGACTAATAGGCTAAGCCATGCACATTCATATGGAAGTGGTCTACGCACGTGAAGAAGAAGAAATGGTCACTAAGGACTTTGTCTTGATTTGTTAGTTGAATTAGTGGGAACTGATGTGGTTCCAATTAGTTAGGAAGTTAGTGTTAATTGTAATTGGCATCATGCCTGTGTGGAGTCGGTTAATGTAGTCAGTTGCTTAGTGATTTAAAACATGTTGTTAGTGGGTTTAATTCTCTTGTTAGTGGGTAGTTTGTGTGCCTGTTATCAGGAGAAGTTATTATTTGTAAGCCTATATAAGGTACCTTTGAATTCAATTAAAGACCATCAAATATTAAAGCAAAATTGCCTCTCTCCCTGTATTTCTCCTAAATTCTTCTATTGTAAATTTCCAAGATCGGAAATATACAATCTATCTTAAATTCTCTTTATGTAATTTTCCAGGATCAGAAAATATACATAACATAATTTTATTTATAAAAAGCTAATCTTCCAAAACCTAATACAATCTACTCAACTAGGAAAATAAACAAACTTGAATTCCACAACGAATTGAGATCTCATAGAATTCTAATGCTGCTAAACAAAATCGGGAAAGAATCCCATCTAAAAAACTGAAAACAATTCATAATCAAAAGGAAAACAAAAATACTAAATTGTTGCACAAGAAACTAAGTCTCCGAACAACAAACTAGACGGCCGTTTTTTGACCCCTTATGGATCCTGTTACGAAAAATGGAGTTCCCGTGACAAAATGTAGAGCTCGTCTTGGGCTTTCCAAAAACATATTATAATAGCGATTATGAGTCCATATGCAAAAGTTATGAGCCTGCAAAGTCGGACACGTTTTAGGTGCTCTAAACGACTCAAATACGAGTTTGCAACCCGGTCCATATTAATTATCGACTTATAAGCAGAAGAAACAGCTACGGCTATGGAAGACTAGAAGTGAAGGAACACATATTGGATGTAAAGCTTCTCTCTTTAATCTTTACAACATCTTCATTCTGATTTCCTTTTTTGTTTGTATTATTGTTAAAATTACAATGATGATTCTAATTTTTCTACATAGACTTATTTTGTTTTCACTCATAAATACTTCAATGAGGATGCTATTAAATTTGTGAATGAAGATTGTTTCATTTGATCCTACTAAAAAGAAGAAGCAGGCTCAAGATCAAGCTGATGATTTTATTGCAGTAGGTGATGGAGTAGAAAGTTCATATCTTGATCTAGTAAGTTAATGGTTCTCTGGGGTATGTACGTACAAAACCAACCACAACAATATCATATCGATTCATAATAAATCGTCATGGTGAGTTTGTAGGTCAAAGATGATATCTTTATTAGTGAAACAACAATTAGATACAGCAACAATCATAAAAGGGAAGAAACTTAATAGAATAACAAACAAAATATATATGCATATATATATATATATATATATATCGAATTAGCACTGTAGTGAAAAATAGTAGACAGAGGCTTGCAATTGCAATAGCCTTAAGATAGTAAATCAGCCTCTACCCCTGTGCTTGTAGAACCTTGATCGACTGCCTCTCTGGATAATCTGTCTGTAATTCAGAACTTAAGCACAAACAACTATGAATTCTGGCGAATTTAATGCGTGTTTTATCCTTTCTCATAATTAATCCAAAATATATTGAAAAATTAAAAGTTGATTTTGTTTATGAACATTTACTGTATTTAAAGAAGATGAATAGTTGTAATAGACAATTGTAACTGTTTGATAAGACACAACTCTTCATGTCTTAAATTCAAAATTTAAAATTTAAATAAATTTAAAAAGTTGAATATCTATCAAACAACTTTACTCAAACGTTTTTCCAACAATACCCCACATTTGAGTCAAAAGTTGTTTATCCTACATGTCTAATTAAATGTAGATGCTAAATGATTAACTGAGAAAAAGATAGATATGATATGCATCAAGGTAAGTGTTTTTTGGACTTGAACTTCCCTTAGTGTAAATATATCGAAACTACTAAGTGACACAGTAGATTTATGATCTTGAACTGTTCAATGTTGTAGAAGAACAAGATAATATATCACACACACATCAAATCTTACACACTTCAATTCATACGGTTGTGTTCGTTTTGGTCCTGAACAAAATCCTGGATTCATAAGAGCTTTAGAGAATTTAACCATGTTCTCATGAATGCGACACCACATTTCCCCTATACAGGTGACATTAATTTAGAATATTCTGTCATATTCCTCTTGATAACAAGATGTTAATGTCATTAAATGTAATAACATACGCTATACACTTCTGCAGACAACCCACCTTATCACTGAAAATAGGTCTTAGTGTATTCAATCTTGAATTAAACCAAACTAGTTTTCTTATTGAACTTAGACCATAGGATCTCCAATTAGCTAAGTTAGGTTTCCGCCTGATTCGACTCTTTGTAAAATTGGCTTAAGACCCATCCCCTTTGATGTATACTTTATTTACTCTTTTAGTAGACCTTTTGTTAATGGATCTACTAAATTTTCTTTTGACTTTACATAGTCAATAGAGATAACTCCATTAGAGAGCAATAGTTTAATAGTATTATGCCTGCACCTGATATGACGTGATTTACCATTGTAAATATTGCTCTTAGCTTGCATTTGTGCAACTATATTATCACAATGTATGCAAATAGTTGCCACGGGCTTAAGCCATATTGGAATATCCTCTAAAAAAATATGAAGTCATTCTACTTCTTCAGCTGCTTTATCTAGTACTATAAACTCAGATTCCATAGTGGATCTTGCTATACATGTTTGTTTAGAGGATTTCCATGATATTGTTACTCCTCATAGAGTGAACACATATCCACTTGTAGACTTGGTTTTTGTATTATCTGATATCCAATTTGCATCACTGTAACCCTCTAACACCGATGGATATCTTGTGTAATGCAAACCATAAGAATGAGTATACTTCAAATACCTTAATACTCTTATAAGTGCATTCCAATGTTCTTTTCCAAGATTACTTGTATATCTACCATGCCTACTTATAGAATAAGCTATATAAAGCCTAGTAGAATTCATTAATTACATAAACTTCCAATGATTTGTGAATATTCAAGTTGAGAAACAGCATCATCGGTATGTTTCTTCAATTTGATAAACATGCCATATGTTGTAAATACAGGTTTGCAGTCAAAGTGACCAAACCTTTTCAAAATCTTTTCCACATAATGAGATTGTGTAAGGACATATCCTTCATCATCTCTTTTTATTTGAATTCCAAGAATAATGTCAGCTAAACCCATGTCCTTCTTATTAAACTTGGATTTCAACATATGTTTGGTGTTGTTGATTACATCTTTGTTTGATCCAAAATCAACATACCATCAACATATAAGCAAACTATAGCATAAGAATTGTCATTATTTTTGACATATACACACTTATCACATTCATTAATTTTAAAACCATTTGTTAACATTGTGTGGTCAAACTTCTCATGCCATTGCTTTAGAACTTGTTTAAGTCCATACATTGATTTAACAAGCCTGCACACCTTATTCTCTTGACCTTTAATTATGAACCCTTCATGTTGTTCCATATAAATTTCTTCATCTAATTCTCCATTTAAAAATGTCGTTTTCACATCCATTTGATGTATCTCTAGATTTTTAATTGCAGCAATAACAATTAACATTCTAATGGATGTAATTCTAGATACTGGAGAATAAGTGTCGAAATAATCTGATGTAGAACAAGTAGCTGACTCATTCATGATGAAGAGGGAACATCCTAAATTGAATTTTCAATCCTAGGGCAATTGAATTTTCAATCCTACTAGTCCGGGCGTCGGAGTCAGAATGACGTGAAACTTTCACGGTTGATGCGTTTCGGTGATACCTTTCAAATTCACAAGCTTTGCTTGTGTGGCATACCCTTTTTTAGCCGAATTCCATCGTTTAGGCCCCGAAAAGTCCATTTTTGCCGTTTTAGGAAAGTTTCGTTTTTGCTATAAGTTGAGTTTTACATTCCGGAATTGACTTCCGTCAACTCTCGGGTGCTTAGAATCTTTAGTAGTTTTAATTTCCGCAATTATCTCAAATTTTCTATTTTTGGTAATTTTTAGTTTCTAGTCCCGTTTCTTGTCCAACAAGGATTAGGGTTAGGGTTTTCGCTTTAAATATGCTTGTAGCCTTTTTGGCCGAATTATTCAATTTTTCAATAAAATATCATAGTTTGTTTTGAGAGTTTCTCTCGTTTTCTGGTGGATTCCAGAGTTTATCAAGAATATTGACGTTGGTCGTATTATTTTATTATTTTCGCTGCGTCATAATCCAAACCTTCTTTCCAACGGTATCTTTTAGCTACTAATCGAGCTTTATATTTGTCTATAGTTCAATCCGCCTTTAATTTCTTTTTGAAAATCGATTTGTATCCAATTGGTTTATTACCGGCTAGTAAATCAACCAATTCCCACGTATGGTTTTGCAAAATGGAATCAATTTCACTTTTAATTGCTTCATTCCATATAGAAGTATCTAGAGAAGTCATAGCTTCTTTATATGTTTGAGGCTCATTTTCTACCAAGAGAATAAGAAAATAAAGACCAAAATTCTTTGGAATTTTTGCCCTTTTACTTCTTCTAGGTTCTAAATTTTCTTTTTGGACTCTTGAAGAAGGTTCTGCTTGAACTTTATAATAAATTTTCTTTTTGTTAAAATCAACTGTTTTCTCCTTGTAAGGAAAAACATCTTCAAAAAATTCAGCATCAACTGATTCTATTATAGTATTAACATGTATGTCCGGAACTTGACATTTCACAACAAGAAATCTATATACAACACTATTGTTTGCATATCCAATAAATACACAATCAATAGTTTTTGGTCCAAGTTTGGTTCTCTTTGGTAGAGGAACCTAAACTTTTGCTAGGCAGCCCCACACTTTCAAAATTTTGTATGAAGGTAATCTACCTTTCCACATTTCATAGGGAGACTTATTTGTTTTTTTATGTGGAACTCTATTTAATATTTTTTTTTGCAGTAAGTATAGCTTCACCCCATAAATTATGAGGAAGTCCAGAACTATTCAGCATGGAATATATCATGTCTTTAAAAGTTCTATTTTTCCTTTCAACCACTCCATTTTGTTGTGGCTTGTAAGGGGCTATCATTTGATGAATAATTCTATGTGTAGCACAAAAATCAGAAAAGATTGAAGAATTATATTCTCCTCCTCTATCCGATCTTAATGCTTTGATTTTTCTAGCAAGCTGATTTTCAACTTCTGCCTTATATTGTTTGAAAACATTTAAGGCTTCATCTTTATTATGTATTAAATAAACATAACAAAATTTGCTGCAATCATTTATGAAAGAAATATAATAATTCTTTCCTCCACATACACACTCTCTCTCTGCTCTGTCTCTCTCTGTTGCTGACCGTTTGTTCGAAGGTTTTTGGAGAGTATTCGTAGAAGGCGCAAATGTTTGGTATTTTTTATAAACTATTGATCGAGTGGGGACCAAAGTCAATGGCTTTCTTTTGATATTAGGGATTCTAAGGGTAGGATGTATTTTCCCTATCACAACAGATGCCCCCTTTTTTTTTTCTTTGTTTATATATATTTTTATTTGATTTATTTGTTATTGTTACATGTGGAACACAACTGTAATGCACCTAAGAAATGAAGAAAATGACCCTAATTTTGTTAAGTTAGACTAATGTTTGACCATTAGAAGGACCAAACTGAGTGATTTTTTAAAATATAGGGCCCAATCCTCTGAAAACGTATAAGTGAGTAAAAAATAGATATTTCAAAAAAACCTAGGGACTAAATGAATAATATCCCAATTAAAAAGTACAATAAATCTATAGAAACCCTAGCCAGCTATGTCTGGAGAAGAAAATGCGGCCGAGCTTAAAATTGCACCAATTCTTCAGTATGTCTAGAGAAGAAGAAGAAAACACGGTCAAGCTTAAAATTGATACGAACCCACTAGGTAAAACTCATCCTCAAAAACCGGCTTGTAAGGAGAAGGTGCCCAATGGGTTATATACCTTGACTAATCTCATACTTAGTCAATGTGAGATCCTAACATTCCACACACTTCCGCAGCCGTCATCCACGGCGGCCCATCTTTCCTAGTTAAGTGACTCTGCGGATCTCGCTTTCTTGGGTAGCAGTTCTCCCCAGGTCACCCCGTCTACAATGAACCTGTTGCTCGACGTGGTGTAGGCTTTGATACCATTTTGTCATGCCTTGACATTTTTAGATGAATTTTATGATTTGTTTGAGCTTTGATTTGCAAATTATGAGTGAAGAATTATGGAAATTGGATTGAAGATGAAGAGCTAGAATTAAGAACAGATTCAAGAAGATTGAAGAAAGGGAAAGAAGATCGAGAAAGATTGAGATTGAGAATTAAGATAAGGTTAAGAGAAAGATAGAGAGAATTTGTTAGAGAGGGAGAGAATAGAATTTAGATAATGAAAGATTGTTGTAATATTTCATGATATCCAATGTTTGTTACATACTCTGAATTTAAAGGAAATTGAATATTAGAATACAACTAAATAAAGACTTTTGGGAAATAATTCCTTACAGTTGGATCATATTAACTAGAATAGTTCACTGGGAAAGGATATCCTTTACTAAGACACACACTAATTACTATGTACACATGAGAATTGATTCCCTACGACAGACATACACGAACAGTTGGAAAGCTGATTATTTAACTTGTTAACGGCCCATAGGCCTAACATCAAACATAATGCCCCTTAACAGCAGCTCAATCCCATATCTTGATATTCTCTTTCCCTTGAAAACATCGTAGTCCTCAAGGATGGAAGCTTTGAATAGAGGCCCAATTGGCAAAGGAACTGAAATGGGAAACCAATTGCAAGTGGCCCAATTGGCCTAAGTCTGCTGATGACCCAATTCGCCCAGAGGTGATCCAACTATCCAATAACTAGCCTAATAACTGGCCCAAAATCTAATTAACCCAAACAGAGTTGCTGACCAACTTTGACCAAGGCATCTAGTACTCAAAACGTCGTTTTGATTCTGTGTTCCAATCTCCAAAACGACACCGTTTGGGAAGTCCACACTATAAAAGCTTCTCTTCCTATCTGGAATTCCTTATTTGCCGAAATCACGAATTCCTCTTCTGAAATCCATATTCTCTTCTTCAATAAAACCCCAAATCAAATCATTCGAAACCCTAACCAATTCCTTTCTTCTTCGATTCACCCTCAAATCTACTCTTGAAATCCCTAATTTCTTCTTCTTTGGCGAGCCGAAATCCCAAGAGTAAAATCCCCAAATTTCCCAATTGATTTCTAAAATCCCTAATCGCCAAAATCCCCAAATCTTCGTCATCTTCCTTTGATCTGGATATGGAATTTTAAAATCCAAATATCTGAAGCTTCAAAATTTCGGTCGTGGTTTAGATTTGGTCACTTTCCTTCCCCCAAACTAAATAAAAAAGTACGATAAATCTGTAGAAACCTAGCCAGCTCCATCTCTTCAGTATGTCTGGAGAAGAAGAAGAAAACGCGGCCGAGCTTAAAATCGGAGACGGTAATCGTTTCTCTTTTTGGGAAATAAATTTTATATCAATTTTTGCATGTAATAACCTTTTATTTATTTATTTTTTTACCAGAGTTTCTGAAGGCCAAGTGTTTGATGAATTGCGAAGTTGCGTTGATTCTTGAACACAAGTACGAGCAGCTTCAACAGACGTCTGAGGATCCACTGAATCAAATTTCCCAGTGAGTATCGCATCCTTTATGCTCGATCATGCGTGTTTAGAGCTTAATCGATTTTTGGTTATATGATTCTATAATGTGTGTTTGAAAGATTTCAAATTTGGATAAAAACAAAATTGTACAAACTAATTGTCTCGAGGAAATAAAGGTTTCGTTTTTTATTCAAATTTGAAACCTTTTGAATCTTTCTTAATCTGTATGGTAAGGGCACAGATTTAGATAATCCATTTGTAATTATAAATTGCATTTTCAAGTCCATGTTTACATACGGTGAAGGATACCTTGAAAAATAAAAAGTAAGATAATTCATGGACCGGAAGAAATTACCCTTTTTTGTGTGATTTAGGGCATAGTTTAATTCTGGTTAGGAAAACCTGAAAAGATATGTCAGAATCATACTAATTGGCCTGGCAGTCAATTAGCGCCAGGCGGTGATGAGGTGGCCTAGCCGCCTAGGCAAGTTGTTTTAGGGTTTTTTAAAAAACCCTAAAACGACCTTGAATTGGAGTTGTTTTTTAAAATAATCCCAAAACAACGTCGTTTTGGGTTGTTTAAAAACCCCAAAACAATGTTGTTTAGGGTTTACTTTAAAAAACGTAGATTTCTTTGTTTTTTTTCTTCTCTGTTCTCCTACTCGACTCTCTTCTCTCTCCTCTCGCCTCTCCAGTCACTCCACCGGCCATTCACCAGCTTGTCGAGGTTGTCCGCCTAGGCGCTAGGCGCCAGACCACCGCTCGACTAGCGCCTCTAGAACACCATTATTACTTATTATATATAAAATAGTGCTTTGAAGTAACAGGTGGAAAACTGGAACATTCAACATTGTGTGATAATTAATGGATTTCTCCTGGTTTAGGAGGGTAAAGTATTATAAGATTACTCATGTGTAAACTAGTGAAAGGATGCTTAATCAATATCCATCCAAGTATATATCGTATAAAAAGAAAATTGATTGTTATTCAGGGTGGCCTGTTTGAAGCGCTTGCCTGGGTGCCAAAGGCCAGTGCTGGTCAGAAGTTGCTTGCTTTAACAGTTTTTAAGGCACCCTTCCAGTGCTGCACCTAGGCTAGTTATAATTTCTTTAGCAACCCTGGAAGGAATTCGTTAAAGCTTACTTGTCAATGTGTTTTCTTTTCAAATGTGGTAATTTTTTGTTATCTTTGTTGTTCAGGGTATTTGAGAAATCTCTGCAGTATGTGAAGCGATTTAGTCGCTATAAGAATCCTGATGCTGTTAGACAAGTTCGAGAGTATCCTTCATATTGATGAGATTATTAAATGTTTATTGTACTAATTATGCGCACATATATTGATGCTGACGACTTGCACACTATTACATGCCTACCCAATTTTTATTACTAGTGGTTTTGGGAATATTATACCAGTTAAGTACTCTGCATAGAAGAGACATGAAACCTTTTCATCTTTAATCTTGAATGAAAAATGTTTTGGAGAATATTTCAAGCCATTGTAGTAATTCATTTATCCTAGTCTTTTGATCAGAGAATTGTGACAAATTACTTGGTCCTTTTCATTTGTTTGGTTTACTGTGGCTTTTGAATTTTGAAAGATGCTGACTACAGTAGGTGTTTAGCTTTGTAAATACTTTCTTGCAGTTGAGTAATGAAAGATTTTAACTTTGTAAATTTTGTCCGTAAGTCAAGTAATGAAAGATTTAGCTTTGTTTCCTCAAATCAAGTTTTCATTTTCAATCAACACTGTTGATCTTAACTGGCATTCAGAGTCTTGAGTAGATACCAGTTGGCTGAATTCGAGGTAAATACCCCATAACTTGGTAAAGGAAATTCAGATGTTTGTTCTCACATTATAAACTCGTAAATGTGGTGGTACTGGTTTATTTATTTAATTTTTTTTTTACAGCTTTGTGTGCTTGGCAATCTTTGCCCAGAAACTGCTGAGGAAGCTATGGCCATGGTACCTTCTATCACGGTATTTACTTGGTTCACACCTCTCAACTCTTACCTCATGCGAGCGGTTTTGGTTTTCTTTCTCCCTAAAAGAGAAACCATATATACTTGTTATTTGATTCTCAACACTTGTGTATGCAGACTAAAGGACGGTTTCAAGATGACTATGCAATTGACAAAATGCTGAATGACCTCTCAATGATCAAGAAATTTGAGTAGAGTTGTTATTTATGCGTCGATGCAATCAAGAAGTTCCAAGTAGAATATTATTATCATACTGTGGTAATGTTGATTGGTTTGCATCAAGAGTATGATGCTATATATTTTTTTCAGTGTTTTGTTGATCTTGTTTAAATCTGAAAACTCTCAAAGTAACATTTGAAGATACATAACCAAATGTACCAGTATTGGTATGTAGTACAAATACATTTGAAGAAGTTAAGTTGAGCAGTTTCATGCAAGGATTTCTCAATTCATTCCCCATTGTTGGACTTCTCTTCTTGAACAAGCCCTCATTCAAAGTTTCTGTAGTTTCATTTTCAACAGAAGCGTTTTCTGGTAAAAGTGAGGAAATCATGAGATTTTCAATGAACAATTTGATGGCTCCCTTGATTTTCAACGATGTTAAACGTTTACCGAATGAAAAACAGCTGTGATAATAAGCTGTTTAAATGCAAGGCACAACTGCAACAAAAAAACGAGAAAACTTTTAACACAACGGCTGTAGTTTAAACTTAGAAATTAATATCAGAAATCTAGTAGAATTCATATCAGTATTAGCACAATTGCATTACATTATACAGTTGCACAATGATTCATATAAGAGCCCAAATATCGCACAAAGCACACCAACGAAGCACAATAATATGCTGAAAGGTTGGGGATCCAGGCGAAAATGTGCATCTCCATCCATGAGATCATGTAAAAGAGGACTGAATCTGATTTCGTAAAAGAAGAAGGATAAAAGGAAAGAACCTTGCAACACCTAAGAGACAGCAGAATGTTTTGTTTTCTGTGTATCGCTTTCTTGTAAATTTGCAAATTTAGTATAGAAAGTCGTTGGTTTTGTTGTTTCTTTGGATTTTTCTGTCGGAAAACTGTTGACGTCAGTTTTGGGCCCATAATATGTAATTTGGAATCATGTCAACGAGCCCTACATCCTATAATATGCCGTTTTGACATCGGTTTTCCTATTCTTATGTTTTTAGGGGGATTTGGAAAGATTTCTATCTTTTAGTTTGATAAGGAATCAAGTTTAGGTTTTGGAAATAAACCAAGTTTAGTTTGATTAGGAATCTTGAATCACAAAAGATTTTGGTTTGTTTTATTTTCTATTTAACAGAAAGTCATGAGAGGTTACATCGTTATCAATAAAAATCGTTTTTTTACTTTCACAAAAGTCTTTGGGGATTTGAGAACTATCAATTTCGCTTTCTTACCTGTGGCTGTGGGAGTGATGGAACGCACATCGGATGTAAAGCTTCTCTCTTTAATCTTATAACATCTTCATTATAAATTTATAATTACTTCGATGATGATGCAACTTTTACTATTGTTTTAATTTCTTATTTACTTTAGCAAACCTATCTAATTCCTTTTTAAGCTTAGATTAAAATACTTCAATGGTGGGTGCTATTGAATTTATGTATGAAGATTGCTTCTTTAAGAAGAAGAGGCAGGCTCAGGGAGAGTATGTGCGCATTGAAGACAACTGTTGCTTGTATAATTTGATTTTTTTTTTATAAAAAAATTTGCTTGTATAATCTTCAATGCACACATAATCTTTAATATCATGACTTCTCATACATGTTCTGTTGTGTTTGTGTTTTTAATATCATGACTTCTCATACATGTCTTTTATGTTCCGGATAGTAAGCTCTTATAGCTCTGAACTGTGCTAATCTACTCCATTCGACAGTACTTGCAGCTTCTTAGTAGAGTTTTCGATAGTCTCCGTGAGAATAATCCTGAGCTGGCTACCGGAGATAGGCGAAAAGGCTCAAAGAAGACAGTTCTTGTTAATTTTATGGATATCTGCGAGACGTATGTATGAAGTTTATAATATTTTTCAATAAATGTAATATTGGAATAGTTTGTTATTTCATTTTCCTCTGATTTCAGGATGCATAGGCGGCCAGATCATGTCATGGCCTTCTTACTGGCAGAAATGGGGACAAGCGGATGTCTTGACCGACAGCGTCGATTATTAGTGAAGGGTAGATTTGCTCGTAATAACTTTGAAGAGATTCTGCGTAGATACGTCAGTAAGTTCATATCTTATAACATCGTCACATATTTTTCGAGTAATCGTAGCTTGGCCAGATATATCTGTGTGAGTATGTGATGTTCCAAAACTATAGTCAACCCCTGTAATCAGTATTTATATATGATAATGAACTGTGGTGTCTTTCGCTAATTATAACAACTTTCTTTGTATGTGGTTGCAGATGAATATGTTTTATGTAATAGCTGCACAAGTCCAGATACAATCCTTACAAAGGAGAATCGTATCTTTGTTCAAAGATGTGAGCAGGTATGCAAAACATTCGGTTTCCTACATTTTTTTTAATTTGATGAAATTGGACTGACCTAGGGGGATAAGCATCACAAGAGATCATATACTAAAAAAAACCCCTAGTTAGTATCCATGAATATATTAAAAAAGGAAAAAAAAATAAACAAAAGAATCCATAAAACATCAAAAATAGAGGACACAGCCCCAAAAAAACCCAAAGGCACGCAGGCAAACAAGAAAACCAAAGCTAGAAAAACTTGAAAGATTCTCTACCCATATATGGTGCATAAGTTGTGTTCCTTGAATCGGTATTTAGGTTTCATTATCTAATTGAGTTGTGATCACCATTGAATTGGATTAAGGAACACTAATATATTTTATCTATTCTATAACATTCTCAGTTGAATTTGTTACATGTCAATGGCCCTTGGATAAATCACAAATATACAGAGAGAAACAAATTGCCTATTTTTTGTTCATTTTTATGTTATTTTATTAATAGCATTTTTTTTTGCAGTGTGGTTCTGGCCGGTCTGTAGCTCCCATCAGGGCTGCGAGGGTTTGATGTAGGACTTTTCCGGAATTTTTTTTTTTTGTTTTTATATTTTAGTTGTGATTTTTTTTTTTTTTTTTCAATTTAAGAAGATTTATTTATTTCAGTTTGTTTATGAATCTTTAAGTTTATGAAATAAATCAAAAAGTTTGTTTATGAATCTTTAAGAGTTTAAGAAATAAATCAAGGAATATTTGATCTTTTCTTTTCTATCAAGTTAGGTTTCCTGAATCCTAGAGGAATCATTTTTTTTTTTCTAATTAAGCAAGAATAAAAAATAATTATTGTAATTTTTTATTGATATTAATAAAAAAATCGTTCATTTAGAACAAAATTCTAGTGGTTGATTCAAACTAACTTACATGACCATTAGCTTGTTGAGTGAGGGTTGTCCTCACACTTATATATTACACTTTCTCTTAATGCCCAAGCGATGTAGGTATATGATTCACACGTTTTACTGTTTTACCTATCAGGAGCCTTGTATCAATTTTGAAATTCAGATTCTATTTTTATTTTGTATTGCAATCCTCCTTCAGAAATCCAGTTTTCTCTCCCCCCATATTAATTTAGCTGTTATGTTACACACTTACACTTTACATGCTAAACAAAGCTGTATAATTCTTAAAATAGTTTTCTGTTTTTAATAACTTTTTATTGCTTCACATCATTTTGAAAATATCATTTAAAAACAAATCATAAACATATTTATATCGTGTTATGTTTCAAAAAACAACTTTTAAAAACATTACCAAACAGATTACTTTTTAAAAACGTCATTTTAAAAATGATACAAATGTGCAAATAAATGTTAAGTGTTATATAATGTTTAATCATTTATCAATTAAGAACACAAAGATGAATTCCTGAAGAAAGATTAGACAATAAACAATGGATCATTGAAGAAAATGAAAAGCAATAACTCATTTCATCTTCTTTCTAGAAAAAAAAAAAAAAAACAAAAAACCATATCAGTACCTGGATGCTGGATGGAGTGCAACGAAGAGAAAGAGAACCAGCTCTAAATTTTCTGATATTCCAAAATGGATTTTTAGCGGAGACAATGAAAATATATCTATAGGCCACCAATTTTGCCTAGTGAGGACATTTATGATTTGTGACATCTGAACAGAAGGTGGGTCTCATCTCTTAGGTCACATCCCATCAATTTATTAGGAGGTGTATTAGTTCAAGATTTTATTAGACAATTTAGGGAAGTAAAAATCTGGTGATATTTGATTGAGATTTTTTAATGAGTTAGATAAGTCCGGTGGTATTCGATTAAGACTTTTATGATTTTTTAAAAAAATCTATATTATCTTGTGGTATTGGATCTAGTCCTCTTGAAAGTTTAGATCCAATACCACAAAATAATATAGACTTTTTAAAAAAGTTTTAAGTACAACAATATTACAATCGACTCTTGAAAGTCAATATTTAAAAAGTCTTTGAAATAAAGTCTAGATAATTTTAATAGTCTATAAATAAAATCCAAAACTCTTTCAGAATCCTAAAAATCTAATCTATATAATCCTAATAATCCTAAAAGTATAGCCCTAACAATCCTAATAATCTAACAAATCCATAAAATTCTTGCACCTCAAAATTGTCTATTAAAAACCCAATCCAATACACTCCCCTTGGTGTTAGACCCACTTTTAACTTGCCTTGGGAGTCCGTCTACCTTAACTGTATATGAAAGAGAGAGACAGAGAGAAGGAGAAGAAGATTGGCACAGAAAAGAGAGAAGTTTACTTCACTTCAAAGCTACAAAGGTGATCTTCTCTTCAAGGCTCTTTCTTTTGCAGCTTGTATCAGAAGAAATCTTTGTTGGGTACATATAAATATGTGGTCCAGTGAAGATGGAAATTGTAGCTTACTACCACTACTACTACTGACTTTGTACCATGGATTATCACAACACCAAATTTGTGTTTAGGTTAATTCTTTCAGTGGTCATTCTGATGATGGTTGTTGAAAACTCAAATTGCACTGAGTTTGGTGTTAACGGGGATGATCAATTTGAGTCCATGGTGGAGGAAGCAGAGAACCATCTGTATTCTAGCTCAACTCATCATGGGTAAACCATTAAGTGATATTTTGGTTATATGATGTGAATGTGTTTGTGTTTAATTAAGTGCTTAATTATATGTTCAGGGTTTATGATTTGCAAGACATGGAAGATGATGCTTGGGAAATGGTGGCGAAGAGTGGGAACCAATTTGTGGTTAATGGGCAACCCTTTTATGTTAATGGATTCAACACTTACTGGCTGATGGTTTTTGCTGCTGATCAATCTACAAGAGGAAAGGTCAGTGAGTTGTTCCAACAAGCTTCTTCGGTAGGCCTAACGGTTTGTCGGACTTGGGCTTTTAACGATGGACAGTGGCGAGCTCTTCAGAAATCTCCATCAGTTTATGATGAAGAAGTTTTCAAGGTACTCTTGTAGTTAGTTACATGTTTGATATCATATGTTTGATTATATCCAATGCGAATTATATATGTTTCCAGGCCCTGGATTTTGTGGTAAGTGAAGCAAAGAAGTATAAGATCAGGCTTATATTGTCCTTAGTCAACAACTGGGATGCATATGGTGGCAAGCCACAATATGTCAAATGGGGAAAAGATGCTGGCCTTAATTTGACTTCAGATGATGACTTCTTCTCCCATCCGACTCTCAGAACCTACTACAAGGCGCACGTTAAGGTAATCCGTCTATTCAACTTCGTTCAATTTGTCTTCAAATTGCTAACAATTAAGCTATTATATACCCTCTCTGTTGATATTTTGGCTTGTAGACTGTCCTCAATAGAGTCAATACACTCACAAACATAACCTATAAGGAGGACCCAACAATTTTCGCTTGGGAACTGATGAACGAGCCTCGATGCACCTCTGATCCTTCTGGTGATAAACTGCAGGTTCGTTCTCCATATATTGCCTTCCATACTCTATTATATCTGTATATTCCTACTCAGGGGTTGAATTTATCTTGTCTACTAGTCATGGATACAAGAAATGGCAGTCTATGTCAAGAGCATGGACCCAAAGCACTTGGTGGAGATTGGAACGGAAGGATTTTACGGTCCCTCAACCCCCGATAAGGCTCAGTTCAACCCAAATTCCTATGCTACACAAGTTGGAACCGACTTTATAAGGAACCATCAGGTTATTGGTGTCGACTTTGCTTCTGTTCACATTTATGCTGATTCTTGGTAAGTATTTGTTTTGTTTTGTAGAATTCATGAGGGATATTGATACATTTACGATGACTTGCGTTACATTTTATTGATGAAGGATTTCGCAAACAATATCTGATGCACATATTCAATTCACCAAATCATGGATGGAAGCACACATAGCGGATGGTGAGAAGTATCTTGGAATGCCTGTTTTGTTTGCTGAGTTTGGCGTATCTTCAAAAGACGGTGGCTACAATTCATCATTCAGGGACTCGTTCATCAACACGGTGTACAAGACTCTTTTGAACTCAACGAAAAAAGGAGGCAGCGGTGCTGGGAGTCTTTTGTGGCAGCTGTTTCCTGACGGTACAGACTACATGGATGACGGGTATGCAATAGTTATTTCGAAATCTCCTTCCACCTCAAACATCATATCACTTCACTCGACGAGGCTTGCCATCTTCAACTCTATGTGTTCTTGGAAATGTCGTTGGGGTTGCAAGAAGAAGAACCCTCTTGAGGCGTTCCTCTATCTTGATGAACTTTAAAAATGTGTATGGATTATGATATCAGCCTGTCATAAAAATATGTAACTGTTTGCACCTGTAAAAAATATGAATATTGATATGAATGTGTATGGCATACTTATTGAATGTTGAATTCTTCTTCTTGTTTCCTTTGGGATTCATACAAAAACACACAGTTCGTACATGTTACATAGGTTGTCAAAGTCTCATCTACACTCCTTGTCTGCATTTGATAGTTAGTGCATTTGCATTGACCACAGCCGCAGCACTTAAATTGATCAGTCATGGCCTTTGGTGCACCACCATGCTCAAATTCAAACAATGCTCTCCCCTTTTAATTTGATTGTCCAAGTAACTCTCACATGCATAGCCAATGACTTGTGATATATTTTTAACAAATTTGTCAAACTCCTCAACATGTGAGGTTTACCTATATGGGTTCGAGTACTACTATGCATATGTATTTTATAAGTATATGTGGAAAGTTTTATCCTCCAATATTGTAGTAGATATCCGGATCATGTATATAATGCTTGACCTTAGTAGGTCTTGACAGTCATCGAACCTGACCTGTATGGTGTCGGATTACAAAAAGAAAGAAAGCAAGCAAGCTACCTCTTTTTCCTCGCTGTTCCACACCACACCAGCACTCATTTCTTCACATAATGCAAACATTATTATATGATTTATATTGAAATAAGATTATATTATATGATTACATAGTCATACACGTAGAAAGCAGCAATTAGAGGGACTTGGCTTAAGAATGGCTCCTGCTTGTCATACAATTAACTGCTTGGTATTTTAAACCAACTTGAGAATTAACAGTCAAAGTTAAAAGTGCTGCCTTTGAATCCGGTTACTGATGCACTTGTTTGGGAAAATTCTTCTTCAGGTTCTTTGACAATGACTACAGCTTATGATATTTTGTTCATTTTCCTTGGAGTAGGTATATTTGGAGAGCTTTCATTCCTCCTAAATACTCTGTTCTTTTTTGGAAGATGTATCACTACAAGCTTTCTACAGATGACAATATTCACGAGTGTGGAATCTCTATTGTCTCTAAGTGCTACCTTTGTTCAGCTCATCAAGAGACCATGACGCATGTCTTTTTTCAGTGTTGCTTCACTGGTTATTTGTGGAATTGGTTTGCCAGTTTTTTTGGCACTACTTTGCCTGCTAGAGGAGATTTATGCTATTATTTCCATGCCCTTTGTTTCTCAAATGTATAACTTACAGATTTTGTGCGCTTTACACTTGAATTATTCCATTCGGAAAACTCGAAACAAGATGAAGCATGAAGGTTTGTTGCCCTCTATCCAGGTATTCAAACTAATTTACGAGCCCACCTTGAAATCTTTGCTAATTTAGCTCCGGGATATATGAACTTCGGTAAAGATTTGGACACTTTTCTTAATCTTGGTGTTTCTTTTCGTTTAAGGAAAGCCCCAAGTGGTTTGGCGAGCTCCTCCTCTACATTGGATTAAAGTTAATTCTGATGGTCTTTCAAAAGGCAATCCGGGCCCTGCTGCTTATGGAGCTGTTTACAGATCTTCTGAAGGTGATTTTATAGGTTGTTTTGCTATGAAAATTGGCTGCAATACATCTTTCTTTGCCGAGTTGTCTGCTGCTATTCATGCTATTGAGATAGCTTATCAGAGAGGGTGGAGGATGCTTTGGATTGAAAGTGATTCTATAGCAGTCCTGCAATGTCTTCAGAATAACAAGTTTTGTTGTCCGTGGCTTTTACGCAATAAGTGGTTATATTGTTTGGATTATATGAAATCAATGACTCTCGGGTTTTCTCACATTTACATGAAGGGAAATTGTATAGCCGATCGTCTTACTAATATTGGTCTTGGTTTCAATTCTTTCACTTGGTGGGATTCTGCTCCGACTCAAATTAGCAGTTTGCTTGTTAGAGATGCTTGTGGTCTTCCTAATTATTGGTTTAAATGATTAAATCTGCCAACATCTCACCAAAGGATTTCATTTGCTGTTTGTCTCTTGTTGGGTTATTTGTGCTGCCTCTTTGGTTTTACTTAGGGATGGCAATGGGGTGGGTTCCCATTTATTTTTTGAAAACCCATCCCCTCATTAAACCCCTCAATAGATGGAGCGGGGCAAGGTGGGGCGGGGTATGCTTTCCCCATCCCCATCCAATTTACCCTATTTAACCCATTTATCTAAAGTTTTTCAAAAAAAAAAAAATGTTGTCAAAAAAATATTTTAATATTATTAAAATAATAAACATATATCCCAATGAATAATACAAAGTAATTCCAAAAAACTATTGAAAATCATCTTATAAATATGAATCTCAAAACTAGACCTGGCAATAGGTCGTGTTATTATGAATTCGTGTCGTTTCGTGTTTGGGTTGTGTTAAAATTGTCCCACCTGAACACGACCTGTTAGCTTAATTGGTTTAAATATAAAACCTAAAACCATTTGTTAAATTAATGGGTAACCTGATCTGACCCATTACAAAATGTTATATTTGAAATTTATTAAAAGGTTGTAAATAAATAATACTGAAGCATGATCAAACTCATGCAATCAAGTCCACCATATGCTCCAACATTCTATCAAAAACATATTATTTTAAGAAAAACAAAAATAAACAACTTGAAAATGAAATCTAACATGGCTTCCATAAATCTTCTTTATATTCCGATTGAGGATCTCAATCCTCACTTATGCCTACAAGTGTTAAATTGCTTGTGTTAGAAGACGACTATTTTAAGCCGTTAAGGGTTATGGTTAGAATATAGTAATACAATCAATTTATAGTTTTATAGTTTTTAATTTTTTTAATTAATTATTAAAGGATCAGGCTATATTAACTCAAATTTCTAACTTAATTTTTTGACTTCAATATCTCAACCACCCATTTGCACATGTGTTATCTAATCCAATGGTTGAGATATTGAAGTCAGAAATTTAAGTTGATATAGCCTAACCCATTATTAAAATATATCCTAATTGTAATTATAGAGATTTTTTTTTTCTAAATTCAACAACTTTAATAAATTTATTTACTATTGAGTCAGTAAACGCAATTTTTTTTTTTCTTAATAAATTTCATAAACATATACATACAGTTCCTTGCATGTGGGCCACTGGATTTAAATACTTTGACTTGACTGTATGCACTTGTCAGTTAAAGTATTTAAATTCAGTGGCCCACATACAAGGAACTGATATAACTTTTCTCAGTTCGAACTGATAATAGAAAGACTGTATATATATATATATATATATTTAAAAAATCCTTATATTAATGAGTTATAATGAATTAATGGTTTTTCAAAGGTGAACCAAAAACCGACCCAGTATATTATGGGTTTTAATAGGTTGACCCATTAACAACCCGATCCGATAAACTAGACCCATCAACCGTTATTTTCGAATGGGTTTGGGTCGTGTGAAGACGACTATTTTAAGTCGTTAAGGGTTATGGTTAGAATATAGTAATACAATCAATTTATAGTTTTAGAGTTTTTAATTTTTTTTAATCAATTATTAAAGGATCAGGCTATATTAACTCAAATTTCTAACTTAATTTTTTGACTTTAATATCTCAACCACCCATTTGCACATGTGTTATCTAATCCAATGGTTGAGATATTGAAGTCAGAAATTTAAGTTGATATAGCCTAACCCATTATTCAAATATATCCTAATTGTAATTATAGAGATTTTTTTTTTCTAAATTCAACAACTTTAATCAATTTCATAAACATAAACATATACATACAGTTCCTTGCATGTGGGCCACTGGATTTAAATACTTTGACTTGACTGTATGCACTTTTCAGTTAAAGTATTTAAATTCAGTGGCCCACATACAAGGAACTGATATAACTTTTCTCAGTTCGAACTGATAATAGAAAGACTGTATATATATATATATATATATATATATATATATATATATATATTTAAAAAATCCCTATATTAATGAGTTATAACGAATTAATGGTTTTTCAAAGGTGAACCAAAAACCGACCCATTATATTATGGGTTTTAATAGGTTGACCCATTAACAACCCGATCCGATAAACTAGACCCATCAACCGTTATTTTCGAATGGGTTTGGGTCGTGTGAAATTTTGCCAGATCTATTCAAAACTAAACAAATAAATTCAATAATTTTAAAACATAAACATTGAACTAAATAATAAAATAAATAAATATTATATTTTAAGAGGAGTGGGGCGGGGCGGAGATTATAAAACCAATCCCCGCCCCACACCCATTGCGGGTTTTATTATCCGTCTTCATCTCTACACCATCACCATAAAATTGAAACCTATCCCTACCCCATAAGTGCGGCCGTGCGGGCACCCACAGGGCCCCATCCCCGTGGGTTATTTTGTCATCCCTAGTATTGCTTTTTTGGGCTGTCTGACGTTTTTCCTTGGTCTTCTTGTGTTTTTTGTTTAGCTTTTGGGGTTGTTGTTTGGCTCGTTGAGCTGTTGATGTTTTTGGTTGGTGTTGCAGTGTTGCTTCTTCAGCCTTTGGCTTTATTGAATAAAAGTTTCATCGTTAAGAACCAAAACAAATTGCTGGGCTTAACATGTGGTTATTCCATTAAAACCTTGTTTGGTTCCTAGGAAAAAATTTAGAAAAATAATACCTTAAACACTAAGAAGAGATTTGCATCCAAATAGCTGTAAAACAAACAAATTTCAATATCTTCATAACTTGAGGAAGAAAGACTAGTTTGAGTTTGACTACTAAAAAACAGAAGCAAGTATGCAACCATCAAAAACACAAAAGCAGCTTCAAAATAGCTAACATTTCATCATCCTTTTACTTTCGTATTTCGAAATTCTATCATGCAAACAGGGGATGACCTAGGAAACTTCAGGATTTGCCGCTGGAATTTCTTCAACTTATAGTGAAAATCATAGTCCACGTACAGCCTCTGCAAGACTTTACAATTCTTCAAGAAATACTCCACCAATCTTAGTTCATCATCAACCCCCTCCTTTATCTTTAATTGAATGATCTTGACATGGAAACCCAAACAAGGTGGCAAACTCTTTGACTCAAACGGATGTCGAACAATACGATCATCAGTGTCAAAGTACACCATATCCTAGTAAACAATGAAGAATCAAATATTAATTTCAAATGCACAATGTGTCCTTCTGTATTTATTTTGCTTTAGCATAATCCTTTGAATCTTACTCAGGCTAAACACTTGTTCTAGTTATGTATTATTGTTTGATAGTAATATGTCTACGAGTATTGATCGTAGAAAATATAAAGGATTCTAGAAAATACAACATTTCTTGAAAAAACCCCTCTGCATACTTTCGACTTACCTTCTTCAAGATGAGAACTACCAGATTGGGCGCATTATTGAGAAAGTCCGGAAGCAGAACCCAATGATAAAACATATCATAGCCAAGTTCAAGGCGAATCAGATTGGGAAACGATGGCAAATTACCCTCCAAAGCACGGGTTAGAACCTTCATTGCAATGACAATAATGATTAATAGAAAAAACGGCAACTATTGATGATGCAATATTGTATATTTTGAAGCCTAACAAAATATCAAACATTACAATACACATAGTATAAAATGTTTTAAAGAAGGAATATAAAGAGAAAAGGACTTACACCCGTCATGGGAATAGACAGTGATAGAAACTTCGCATGGTTGACTGCTCTCAGAAGCTGCATTGCATGCTTAGCTTCATTCATGGTGGGATGGATATCATAGAGAAGCACATCAAATTTACCAACTAGATATACTTTACTTAGGAATGGAGTTTCATCCACCATAAAGGATACTAACGAATCGTCAGCAATGTAAAGGAATTCTAGATTGGGGGCTTTAACCACAAATTTGTGTGCTGTAGCATCAATTTTATTGATCATAGAGAGAGATATTTTCAGGATTTTGAGTGTTGGCACAACGATAATATAAGTCAGAGCATTTTCATTACGCTTAAGATGTCCATCAATGGTCAACTCTTCAAGCACAGGGCAGCTTTGGAACAATTTCTGCATTAAGACCATATCTGGATATTCAACAAAAATTGAAAGGATTTTAAGACTTGGGAAACAAACCGTGGAGTCAGGAATATCCAAGACAGCATCCCAATTACCCAGGTTTAATTTCACCAGGTTTTTGCAAGTTAAAATGGTTTGTGGGATCCTAATGACAGGCCTTTCCATTCTAATCTGGACTTTGAGAGTAAGACTGTGAACATTGCGTTCAATAGCAAAACACATCCACTCCCTAAGACGAGGTAGGTCGGCATCTCTAAGAAAGTAACAGTCCTTGAGTTCAAAATCTTGAATTTCTTTGGATTGGCAACGACTAAGCACAAAACCAACAAATTTCAACAACCAAATTCTACGATGTTCACCAATGACATGTGATGGCATATTAAAGTAAAGGTTGTAGACTAAAGTCCACTGATTTTTCCATCTTGATGATAAAATGGAAGTCTTAATAGCTTCTTTGGTATCAAGACGAGAGAGGATGTGAGCAAGGACATCATCTGGCAATCTACTGATAAAATCTTCCCCTGCCGTCTTCTTTTCAAGCCTTTTGGATGCCATGATTCACTACAATATTAAACACAATAGAAAGAAACTTTGAAATCGTTTAAAGATGAGACAAACTAAATGAGAAACATTTACAATGCCCCCCATTAAGTTTGGTTTCTAAGCAAAATCACAGACATCCTTTAGATGAGGCTTAAAATGATCAATGAAACAAAATGAGACTTGACATACAATAAAAAAATATACAGATTAAATGAGACACTAAACTTCAAGAGAATGTTTATTTGTTTGGATTGCAAGAAAGTAAAAATAAAGACAAGTAAACAAGTTCTGTATTTGACCCAACTCTAGAGTAAAAAAACCCCATTAAAGATGATCCACGAATGTTTATATAGAAAAACTTGAATACAAAATTGCATGGCATGATTCCCCAAAAAAATGAACATTAGTAACCTTGGGAACTCGAACCCAGAACCCAGAACTCCTGACACAACTAGGTTTGATACCATGTTAATAACCATCAAAATCAACGATAATATTTAAGTAGTCTAACAAGTTAAACCATTTCGACATAAAACATTACAATGGCAAACAACCAACTTAAACTTGTCAAGCAATAACAAGATGTAAAATGAACAAAATACTTCAAAAATTGAGAAACAAATTATCTCAAGGGTCTTTAATTCCAAAAATAGAACACATAAGAGCATAAAAATGGATTTTTTTTTTTAAAAAAAAAAAAAAAAAAAAAAAAAAAAACAGAGCAAACCAGTACACTAGACCATCGTCGAAAGCCGGAGACAGCAAAAACCACAATTTTCGAGACCATAAACATCACATAATGCCTACTTGCATGAAATATATTCACTTTTCATGCTAAACCCCTTGAAATATTGATTGATCTTAACCAAAAATGATGTCTTGAAGGCAAAAAATACATTCGTTTAGCAACAACTACAAACACTCGAAAACATGTTTTATGTGAAAGACTTCCGTTTTCACTTCATACCCATATCATATGTTCACAAAAAAAAAAAAAAAAAGAACATACCTTGAAGATGAATCGGAGATGAAGGAGTATAGAGTAGAACTGGAGTGGAGTTTCCTCTATTGTGTTGTAAACGGGATTGTAATGGCATTGATAGTTTTGGTCATTATGGTGTTATGTGAACTGATTCTGTGAAGCAATGAAGTAATTAGGGACAATATATCTTGCATTTTTAATTATTTACCATATTTTGAGATACTCATATAATAAAAATGTTTTTTTTTTTTTTTTTTTTTTTTTTTTTTTAAATTTTTATTACTGTACTTATAAGTCAACTATTAGCTATATTTCCTATATTTCTGAAATTGACAAAAAATTTCAATTTCGGTAAACCCACCATGTACAAGACTGCAAGGTCGTAAGTCGTAACTAGTTTCATAATTTAGACAAATCCTAAGTCCTTTAATCTAGATTCTGAGTCCTATAGCTCATGGTTGCATTTAGTAGTAAATTCAATGTGTAAAATTAGATCCGTCAAAGTTTAATCATGTGGGAAATCGGACCGGAGAGGATGGAGCCCTATGGAGGCTAGGGATAGGAATGGCAATGGGGCGGGTTCGGGCGGGTTTAGTGAAATTCAAATCCAAACCCACGAAATTTTGTGTCTACCAAACCTGTGAAAATAAATAGGTTCGGGTTTGGGTTTTACCCGTGTGTTTGGGGGACACCCAAACCCGCCCACGAACCCGTGAAACAAGTGGGTCCACGGGTAAAACCCATGAACCCGCGAATCCGCCAATTTTTTAATTATTTTTTTTAAAATTATTTCTATATTATTTAAATATATGAAATATTATAATTTTAAAGAATAAAAACACTTAATAGATTGAAATGTTTACATTTTATTCTATATAATTAAAAAGTTTTTATTGGAGTTTAAATTTATAATATTTCAAATAATAAAATATTATATAATTTTTATTGTTCGCGGGTTCGGATATGGATTTTTTTCCAAATCTATACCCGAACCCGTGACGGGTACAATTTTCAAACCCAAACCCGTTCATGGGTACACTTATCCCAACCAAAATCCTCTTTAAACGGGTTGGGTTCAGGTATAATTGCCATCCCTAGCTAGGGAGGCATGGACCCTGCCTTATAAAAAAAAATATTTAAAAAAGAGTATTTCTCTTGCAATATAATGTTTTTTTTTTTTGTTACACTTAATTTTTAAAGACAATTCATTTTTTTTTAAAATTATCATTTTTATCTTTTGACACTTCTATTATAAAGACACTCAATTTTAAAAAAATAAAATCCTAAAGATACTTCAAATTAAACAAAAGTGAAGAGATCGAAACAATAAGAACCCTGTTTTGGAGATCAAAATGTGACAATAGGAAAACAATATTTGATTTTCTTTTTTGGATTTAAAGTTGAGTGATAAAAAAATTATTGAGTAAAAACTAATTTTAAATATATTTTTTTGGATAAAAGAAAATTATATAAAAATTTATAGAAATTTTTAAGTTAATGAAATCAGTGTGTGGAACACTAGATTTATATGCTTTGACTCGATGTGTATACATTTGTTAATGTTTCTTTATAATCAGTGGTCCATATACAAAGCACTGATGTAAGTTATATCAGTACGTACTAATAAGAATTGGACTATACATATATATAAATAAACCGATTATGATAATGATGATGAAGTGTTTTATAGTGTGTGAGAAAAATATTATTTAAAAAAGAAGAAAGATATTATAGGGTTGGGAAAAGATCGGTTTCCCCCCTACTGTTCACTATATTATTAAAGTGAGGACAGGGGTTCCCAAATATTACCGGTCTACCCCTGAAACAAAAATAATGTTCAAACACGCCCTTCTGTTAACTTTTTAAACATAAATCCTAACTCTGACACTATTCAGTGATTAAAAAGATGAAATTGCCCTTCTGTCTTTAAATGGCAGAGATGTAATAACTGAAATTACAATTTTACCCTTTAAGATATTCATTAAATAAAAAATATATTAAAAAACTAGAAAAAAATTAAAAAAGACAATTGAAAAAAAAAAAAAATAGATCTGCACCGTCCATCTTTGAGATGGACGGTGGAAACATCTCTTTTTATATTGTTTTTAATTTAAATTTTGAAACAAAAAAAATAAAAAATAACAAAAAAATTTTAAAAACATTCTGCTGAGTTCATCCGGAACATCTGGAAACCCAACCAGACCCAGAAATCCCCCTTTCTTTAAACCCAATCCCAGAAACCTCTCTTTCTTCAACCACCATCATCAACAACACCAAACTCAAACCTAGAAATCACAATCAACATCTTCAAATTCCCCATTTCTTTCTCTCGATCAAATAGAGATAAGTTCATTACTTTATCGCCATCATCATCAACAACATCAAACCCAAAAATCACCACCTCTAATCAGATTTCCAGAAACCCCACAACCATCACAAACCTAGAAATCACTAAACCCCACAATCTCTAATCCCCCTCTTTCTCTCCAATCGTATTATTCAATTGAACATAATATCAAGTTGACGGCTGCGATCAAACGAAGAGAAAGAAACTGATGATCGCAGTTCATCAGTTCATCATAAACACAGAGAGAGAGAGAGAGAGAGAGAGCAGGGTTTGGGATTTGGTGGGTGGTCGATGTCGATGTGGTTTCTGGGATTCAATTTCTTCAAACAAAAACAATTAAAAATAATAATTTTGAAGAATTAAAAATAATAATTTTGAAGAGATCAAAAGTTTTTTTGTTTTCTATTTGGGGAATTTTTTTTAGATTTTTTAAAGAAAAATGAAATGGTGGTAAGGTGGAGAAAAAGAAGAATTGTCGTGGAGAGAGAAGAAGCATTGATGAATAAGGTGGAGTCGTGGAGAAGAAGAAGAATTGTTGTGGAGAGAAGAAGAATTGATGATGATGATTGAAGATGATGTGGTCTGGAGAGAGAAGAAGAATTGATGAAGATATTATTATTATTATTATTATTAAATGGTGGTGGATTTGGGACCACATGAATTGATGACGTGGACTTGGAGAGAGAAGAAGAATTGTGATATTATTATTATTATTATTATTGTTATTGTTATTATTAAATTTTAAATATCAAATGACTTTAATAACCCTCACACCAAATTAGATTCCTGTTCCCATGGGGAGTTTACGAAATTGCCCCCCAACAGTAATAGTCAACCCTCACTGTTGATGATTTTTCTGACAGAAGGGGGTGATTGTTAAATAATTCTGTTCTGGGGGGGTCACCTTTCTAAAGTCAAGAAACCTTGTCCTTACCTTTCTAATATAGTGAACAGTAGGGTGGAAAATGATAATATCCTTATAGGGTTTGTAAAACATGAAAAAAAAAAGTACAAAGGAGAAGAAAAAAAGACTAAAGATGGAAAAAAAAAACCTGTTTTATAAAAAAATAATTTGGAGTGTCTTTAAAACTTTTTTGAATTGATTAGTAATTTTAATTCATGTTAAAATTGTTACTGAATTAATAAAAAAAATTAAAATAGAATATAAACGGAAAATTAGTGGATTGTCAACGACATTTCTCTTAAAAAAAATATTAATTATTTTTTTTTTTTTTGAATCTATATATATTATACATTTTAATTCTAATAATTTTTAGTTTTTATTATTTGTCCCACATCTACAGATTTTCGGTTCCACCACTGGAACGGGACCATGTTGAATATGCGGCATAAACAGTTTAACCAATATTGATATTTACTTTCTCATGTGAAGTTACTTTAATATCCTGACAATGTTGCGATTGATTTGGAGAGTAAGTAAATGAAAAGTTGTACAGACTACAGAAACAGTGAACGTCATTTCACTGCACAAGCCTCAATCAAATCAATCTATTAGAGCATTTGATAAAGAGTAATCCTATATATCACGTGGAAAATTATAATTTTTTTTATTACAACACATGTGATAATTAATGTGTCAATTGATGAGTGGATATATGGAAAAGTGAGATAAATCATTATTAATGTGTATCTATTCACCAATTGACACATCAACTACCACATATGTTGTGATGAAAAAGTTATGATTTTATATGTGATATCTAACATTAGAGCATCCACAATGGTGGTGGCACTATTCAAGACCCATTTATTACCACATCACCAAAAATGGCTCTTGAATAGTAAAAAATGGGTCTTCTCATTTGGGTCTCATTTATTTGGGTCTCATTTTCCCACAATGGTGTTCAATTGAAAAAGTAAAAGTGGATCCACTTTTTTAAATTTTTTCCAAACAATCATTACTCTTCTTTAAAATATTATATATATATATATATATATATATATATTCAATAATTATTTAACAAATTATGATTAATTTAAAATAATTTTTTCACAACCGAATTACATCAACAATAAAAATAAATATTTAAAACAAAATATTGTATAAGATTAGACATGGCACCGGTTTCAGTTCGGTTGGGTTCCGGTCCGGTTTCGATTCCGATGGTTCGGTTTCGGTTTCGGTTCAGGTTACGGTTCCGGTTTCCATTTGGATTTTAATTCCGATTCCGACTCCGGTTTCAATTCCGGCTTCGATTCCGGCTTCGGCTTCGGCTTCGGCTTCGGCTTCGGCTTCGATTTTAAATTTCGGTTTCGGTTTCGGTTTCGGTTTCGGTTTCGGTTTCGGCTTCGGCTTCGGCTTCTGCTTCTGCTTCAGTTTCGATGGTTCGGTTTCGATTCCTGTTTTGAAGGTTTGGTTCCGATTCCAAACCTTCAAAAAATTAATGTTTTCATTTAAATATTTTTAATTTCATTGAACTAAAATTTTATAATTGAAATTAAATTTATTTATAATTTTTTCATTATATATATAATTATTGAAGTTAATAATAATATATTTAAATTTAATTAATTGAAATATATATATATTAAATTTATTTATATTTTTTCATTAACAATAAAAATAAATAATTAAAACAAAATATTGTCTACGATTAGACATGGCGTCGGTTCCGGTTCCGGTTCCGGTTCCTGCTCCGTTTCGAAAGTGACGGTTTCGAAACCGAAACCGAAACCGAAACCGAAACCGAAACTGAAATCGGAACCTCCGTCGGAGAGATTCCGGTTCGGTTCGGTTCGGTTCGGTTCGGTTCGGTTCAGGATGTTTTGACTGTTCGGTTTCGGTTTCAGTTCCAGACTAGTTTTGAAACCGAACCTTCAAAACCGGTTTTGGTTCCGGTTTTGAAGGTTCGGTTTCGATTCTGGTTTTGAAGGTTTGGTTCCGATTCCAAACCTTAAAAAAATTAATGTTTTCATTTAAATTATTTTAATTTCATTGAACTAAAATTTTATAATTGAAATTAAATTTATTTATATTTTTTTCATTATATATATAATTATTGAAGTTAATAATAATATATTTAAATTTAAATAATTGAAATATATATATATATATATATATATTAAATTTATTTATATTTTTTCATTATATATAATTATTAAAATTAAAATTAAATAAATAAATAAATAAATAATATATATATATATATATATATTTAGGGGCCCAACCCAATGATTGGGAAGTGTTGGGAACCCAACCCAATCATTGGGCAAGACCCAAATTGAGTTCCAAATGTGGAACCCAATTTGGGTTTACTTGGGTGGGCCCCACATTTGGGTCTCATTTTTTGGGTTTTATTTTACACCATTGTGGAAGAATGATTGGGTTCCAAAGTGGGTCTTCAAAAAGTGGGTCTTGAATAGTGCCATCATTGTGGATGCTCTTACTATTTAATAAAATGATGGCCACTTAGAAGTAACTAGTTTGTAGTCCGCATAATGTGCGGGCATTATAAAATATAACACAATCATCATATTTATGTTTTAAAAAAATATTGTATTAATTTCAATCTTTAATTTCTTCAAATGTCTCTCATAAATAAACCTTTTCAATCTGGATTATAACTGTTTTTGATCCTTTCATTTACAATTTATAGTGTAGACCGCTTGATTTTGTAAAAGGAAAAGAAATAAAAGATAACAATATATATATATATAACAACTCTAATTTTAGTAAACTACCGATAAATAATATAGTAGATATAATTTTACAATTGGAATTAAGAAACGTCAAAAATTAAAAATAAAATAAAATTAACACTAAAAACAATGACTACATATGAACCTCTTTTTTGACGATATATACAGTACTTGTCCATCATCAATTAAATTACAAAAACCTATCAATTTTTTTACATTTGAAATATTTTGAAATTGTTCTCACGTATTCACTTCATATGTCAACTTTTAACTATTTTTTCTAAGAGATATGGAGTGTCAGTGTCTTGAAGATGAACATAATGACTCGGTGTCTCCAAGAGTTTTTTTTTTTTTTTTTTTTTACTTCTATTCCTGATTGGCTTTTGAATGTAGCTAATAATGATGTATAGTCTTGTATTTTTGTTTCTACCGAATGAAATTCTTTTTGCTTAAAAAAAAAAAAGTAATATGTAATTACATACACAAAATTAAAATAGAGAGAGTAGACTAGTACCTACCCACCGAAACTGCTTTTTATACATATAGAGATTAAAAAAGAAGTCGTTCAATAGAGATGAAAAGATGCTATGCAGGTTGAGTGCGATAATTTGTCAATTGACATATGGGAAACTGGTAGCTACAATAAGATACACAATTAGAACATAACCAACCTCAGCCTTAGCAACAAAAGAACAATTTGAAGCTGGTGTCGCTGGGTCAATTAACATGAATGGTGATTTTCCCGTCATAGATGATATATTATTATCACCAGAAGTGAATATGATATTTAATGTAAAACTTTCAATTCCATAACTCATTTTAAATGAATTAATATCTTTTTGAAATTTTTTTAAAGCTGCTAACTATTATATACATGAATGAATAGGAAAATAATAATAAAAAAATTAATAATATTTAAAGCCACTCCAAAGTTGGAGAATTCATAAACACCGCCCTTCAACCAAGTTATCCTTAATTCGAAGAGTACCTCTAGCAGATGCTTGGATCCTCCCACCCTGATTAAAGAACAATAAGAAGTTCAAACTCAAACATGGAACTTAAATTAAGAATAGAAAACAAAAACGTAATTGGTTTTAGGTAACACATTCTCATCTAAAAGCACCAATTCAACATTGTCTCCCAATTCGGGTTGCAGAAAATTAGTTGTTTCCATAGGCGAATCACTCTAACTTTGATCCTCCATTTGTCTTTTGAAGGGGTAAGGTCAGCAATAAAATTAATAGGTCCAGCCATGATGAAATAATAGAAGAAAAACCTTCGGATAGAGAAATTGTAGTTAAAGCATAATTGTACAATCAAATTAAAACAATTAAGAAATTGCATAACAATTAGTCATAATATTTTCATCTCAGTTTGGTATGAGGAATAAAATAATAAAATAATCAATGAAAAGAGAAATACCTTTGAGGGCTTGATTGTTTTATTGTTTTTGTTTATGAAAAGAGAAGAAATGTGAGAAGAGTGGTACAAACATAAACATATATATATATAGAGGTCTGGAATTTAGAGAGACATCCCAAACTCTCGAGTAATTAATTAATTAATTAATTAGGGATGGAATTGGAAGGACAGCAGAAATATACAACGTATTATTATTATTTAGTGTTTAAGTTTGCTTGTAAATTGTAATATACACTGAATTGGCAGACTTTATTGACTTTTGAGGCCAAACAAATCAGCTTCATGTATATATTAATTAAAAGCATGCAGAGGAGTTCAATGAAGGTATTGGAAGTTGAGAGTACATGGAATTGTATTCGGATTGCATGACTCTTGATTGTCAAATTCTCATTAATTAAAGTTTATTGGATGAAGATTGAAAATTCATGATCAACTATATTAATTGTGAACTAAGCCTTTCATAAATAATAATCATTGTAAAAATCAATTGAAGATAAAAAATTTCTAAAAAGGAAAGTATTGTTAAATGTCAAAATAATTTAACTTTTATATAGCCTCTGAATGAGACACGTGGCAGAACTTTCCAACCATGGTTTTTGGTTTATAATATTTATTTATAGATAGATTTTTCATTTTATGTACGCATTAGTGCATTACACACTACATGTTCTCCAGTAATGCTGGCAAAATGGGCATGGCTTGGCAGGCCAAGCCCGGCCGGCCCACTCCACAACCAGGCTGAGTGTGTGTACGATCTGGTCCATAAGCAGGCCAAGCTGAACCCTGTATAAGGCCACAGGCTGGGTCAGGCCTGCTAATTTTTTTTTTAAAAAAAAAACATTTATTAAACAATATATTTTAATATTTGCATAACTAAACAAAGCTAAACCTGTAGTAAAATTGTTAAGTCACACAGCCTCTTTGCTATGGACCCTAGTTCAATTCCCACCTGTTAGAAGGCTCGGCCTGCCACCGGCGGGGCCGCCTGTATTGCCACCTCTGCTCTCTAAAGAAATCTTGTAGAATGCAATCACAACTTACTAGCTTAGCGCTTGCGTACTAGAAATAATTTGATCAATAAACAAAAACAACTATCCATAAATCTCCTGCTAGAAATAATCTGATCAATAAACAAAAACAACTATCTATAAATCCTATGGTAGATGGACGAGCTTGAGACTTGGGTAAATGATTCCCAAGTCAGTGGTTCGAAAAAAATATCTGATCTAGATAAGTCAATAAATAGATATTGTCAAAAAAAAAAAAAAAAAAAAAAAAAAATCCTTTAGTGTATAATTTAAAGACGTTGGTAAATATGAAATTTCATTGCTTCTCTCATAATTCATAAACCATCTCGAATTCACCTTGGCGACATGGCGTAAATATCAAAATCTACTTATTTTTATCACCGTCTATTATGGTTTGGTGATAAAGGGTGCTCATTCAATATAAATTTTTGGTTGAAACAACACTCTTTCAAGAAAGCTTGGAGAATCGTTTCCAGATACAGATATCATGTAAACTTATGAGCTACATCTACCCGAGACCAAGAAAGGTAAGAGTTGCTCTTAATGTGGTGAATGAAGACACAAGAGAGCGATGACGATGATGCAGACCAACATGGCCTGCTTCGATTTTTCCAATTCGGACACTTTGTCAAATTTAGTCGTTTGTAACATCTACCAAGAACACATCTGGGTGTCTTGTAGTAACTGCCAAAGCTTTAGATAGCTATACAAGACTGTTATATATATATATAGACCATGTTATCGGTCTCCTTCCTTCCCGAGAAAAGATCTCCCATGGTCAAGCCGACTACCAAGTTTTGGTTTGATCTCAGGGTGGCTCGTACAAAGGCATGGAAGGAGGGAACTTAATGGCATCGTGCTTGTCACTGGGTGTTCATTGGCGATACACGTGTCCTATGGATACATCCGGAACTCTCTGGATACAAGGTTCATGATCTACAGATTTTTGCTCGGGTATTCATATGACTGCTGGAAGAGACGACTACTCATGCTTTTCGGCCAACCTAACGCAACCAAACCCGTCCTGGCTCTGGAGCATCAGCTTTGCAATTGCAGAGCTAGTGCGAGCCATGTTGTGTATAAAGTGCATAGAATGCAGCCTCCATAGTTGGCTATCAGTGCTAAACCTCCATGAAGAGATGAGGAAGCACTTTAAATACAACTTCAAAATCATAGTATCAACCATTTCGATTAGATTTCAAGTACTGCAACCTCAGAAATTCAAGAATCTCAGCAAGAGAATAACACAGAATTCAATTATACATTTAAGAATGAGAATACATTCACGTTTCTATAAATAATTAACAGAAACGAACCAAGTGTATTTTGTCAAACTATAGCTTCAATACATTTGAGCCTTGATGCTCAGTACAGGAATCCTAAAAACATCGCGTTGTATCGAATGGTTGTTTGCAATACATACATCTTGTTTATACATAATGCCAGTTAACAAGGTCTATAGAAGTGAAGATTTACTGAAACTGCGAAGAGAAGAATTTTAATCTGTAGGAGAAAGAAAGTGTAAAATTTGATATATCAAAAAATAATAAAATACTGAGATGTCACCTCTTGTATAGACATGAAAGGGCAAAGTAGAATCTAAACGTTTCTGCAGAAACAGGCAGAGATGTACCTGGATCCTCAGATGCAGAATGTCAATGCTGATGAATTGGCAAACAATCGGCGATGCTTCCATCCTTCTGTCCCTGAATTAAAAAAAGTTGCACACTATTTTATCTCATAGTTCAAGTATCTAAGCAGAATAAGTGATAACTATCAGCTTAAAATGATAGGCTGTGGGTGTAATAACACAAAGGGTCATTGCAAATGGCAGCAAAAGTCATCAAAACTTTCGATTTTTGAAAATCCCCTAACGATTATTGAAAACATAGGGAGTCTCAAACCACAGAAGCAAGTACTTACATTTGCAAGAAGTTCACTACTTGGTTAAGCTTAATTTTGAAAGCATGGCAGCTGCTTGGTCACCACTGAACAAAAAATAAGGATGCCTCAAAGCAGCAGCTGCCGATAAACGCCCCCTTCTAAGGAAACCTCTCTCTGAAATAAGCTTTGTGGCTAGATCCCAACCTCTTCCCGAGTCAAGATCAAGAATGCTGAAGTCAGGCCTCAATCGAGTGTTCTCCCTCCAATTATTCAGGTCATAATTATATGTCCTTATTTCTAAATTGAAATTCTTTAAGCCTGCCGTAGACCTTAAGGTTGGTATTGCCATTTGCAAGAGTACAATCCCAGCGGAGTACGTATCAAACAGATCGGGACTGTTCATCTGCAATGATAATAGCTAACTCGATTTTATGCGCTTCAAAGATTGTAAAGATGGTACTATAATTTTGGAAAAGGAAATCCGTGCATTCACAAGGACTGGGCATGAAAAGAAAGTTGAGATACAGCACCTGCCACAGAATTGGAGAAAGGAGAGCAGCAATTGGCTCTGGAGGAGGAATCGGTGTTTCCTCCGGGAGTACATATTGTTCAGGAGGACAATAATCAGGATCAAGCATACCACGATTGGGTATGTAATTTTTTCCAATCCGAAGATCTGTGGCTGCTCCAAAATCTATGAGCTTGATCTGTCCCTTCTTTGTAACCACTAAGTTGGCTGGCTTTACATCCCGATGAACAATGCCTGTGTCATGGATTTTTTTAAGTGAAGTAATAATCTGTCGCATTATTTGCTTTATGATCAATCCATTCCGTCTTGTAGAATCTACACCTTCCAAGACACGACCAAACATGACAGACTCTAAGTTAAAAGGGAAGTTGCGATCTTTCATGTAATCAGCAAGACTCCGATCTCCCTGTCACATGGATATCCCTACAATTAGTGGGAATGTGAATTTAGAGATGACCACAAATCTACATATGCACTTAACAAACAAAGTTCATTTAATCAAGGAACAATACAGATATCAAGATAAACTAATAAGTAATCTTAACCCCGTAAACTCAAGTATGCATATCCTAGCATATTAATATCATTCTAACATGCAATGCACTTGTAATTGAACCAGGGAAATTGGAGATAGGACTTTCAAATTGGTATTTGAAGTGTTTATTATAATTTCAGCTGAGGAAATTTACCTCAAATTTCCAGACAAGCCATTTGCCACCTTTTGTAAACTGAGAGTTTGTTTTGTCAGCAACGAAACTTCCAAGGAAATCGGCACACGTTTCAGGAGCAGCTCTTGATAGCCTATAATTAAACCATTCTTCAAATTCACCACATTCTTCAGCCCCCTGAACTCCAATCTTCACCTGAATCAATGAAAATCCAAATTTATCTGGTTACAAACCAGGAAAAATAATACATGGAATCATCAACTACAGAAATAAATAAATAAATAAAATCTGAAAGTCACAATTCATCCTTAGCTTCAACATTTTAGAACCATTATTCTTTTTCAAGAAATACTGTTTATGCAAAAATCTTGAGGCTATATTAATTCCAATTGATACACATTCCACAGTTCAACAACAGATAAAAAGCTGATTTTTTTTTTTCCTCTCTAAAAACAAACCCATAACTATAAGGAACATATAGATACTAAGAAAAAATAGTTGGCATCAAACATGTACACAACTCTAATGATGATTGATTATCTGATGATGAAATGATACACTTATTTTACCTTCTTGAGAATGACTTTTTTCTTGAAGCTGCTATCCAACTCTAATGGTCTTCCTCTTCCTCTTTTCTGTCCTCTATCTTCAACTGTCACATTCTTGGGAACAATTGCTCCAGAATAAACAACACCAAAAGACCCTTCTCCCAATTTATCTCCAATCACAAAATCAGTCCTCTTTAGGCTCCTCCTACCAGTCAAACTGTCCAAACCTAGTTGCAATGGAGCTAAAAGATACGCATCAATGGCGCCAATAAGAACACCTGGCCTTGCAGTCAAGTACACCCATATCAGCCCACCAAAAACCAAGAAACCCCACCTTTGAAAATCAGATAATTCTTCAGTGAATCTCTGAAACTGCACGAACCCAGATTGAAAAACAGGGAACTGAGACAATGACTGTTCCAGAACATCATCTGGGATGCTGCTGCTGCCAAAAAATGCATTGCACTTGCACCTTCCTGTATTATTGCTTCTAAATCGATTTGACAAAGAAAAGAAATCACTTTGAGAAGTACCGGGTTTCAAGGAAGAAAAGCAAATGATTTTGCGATTCTGTTGAAGTGTAATTGTTGGAGGAGACAAGATAGAAGCCATCACTGGTAGTTTATGGTGGCACTACAACTACAAGAAGCTAATGCTATGAGTCTTGTTATGTTTTATTTTGAAGAAACAATCTTGTGCCACGTGTCGTTCCCAATTTTATCCATCCATCGAGTAACAAATATGTGGATGCTTTTATAGTTCCACAGTAACTGTGGAACTGGATAAAATTGGGAACGACACGTGGCATAAGATTCCACTTCCACACAAACCAAACCGGACTGATTTTAGGTGTTCGGGTCGGGTTTTTTTAACAAGGGTCGGTTCGTCTATCATCTCTCTCAAAAACCCTAATCGTCTATCGTCTCTTTCTAACACACACACTCTCTGTTTTCTCTGGAAAAATGAAGTCAGTAGTGGGAATGGTAGTGTCGAACAAGATGCAAAAGTCAGTAGTGGTGGCTGTTGACCGACTCTTCCACCACAAGCTCTACAATCGCTATGTCAAGCGCACCTCCAAGTTCATGGCTCATGACGAGCACAACCATTGCAACATTGGTGACCGAGTCAGTTCCTCTCTCTCTTGCTCATAAACATACACATTATAGCTACATTGCATTCGCTTCTAAACATGTTTAATAAATTATTTGTTTTGCTTCGGAATTGTGGTTATTATTCTCTTACAACTAATTGATGATGCTGATAATAATTTACTAGTGCTTCAGTTGATTGTCTATTGAATATTGTTATAAGTGTAAAATCAAAACATTTTCCGGTTCGAAGCGTCTTTGCATTCACTTGCTTCATGGATAATTAGTATTGATATGGGTTTTATTACTGTTTGGGACTGGTTTCAGGTTAAGTTGGATCCTTCTAGACCATTGAGTAAGCGTAAGAATTGGGTTGTTGCTGAAATTCTGAAGAAAGCGAGAATCTACGTGCCACCATCGGCAGATAATGCTACTGCTTCAAGTACCAAGATTCAAACACTGGCATCATAAACCCTAAGGTTTGACTAGAATGCAAGCATTTCTTTTGTAAGTGTTGCTTAAGTTAGATCCATAATTAGAAGATAGTTTTCTTATATGTAAATCTATAACCAATAAGGTGATTGGAAGTTTGATTCACTTTGAAGCTGTTTCACTTCAAGTTTTAAATTGCCATTTTTATTGTCTTGAAACTTTGGTGTAGTTTATTTCTACCAACATTTGACAAGTATTAGCCAAATTTGAGGTCACATTATCCTTATTCTAACTTTTGGAGGAAGTATACATTTGCAACTTATGTATCAATATAGAATGACCTATTTTGATCATTAATTTAGGTGGACTGTTTATGCTTTGTTTGAAGTATAGAACATTAAAATGAAATAATATATTGTTTATGTTTCCCTATCCACAATGGTTGAGATAAGGTCTTAATACACGTTTTCTCATACTCTCGCCTCTCTCTTCCTTAATAAAATTTGAAATATTTTCATTTCTCTCGCCTTTCTTTTCTCTTGACCATCCATCATCAACTCTCAACTCCTGTTGACAAAAACTTTATGTTAATAAATCATCAATGCCATTGAAAATTGCAATTATTATATTATTTTAGAGAGGACGGGTACACAATTGATTAAATGATGCTTTTCTTTTCTTTTCTTCATTTTATATGTGCAAATGAAGGGTTGAGAGGAGATGATATATGGTCATGAGAGAAAACTGACTTGAAAAAAGTTAAAATTTAAAGTTATGTTTACAGGAAACAAAAAACAGATGTGATAGGAGAAAAGAGAGAGGAAAGAAAGTATTTAATATAATTGAATATATATATCTCTCAAACTATTGAGTTAATTTCAACCATTCAAATTTAAAGTGTCGTTCTTTAGTACATTAGAAACATCAAATTCCAGAATGTTTGATAGTAATGCCCAGTAAGAATCCTTCTCTTTTCTGTTCTGTTCTTAAATTGTCCAATAGTAGCTTCTTATGTGATGATATTTATGCTTCAGATTTCTGGTAAAACTTTTCCACTGCTTCCATGTTATTCTTTGACCTCTTGGTTCCTGCCTGAAACTGTTGTCATGTAGCCTGTGGTTTGTGGATGGGGCATCAGAGGTTGACATTGTTGCACTTCTGAATTTTTCCACTCATGGTTCCTCTAGGTGCTTTTGTATTTTTGTGAACGTTGATTTCCATCTGTCCTATGATACTTTCTAAAAGCCATGTGTAATGAACTGCAATAATCAAGAGTCCTTTGGTTTTGGTTGAAATCTTTTACGCAAGGTTTTAAAAAGCTAAATCGAGCCTCGAGGTGGTGCACCGTAGCTTCACGAGGCGTAAGCCTCAATTAAATAATAATAAAAAATTAAAAAAATTACAAACATTAAAAAAATATAAAAAGAAACTAGAAATTCATATTTCCTACCATAAAGTCAATGACTCAATAACATCACCATCAAATAAAAACACACATCATGATATAATTCACTAGTTCATAATAGAGAAAAATAATAACAAAACAAAGTCATAAAACAAAAGGCTAAAAACCATGAATCCTCCTATCCCATACTCGAGTTAAAATCTATGACTATCTAATCATCATTCTCATCAAGACTAATGGGATTGGGATTATTTGGAAGATGATCATATTCAAAATTATTAAGTCTATCTCAATCAACATCATCGAGCCCAATCTCATTGTCTTCATCTCCAAAGTCATCTTTACCTCCATCTATCAATTTTAAACTCCCTACATAAAGAAATTATAAATATAATACATTAATATCAATAGAATTATTTATACCTAGTAAAGACTAAAGAGATCAAATAGCCATGCATACTAACCTCTTATTTCATTAGCCATTTGATCAACATCCAAATTAAGTTCTTCATCACCAAATTCAGTGCTTTCTTCAACATTTGGGTTAGCTTTCCTTTAGCATGTGTTTCTTTGTTTTGGCGATCGAGGGTTTCTTCGTTTTATTTTTGTGATTTATGTTGTCTTTTCAAGTTTATTTACTAACCAAACCCCAAACTTAAGCCCAAAACTGTGGCCTAACACTTTCTTTTTTTTTAATAAATAAAAGGCCCAAATTTCAACTAACATAACAAAAAAGTGTGATTTTTATGAGGCATAAGCCTCATAAGCCTCAAAGGCGTAAGCCTCAGACCGATGAGGCCTAAGCCTTAAAGCAGCTGCTCGAGGCGTAAGCCTCGAGGCTATTTTTTATAGCTTTTGAGCCTCATAGCCTCGAGGTGTAAGCCTCAAATAGCTTTTTAAAACCATGCTTTTACAATTAGAATTTGGATTTCATGGTGATATATCTTGTCTTGGGAATGATTTATTGGTCACCACTGACTAGCTTTCTAATCTCTGTTCCGAACTTAAATAAATTCTAGGTATGAAGTTGAATGTTGTATGGATTGGTAGGGATTTTGGTTTGTGAATTGTGATATCCATGTTAGATGACTGAGGTTAAAAATTTAGTATCCATGTTAATGCTTAATATATGTGGCATAACCAGATTTTGCGGTCTAGGTATCTTGAGCTAACCATTATTTTCTTTTTAATTTCTTTTCCCTGTTGCAATTGCAATCACCTGATGTAATTTAATTGCAAGCTGGAACTCTGCTACTGCTGCAATTTACCCGGTTCAATTTGTAGGCCGGTATTGTAATAATCATAATTGCTAAATAATGGAACACTGCAGAAGTTTCCAAGCTTCGGTGGATGTTGCCCTGAAGTTTGCTTTCATTCTTTTTAATAATAGGTGAAGCTTTACTTAGGACGTACAGAAAAGTGAGGAGACGTGGATCTCGATAGCAGATTTCGAGATTCGTTAGTAGAGATATCATCAGATTTCAAGATTCGTTAGTAGAGATATCATATGAAGCGCTAATGCTTGAAAATTAAGACTTGTGTTTGTTTTCAGAGGTTGGTGTCTAATGAAATGGAAATAAGTAGCCAGCGAATCTCTTGCTAGTTCTGTGGGAAATATCTTTTGATGTATCATTGTTTCTTTATTATTTAGTAGGAGAGACTGAGAGAGCCTTGGTTTTGCTTAATCTGAATGTCAACTTATGGTTGGCAAAGTTTTGGTTCAAACTTTTGCCCTTAATGTTGAAAGTTGCAACTGTTTTTTGTCGAATGGATGATCACATTAATTATTATTCTTCTGTATATGAAAAGACCATTGCCAAGGTGATGGAAATCCAAGATCCTAAAAGGAGATGGGTTTCTGGTCCTCCACTAGTTGTCAATTTAGCTTCGAAACCGTTGACATCATTTGGTCTACTTCATCTATGATTTCTTTGTCGTGTTATTGGTATCGGTATTGTTATAATGAGATTCAAGAAGTGATATAAGGGGAAGCAAAATTGGAACAAGAGTTTGCAGAACAAGTAATCATGTCATAGAATTGAATTGCTATTTTCCTGGTGAAGTCATCCATCTTCACCAATTATTACCTCGTAGATTAAAACTCAATACCTAGAACAGTGGATACACACTATCATCTATTACTAAAGAGAAGTTGTGATCCTTCAAAAACTTAGATGACAAGAAATGCCTAATTTAGGGGCCATTCCCCACAAGGAAAGAGGCTGCAGGCCTCACATAAGTGAAGTCAACAAATGGGTTTGCGTTGTTTTCCTTTGGGGAGGCAGCTGGAGAATCCAACACTGGCATGTCCGTCCATCGCGTCTCAAAGTTGGCAATGCAGTGCTTCCCTGCAACTTCTGGTCGAAAACTGGGCTGGATCTCTCTTGCCTCCAACTTCTTCCAGTTGATTGGTTTGAACCATTTGTGATGCTTGATTTCCTCGCTTCCCGTAGGTCCACTGCCTAGGCGCTTGCTTGGTTCCTTCTGTAGCAGCTGAAACAACAACAAACAAATTTTCTCAGCTTTGTCACTCATTCGTTCATGAACACCTATATCAGTTGTGTTCATGTGCCCCAAACCCCTCCAGCCATGAAATCATTCTTTCAAGTTCAAATAATTACCCCTTTCAACAGGGAATGAGCTTCGCTCGTCAAAAAAGCTGGCAGCTTGAACTTATCCTTGACAATCTTTTGCTGGACTTTCCCTCGATTCCCACAGACAAAAGGAGGCTGCCCAAGTAGTTAGCATAAATTTCAAAACAAACACAACACAGATCACAGAGAAATGATATTTTGATGAATGCCAACCTTCCCAGTGAGCATCTCATACAATAGAATTCCCACACTCCACCAATCTGCAGACTTGTCATGGCCCTTTCCAAGGACAATTTCAGGAGACATATATTCAACAGTTCCGCACATAGAATTTGATCTTGTACTCTCGTCAAATTGCTTTGCTAAGCCAAAATCAGTCAGCAGTACCTAGATTAAATGGCGAGTCTAACGTCAGAATTATTATTTTTGCTTCTATCTTGTGCTTGTTGAGCACAGGCCTAGAACGGCAACAGATTATTGATAAATTGATAGACACATATGAAGAGAAAGAGAGAGTACATGGCCATCTTCATCCAAAAGAATGTTTTCAGGTTTCAGGTCCCTATGCATTATGCCATTTTCATGAAGATGGGAGACAGCAGAAACAATTTCGGCAGCATAAAAACGCGCCAGATCCTCCCTAATACAAGATCACAATAGTTAATCAACTTCATCATGCCTTGAGCATTCTAAAACTTGTCGAAATGGTGAAAAAGCTCAATCATATAAATACCTGAAAAGGCCATGGTGGTAAAGCTGGAAAAAGAGGTGCCCCCCATTTATGAAATCCAGCACAAGGTATAATCTATATTTGGTCTGCATTTCAAGAAACAACTTAAACTTTAGTCTCCCAGAGACATTTACTTTCAAAATGTAATAATCATGGTAAATCCTAATTCTCTTCCAAGAATTCAAGATCAACATCGAAAATCACCTGAAATGAGTATTTGAGCTGGACAATGAATGGATGATCAATTTTCGTCAAAATATCCCTCTCAGCTTTCATGTAGTCGGCATGATTCTTCTCCATTATCTTGTCCTTTCTCATGACCTTCATCGCATATATTTCTGATGTATGTATCTTCCTCACCTGGTATACTTTCCCAAATGCACCTTGCCCAACAAGCTTCAAAACCTCAAAGTCTTCAATCCCCACACTAGGGACCTTAATGGCATATCCATTAATGACATTGTCGCAATCTTCAGTGGACGATTCCTCGAATTCTTTGATGGTTCGTTCCTTGATGCACTCGAGTAGTTCTACTGAATCCTCTGTCTCGTGTAGCATAAGTGTGCTTAGCTTCAATGAAGAAGGGCCAACCAGAGAATGTGATCGGTTGTGAATAACAACTGGATCTTCATAAATTATCTCACTCGCATCTGCTGCTGCAGCCAACGCAGAATTTCCTAAATTGACACAACTTGCTTCTGTTGAAGCATAAACTACTGGAACAGGACCGAATACATCGGAGAAATCTAGCTCCACAGGATCAGCCACGACAGCTTCTGGAGGGTTCGCGGGAAAGAGTAAGTGAGTCGTCAGGAGTGGTTTGCAGGTGCGGGTTGTGGTCATCAAACCAGGCAACTGAGGGGAAACCATGTCCGAAAGCTTTGGCAGATGGTGAAGCTAAATTTCCCCAAAATTCTCTAAACAAAGAACAATTGAAGAAGGGCTCCTATCAATGGCCTTAATCAACAGGAAGGGCACGTATGCAATAGGAGTCCCTAGAAACTTAGGCAGCAAGCAAAAGAGAATCCAGGAGAAGAAGTGGTTCTTGTTTCCCGATTTGCAGGAAACAGCAGATGCTCCAGTAGTTGTCAAATTCATGAAGATCAAGTTGTCAAATCTGCAATTCAATGTAACAAAAACAAAACACAAAAGTATAAAATCA
The DNA here is from genome assembly GCA_030490815.1 of Acer saccharum. Lineage (NCBI taxonomy): Eukaryota > Viridiplantae > Streptophyta > Magnoliopsida > Sapindales > Sapindaceae > Acer > Acer saccharum. Next base: position 8,389,916 of record CM059875.1, on the reverse strand, counting down.
GCAAAATTGCATCCAAACTTTAATTGTTTATTTTGTAATAAGACTATAAAACTCGTAATATAAAAGTTAATTTTCCCAACTGAAAATACCAATCTCAGATAAACCCTAGCTAGAAGAAATTAACAAGATTAGGCAATGTAAAACAATATTCAATGGTTAATTAACATATTTTGGCAACCAAATCCGAAAATTTTTTATATTAAAAATCAGAACTTGCAAAAGCAAATACACAGAAACAACAAAACATGCGAGAAATCAAAACCGTCCAATCAAATAACAAACCACAAAACGCAAGAAGTCGGATCATCCAAAACAAATCGTTACAAGACAAAAAAAAAATCATTCTTTTACGAAGAAGAAGAACACGTCGGATATCATAAACATATCACAATTCATCATAAAAGAATAAAAAGTAACAAAATTTAACATATAGGATTCTTTAACGAGACGGGTTCTGTAATACAACAAAAAAAAAAATGGTGGGGTGTTTTTCTATGTTTTTCTGCAGTTTCTCAGATACCAAACGGGACACGAAGAACACGTACTTGAAGATAATAAAAAAAAAGAAAAGAAAAAAAAAAGACAAATAGAGAGAGAGAGAGAGAACGTGATTGAATTGAATTACCTAGGAAGATTGCAGAGGAGAGAAACAGCAGAAAGGGAAAAGTGAGTTATATATATACTGTATAAAAGAGATGAAACTCAAAGGTGTCCGATGTTGTAACTTGTAACAACGAAGGAGTCGCGTAGCCGCTTACATGAACGAAAACGTGAATAAATTGGAAGCTTTTGACACGTGGCGGATTGGTAGTGGTGGATTGGGTAATAAGAGTAGTTTTACGTGGTTTTTTTTTTGATCGAATTTGGACCAAAGTGTGGAATATGCGTTTTTGGATTGGGTGGTGGCTGGCCTAGTGGAATACAGCGTACACACGCAACTAACCTTTATTAATCCTTATCTTATTGGTCGCTGTTTCATTTATTCTTCTCTATTTCTATGTAATACAATGCAATCCAATCATCTGTATATTCATTGTTAGATCATAGATGATTTTCTTTCAATTCTTTTTCTATGGTCCTATTCAGAGAACACTTGTCATATAGATGAGATTTGGTAATGATTAGATAATTAAAGGGAACACTTGTCACTTATTGGCATATAAGATTGACACTTGGCATGGGAGGGTGACATTTGGTAAGTGTTATTATGTGAGGATGACATCTAGAACTCTAGGATACACCTATCTTTTTGGTTTGGAAATCTAATATTTGTTAGAAGATGAATTCATCTTGAAAAAAGTCCTTTTAAGATTGGGATGTTATTGGGAGATCTTTCTTTGAATTCCTATCCGATCAAATCGACTCTATTAGAAATATTTATTTTCTTAATTCACTCAACCAAACCCCTATTCAACGACCATTATTTAAATGTGTGGTAAATGATTGAGGAACCTTTGACCTCTCGTGTCCATTCCAGTGCTCTGATATCTCTATTGACATGTAATATGGCTATGTTTGGGATTATTTTTACTTGAGAAATAATAACTTATTTCTTAAGTTTTGAGGGAATATGTGTTTGATAAATTTCCCAAAAACAACTTATTTTAAAATTTACTTCCCCAATAATCAACTTTTGAGAAGTTGGTTGGGGTTGCTTTTCAAAGTTGATTATTTTAGAAACTAATCCATCATTTATGGAATGTCCATAATATCTTCACCATTTTAATGAAAAGACAACATTGCCCTCACATTTAATACTAATATTTTTTTAAATGAAAACTTCAAAAAAAAAAAATTGAAAACAAAATAAACTTGTACAATGGTGGTCATTGGTGGTGGCCAGTGGTGGTTTTGAAAACTTGTACAATCGATACGAAATTTCGATTACAAATGTAGGATGAGCCGATCTCAGTTCCTCCAACGTTAGAGAAGTTCAGTTCCTCCTTCGCCGACTTTTTCGGAGAAGGATTTGTCCTCCTGCTGCTGATGAACTGAACTCCTCCTCACGCCAAGATCGGCTCCTCACACCAATTTCGATTGGAGGCGAGCTTGCCTCCTCACATCAGAGTAAGCTTGGCATCCTTCGGCACCGGAGGATGATCCATCCTACGGCGATGTCACCGGAGGAGGCCCAGCTTCCTCTGATGGTGTGTTGCAGCGAGGAAGCAAAGAGCTTGCTACTCGCCCCTGTTTCTTATTTAAATGTATATATAATATGTTTTTGATATTTATTTTATTTTTTAAAATTAATTTTGTTAAACTTTTTCTCAATTAAAAATAAAAAACAAAAAGTGGAAAAATGAAAAATAAAAAGAGACGGCTATATTATAAAGTGACAGATGTTATATTACATGTTAACATTTTGATCTTTTTGCATAATCTAATAAAGTTTTCCAAACATATTTCCCTTACTTTTTTATTAAGTTAATTATTGCTAAAGCAAATTTACAAACATCTCTTTACTTTTCTTTTATGATGGTTATTTCTATAGTTAAGCTAGAAGTGATTATTTCTTAAGCTACAACAACCCCAAACATAGCTAATTGTTTCCCTTTTTATCTATTGTTATAAAAGTAGAGATCGAAATATGTTAAGGTTGATTGAGGAACCTTTGACCTCTAGCAACACTAAGGACTTGTTTGGTATAACTTTTATTTTTGACTTTTGACAGTAGAACAAGAGAAGTAAAAGCCTAAGCTTTTCCGTTACTGTTTGGATAATGTATTTCAGAAGAGCTTTTGTCTCCAAAAGAGCTTTTGAGACTATTTTGATGAAACATTTTAAATTTTCTCAATTTGAATATACCCATAATGCCCCCGTTAGAATAACATTAATTTTTAAAAAAATAAACTCAATAAATGAAAACCTAATATAACACTAAACTGATAAAAAAAAAAATTAAATAAAAATGATAGATATAATTAATAAAAATAAAAAATTGAAAAGTCAACAAATAAAAATATTGAAACAACAAAACAAATATGCTAAACATAAATATTTGTTCAACAAAACCAAAATATTTGCTCACAGCAAAACAAATGGTGGCCATCAAAACAACACCCACCCACCTAGGTCAAGTGATCAACCACCCATCGAGCCTATGAACAGATGTTAACTGAGTCTTATCACGAAGATCAGAGCTCTTATTGAACAAGCTCACAAGTCCCACCACTTTCCACTTTTTTCTTTTCATTTTCTTTCATTTTTTCCCTCTTCCGATCTTTGTCACTGACTCTTTCATCATTCTCATATTCTCTAATTTTGACACATCTCCCTCTCAAATCTTAGTGAACCCATCATCATTGAATCCTCTTCTCTCTACTTTTTTACTTCATCAATTTTTTGTTTTATCATGTAGATTTGTTAAATATACTTCTAGGTTTTATTGATTTTTGTGTTTGTAAAAATATTATGGTGGAGATGGTGCTAGAACATGGCCGCAGAGAAGGTGAGAAAGAAAGGATATTAGTGAAATTTCTAATTTGCTTTTGATTGATGAAATGATAAAACTATAAATAAAAATATTTCATAAAACTCAAGTGAACAATCCTAGAAATAGAATCCAAATCATCCTCAACATATTTCCACAACAAATCAAGAGATTAGAACAATTAAACACAACAAATATGTAGAGAAAGATGATTTACCAACAATGATGAACACACCATGAAGAAGCACATGTAAACAACAAAATCTGGACTCAATCAGCTCTAAAAATACTTGGAACTTGTTCTCCTTGAAAATACAAAACTCTCGGTTTTTGAATCACTCGAATCGAATCAAAAAAACGAGAGAGAAATTGTAAAAATAAGGAGGTGTAAGAATTGCAGAGAAAATACTCTTATATTGATTGATTGGTTTTGTACAAGGATCCATAACATTTATACAGAGAAAAGAATTATATTCTAAGTAGGTGAAGATTTCAAGCTAATCAAATCAATTTCCTACAATCACTCTAAATCAATATCCTGCAATCACTCTAAATTATAGATTGATTTCATCTCCTAATATAGAGTGATTATGTCTTCCAAATCACTGATTGATTGTATCTCCTAATATAGAGTAATCGTATCTTTCAATACTCCTCCTCAAGTTGGAGTGTGGATGTCAAGAACACCAAACTTGCCAAGGTGTGTAAGAAAAACGCCTTGCCCCAACGGTTTTGTGAATATGTCAGCAATTTGTTTCCCTGTTTGCACATAAGCAGTTTCTATTTCTCCGTTTTGAATTCTTTCACGAACCGTGTGGCAGTCCAACTCTATATGCTTGGTGCGCTCGTGGTATACTGGATTCGCTGCTATGTATATGGCTGCTTGATTGTCACAAAACAATCTTGCTGGTTCGGGATGATGAACACGTAAGTCATGTAACAAATATCTTAGCCAAGTGAGCTCACAAGTTGTTGCTGCCATCGCACGATATTCAGCTTCAGCTGAGGATCTAGACACCGTTGTTTGTTTCTTACTTTTCCAAGACACTAGAGCTTTACCGAGGAAGATACAATAGCCCGTGACTGACTGCCGCGTGGTTGGACATCCGGCCCAATCTGCGTCACAAAAACCGGTTATTCTCAATTGTCCAGAGAAAATACTCTTATATTGATTGATTGGTTTTGTACAAGGATCTATAACATTTATACAGAGAAAAGAATTCTATTCTAAGTAGGTGAAGATTTCAAGCTAATCAAATCAATTTCCTACAATCACTCTAAATCAATATCCTGCAATCACTCTAAATTATAGATTGATTTCATCTCCTAATATAGAGTGATTATGTCTTCCAAATCACTAATTGATTGTATCTCCTAATATAGAGTAATTGTATCTTTCAATAGAAATCGCAAAATGAAAATTGTTCAACGATATTAAAATGTGCAGGTCAAAAATGAATATATGAAAATTTTCAAGGGACATGCCCGTGAGAAGCCATACGCAAAAGACATGTAATCACACATGTTTTTTAAATTTTTTCATGGCAAATTATTGTATACAATTAGCCATGAAACAATTTTCATTTTGCGAGATCACACTAAGTATCAATGAAACAATTTTCATTTTACGATTTCTTTCTCGTTTTTGATCCAATTCGAGTGATTAAAAAACCGAGAGTTTCGTATTTTCAAGGAAAACAAGTTCCAAGTATTTTTAGAGCTGATTGAGTATAGATTTTATTATTTACATTTGTTTCTTCATGGTGTGTTCATCATTGTTGGTAAATCCTCTTTCTCTACATATTTGTTGTATTTAATTGTTCTAATCTCTTGATTTATTGTTGAAATATGTTGAGGATGATTTGGATTCTATTTCTAGGATTGTTCGCTTGAGTTTTAAAGCTAGATTGCATTTATATTGTAGATCTAACATGCTAGCTTTGTTTGACATGTATTGAAATCTAGATATATTCGTGTTTGTGATTAATTGTTATTTCTAGGTTTTAATTTCATGTTCTTAAAAGTTAAAATCATTTGCTTGTGATCTTAATTGTCTAAGTCTAACTATTCATAGAGTTAATTTGATCTAATCATTCTATTTGACTGTATTGCATCATGTGTACATATTTGCACTACACTTAGATCTTTGCCTTGTAAAATGAGGAAGTCTTTTGTTGGAGTGTGAAGCTTTAACTTGAGCAAGAAGTCTTAACTAGGATAAGGTTGATACGGATAGTTGAGCAAAGAAGTCTTGACTAGGATTGGGGTGATCCGGATAGTCAAGCAAGAAATCTTTCAAGAGGCGTGAGCGCTACAAGAAAACTTTACATTGGTTGACAATTAACAACCGTCAAAAGACATTGTGGTTGACATTTTTTGACTATCAAGAATGCCCATGTCAAGAAAGATCTTGACAATTTAAAACTATCAATAGATGTTCAAAGTTTTTAACTGTCAAGAGTCTTGACAGTTTTTAAATGTTAAGGATTTATGACTGATTTTAACGTCAAATATCTTGATAATATTTAATTAAAAAACTGTCAACACATCATTTACATTTCTATATTTATTATATCTATACATTTTCATTATTTTATAAAATATAATTACATATTAAGTATAACCAATATATATATATATATATATATATATATAAGAGTATAATCCAACATATTAAAATGGAATCACAAAAACGTTTTCAAAATATATCTTCATTAAATATCATAACGTTCAAGCTACATTATAAGCATATTCTAATATAACTAGAATTCTAAGGTTTTACTGGATCATTTGAACATAATTCTTAAGTTTACATTACAATATCATATAAACTTCAAAAATCAACAAACTTCATAACATCTTGAAATGTAGCTTCCTCTAGCAAAGTGTAGGTTCTTCCTGGAAAGTTCGACACTTTTCAATTGATCATCTATGTAACAATCAACTAATCATAACTAAGATACACAACCAATTTTATTAATGTTATTTATGTATAAGTATAATACCTTATTAAATAGGAAAAATAAAAATCAATAGAAAGAGCATTACCATGGTTATAAGGCATAAAAACATTACGAGATTGAGATGCGTTTTCCAAGCCTTTTGCAACCACACGTGATTTTTTAATGCATCTTTTAGCATTAGAGTCATACATCTGCAAGGTTGATGAATCCAAATTAGCTAGCCATTTCATTCTCTTTCAATTCATCATATAGTAATCTACGGTGAAACCATATATAATGTCATATCAATAGCAAAACTTAAGTTAAATATATCCCATCAATTTAATAGTACTTTTTAAATTTTACTTACCTTATATACACATTTATACAACAAACCCTAATTTCTACCATGTACAAGATATGCTACCTCAAGTAAATCAAGAAATAAGTTGGTTGATGACAAGCTAATTTTAATAAATAAATAAAAATAAAAAACCTTTTAAAAAAAAAAATTGTAATCTGAACCTGACTTAAGCACTGTACTTGTACTTGATTTGCTATTGATATATAAAAATACTAGTGGTTTCGAACACAAAGTTTAGCAAGTTGTAGTTAATAAATCAATCTTATCATTAAAAAAACAAAAAACAACAAACAAATAGACAATATTGATTTGGAGATTGATATCGAGATTGCTTTTGATTTGAATGTAAAATTAACAAAAATCTTGATATAGTAACAACTCAAACTCAAAGTATTTTATGACTTTTCATAGTTTTTGTGCTCATAGACTTTGATAAAGTTATTTCAAGCTTCGATTTGTGCTATTTGCTAACATAATCACAAACACCAAACATACTAGTATGTATATAAGTTAAAGAGAAGCACAAAACATATTCACAATATTAACAACCAACTCATATTAAATATTTATGACACATTTACTTAGAAAATAGATAAGATTGTAATTAAGTTTCTCAAAATATTGAAAGTTTATATGGTCTACCTTTCCCAACAACTGAAGTCATTTTCCAACCGAAATTTTGGGTCAATCTCAATTGGCAAACCTGTAATATGCAAATAGGAAAGAACTCATGTATAAAATAGATTTTAAAAAATAGAAAATGAACAGAAGAGTAAAATATATTTTTCTACAGCAAATACAATATACAAATACAAGCTAATTTTTTATAATAAAAAATCCTGTAATCTGGACCTGGTTGTTGCAATTAATAAATCAATTAATCCATGTTTGTCATAAATATATATATATATATATATATATATATATTATTATCAGTTTGAACTGATAAAAGTTATATCAGTTCCTTGCATGTGGACCACTGGATTTAAATACTTTGACTTGGTTATATCAGTTTCTTGGATGTGGGCCACTGGATTTAAATACTTTGACTTGGCTGTATGCACTTGTCAGTCAAAGTATTTAAATCCAGTGACCCACATACAAGGAACTGATATAACTTTTGTCAGTTCGAACTGATAATAGAAAGACTGTATATATATATATATATATATATATATACAGTGAGTCTCTCATGAGGGATCCCTTATTTTAATTTCGGTAAGGACCATGTGTAAGTTAATTTGATTAAAACATAATCAACATGCATAGACACATAATTAATCCGAATCTCAACCTAAACATGTTTCTAAATCATGATTAATCAAACCCTAAATACATATTACTAACCCATATCAATTCAAGAGAAAAGGGAGATAAGATAATGCGGAAGCGTACCTGAATCCATTGTCGGAGATCGGTGGATGGGTTGTGATCTTCCAAATTATCACGATCTTTAGGAACCCTAAATTGTTCTCTCTTTATCTGTTGATGGGGATGCAGACAAGAAAAAGTCTCGTGTAATTTGGGGACCATAACCCTAATATACTATAATAAGATTATTATAGGTTTTGCTATTTCTAATTTGGCCCCTCATCAATTAGATATAGCACTCTGGTATCTACACATTAATTCCATGACAATTATACCCTTAAGCCTTAAAACTTTAAATCTTAATTAGATCACTTTATTTAGGCTTAACCAAAAGATAGCACAACACATTTAATATTTACATGTGTGGACCCACATGATGGAATTTTCCAACAATCTCCCACTGGGCCACATATGTAACTTTATAAATGTGTATAACTTTATGAGCTCCAAAATTTTGCTATCACAATTTTAGGGTATATCTGAACAATCTCGTCCATTGATTATGCTGTTATAGGATCAAAGCGGTTTTCGTCACATTTATCGTGACTAAACCCATCAATGGTCACGTACACCAACATAACCAAATGACATAGATCAATCATGGATGCGTAGCATGGAAATTACATGCAGTGTGATCTATACATGTCTATTTCCAACTGGTTCTACTTTATTCTTTAGTGAGATCAATATTTAACATAATGTAACAGAGTGAAATGAACTGAATACTTTATTTCTGATCAGAAAAATATCCAAATACATAAATACATAAGTATGTCCAAAATCAAACATAAAGCAATATAAAATGATACAAACTCCCACTATAATGTGATATCCTCACACAAAATAACACTCATATGAGCAATGTGCTCATGAAAGACCTTGGGTGGTAATCCCTTTGTAAGCGGATCCGCTATCATGGAGTTTGTCCCAATGTGCTCTATGGATATCTGTCCACTCTGCACTCTCTCCTTCACAACTAGGAACTTAATGTCAATATACTTTGACCTAGATGAGCTCCTATTGTTGTTGGAATAGAGCACTACTGACTTATTGTCACAATATAGTTTGAGTGGTCTTTCAATACCCTCTATAATGCGCAACCAGTGACAAAATTCCGCAGCCATATTCCATGGTTGGATGCATCATAGCATGCTACAAACTTTGCTGCCATGGCATCCAGCATAATCGGAGTCGGAATACCTTATAATCTCTAACTGATCCGATCTCCTATATGTGAGCATGTGATCTTTTGTTCTCTGCAAATACCTCATAACCCGCTTGGCTACTTTCCAATGATCCATCCTAGGGTTACTTAAATATTTGCCTAACATACCAACAATGTACGCAATATCCGGACGCGTACACACCTGAGCATACATTAGACTCCCTACAGCTGATGCATATAGAATCTTCTGCATTTCCTTAACTTCAAGGTTATTTTTAGGGCATTGATTAAGACTGAACTTGTCTCCCTTAACGACAGAGGTGTCACCTGGTTTGCTGTCCTGCATGCCAAACCTTTTGAGCACTTTATCGATATAGCTCCTTTGTGATAATCCAATAATACCCCAAGAGCGATCTCATTGTATCTGGATCCCTAATACAAATGAGGCGTTACCAAGATCTTTCATCTCAAAATTCTTTAATAGAAATCTCTTGGTTTCGTGCAACATGCCTATATCATTTGTGGCAAGCAGTATATCATCGACATATAAAACCAGGAATATGTGCTTACTCCCACTGAATTTGTGATACACACAATTATCAACAACGTTTATCTCAAAACCAAACGAGACAATCACTTGATGAAACTTGTTATACCACTGACGGGAAGCTTGCTTAAGTCCATAGATGGACTTTGTCAATTTACAGACCATATTCTTTGGGTCTCCTGACTCAAAGTTTTTTGGCTGTACCATATAAATTGTTTCGTCAATGTCACCATTGAGAAACACTGTTTTGACATCCATCTGATGAAGCTCAATGTCAAAATGTGCAACAAGTGCCATGATTGTCCTAAAAGAGTCTTTCATTGAAACTGGAGAGAAAGTCTCTTTGAAATCAATCCCTTCCTTTTAGGTAAAGCCTTTAGCTACAAGACGAGCCTTATACCTCTCCACATTACCTTTCGAATCCCTTTTGGTTTTAAAAATCCATTTACAACCAATGGGCTTCGCACCTTCTGGTAATGGGACAAGTTCCCAAACCTTATTGTCTTGCATAGACTTATATTCCTCATTCATGGCATCAATCCACTTCTGAGAGTTGAAACCTTGCATGGCTTGATGGAGGTTGATTGGATCATCTTCCACCATTCCAATGTCTTCCTCATGTTCCTGGAGAAATACGATAAAATCGTCCGGAATAGCATTTCTCCTTTCTCTATTCTCTAGTGGATCGCCTTAATGGCACTAGTTCTTGAGGTTGTTGAGTTTGTTCCTCAGGAACAATTACCTCATCTTGAATGGGGGGTTGATCAACATTGTCTGATTAAGATCCGGATTTGCTTCTTGATCAATGAGAGGTATAGAAACCTACACATTGTCAAAATCGATAGTGGGAATCGAAACCGATTCCTCCTCAAAGACAATGTCTCTAACCTTATTTCTCCCCCCAAACTCAACATCCTAAAAAATGTTGCAGTTCCCGTCTCAAAAATTGACCTAAGTGTGGGATCATAAAACTTATAGCCCCTAGATCGCTCAAAGTAGCCAATGAAGTAGCTGCTCACAGTTTTGGAGTCCAATTTCTTTTCATGTGGCCTATAAGGCGCCTTGCCTCAGTTGGACATCCCCAAATGTGAAAATGTTTTAGACTAGGCTTTCTGCCTGTCCAAAGCTCATAAGGTGTTTTTGCAGCTGCTTTAGTTGGCACTTGGTTCAGAATATAAGCTGCTGTTTTGAGCGCTTCATTATTCTTCCTTTTTTTGCCCTTGTCCTTAGAGGTGCTAGCCAAATGAGCACTTTCAGTCTTGTCTTGCTTCAATCTCTCTTCCGTTTGAACACAATAAAAAATGAGCTCATTAAGAATCCATTTCTCCTTTTGACAGTTGTAACTGACCTTAATTTGACTGTATTGTGCAAAAAATGATATTAATACCAAATGCACAAGCAAGTCGTCAAACGGCTTGAGCTTTAGTGCCTTAAGCTTAGAAGCAATATGAGACATTTCCATAATGTACTCTCTTATGTTCCCTTTGCCTTTATACTTCATAGAAATCAAGCTTTGCAAAAGCATGCTTGTTTCTGCCTTATTGTTTTTCGTAAAACGCTTCTCAATTTCGACTAGGAACTCTTTAGCTTTGGTTATCTCTTCAGATACCGCACCCCTAAATGCCTCCGGAATGCCGCGCTTGATGATCATAAGACTCATGCGATTTGAGTGATCCTACTTCTCAAAGTTCTTCCTGTCATCAGGAGAACTTGCATCCGTAAGAGAAGCGGGCTACTCAATCCAAAGTGCAAAGTCTAGATCTATGCAGCCGAGAACAATTTCTATGTTCTCCTTCCAATCCTTAAAGTTGGTCCCATTAAGCATGGGTATGGAGTTGATATGAGCAGATATAGTATAAACACTAGCCGTAAAGAGAACATCACAAACAAACAAACATGCTCACATTAATAACCAAATATAATAATCAACAAATTCAAATAATGGTAAGTCCCATCCCAAGATACCTAGCACAACATTAATATCAAGTCTTTGGACAATAATATTAATTGTAAGTGGTACTCTTGTTGCAGTGATCAAACATTGACAATAATTCATGTCAAATAATAAATCTATCTTTGGATCGACTTATTATTCACATGTAAAACCTTATAATTGTCACATGTTTATCACCACAGGTGTGTGTGCAATTCGGCCAAGTATTAACCTTCCTTTGGGCCGGCTAATACCTGCATGAATTTACACACATAATATTAACTGTAAGTGGTATTCTTGTTGTAGTGATCAATCATTGACAATAATTTATGTTAAATAATAAATCTATCTTTGGATCGATTTATTATTCACATGTAAAACCTTATAATTGTCACATGTTTATCACCATAGATGTATGTGCAATTCGGCCAAGTATTAACCTTCCTTTGGGCCGGCTAATACTCGTATGAATTTACACACACACAAACATCCAACATCCCTCATGAACAATCTACACAAGAGATGTCACTTTGGCGACATCTTGTTTCAATTAGTCCATTTAGAATGATGGACTACTTTATTTAACCATAAAAGATATACCACAAAATATTTGAATTTGAGTTGATTTTTTTTTTTTTAATAAAAATAAAATTACAAATCAGCCCCTGATTTTGTAAAATTACAGAAAAGCCCCTAAATGTTCAATAAATACAAACTGACCTCTATATTTTGTCAAAATCACACAATGGCCCAAACAAATTACAAAACAGACCCCTCAAGAATTTCGAATTTTCAAGAGGGGCCTGCCTGATAAAAAAAAACATTTTTTTTTTTTTTTTTAAACCTTAGGTTTGCGATCTCTCGCCCAAAAGATTGGAGGGTTGTGAGCCGTCGCACAAATCCATCCACATAACTCACAAAAAACAAACACAAACAAAACATAATATATTCGTGGATTCAACATATATATTAGACAATAAATATGTTTTAGAAGCAGCAGATGAACAAAGCAAATCCAAAATAAAACAAAAGAAAATTCCAACATAAAAGAAGAACAGGAAGTCAAGAACCATGAATTTCATAAATTATTGGCATTATTATCGGTAGCAAAGTTCAAATAGTAGTAACAAAAAAACTGAAACAATTTTTGCCACAAAACTCTGTCAACACGCAAGCATCAGTACAACACCAAATATTGTATATATATATATATATATATATATATATATATATATATATATGTATATTCCTCTACCAAATACCAATACATCAGCAACATATATAAAACATATATTTTAAACAATGTATCAAACACGTATCTGATACAAAACAGTGAAGCACCTAATTGTAAAACAACATGCCAGTACATGACAAACTATGATTGACCAACGCAATCAGATATGGATTTTAATATACTATACAACAACATGCCAGTATGTGACCAACTATGATTGGCCAAGTTAAACAACTAATCCATGTGATCTAATCAAAACAAAATCCAATTTAGATGCTTCACACAGATTTTTTTTTTTTCAGAAATATCTTAAAACCTAAAATCTAAATCTCAAATCTCAAGAATCGATCATGGGTGGCTCTGATACCACTTGTAAGTTAATTTGATTAAAACATAATCAACATGCATAGACACATAATTAATCCGAATCTCAACCTAAACATGTTTCTAAATCATGATTAATCAAACCCTAAATACATATTACTAACCCATATCAATTCAAGAGAAAAGGGAGATAAGATAATGCGGAAGCGTACCTGAATCCATTGTCGGAGATCGGTGGATGGGTTGTGATCTTCCAAATTATCACGATTTTTAGGAACCCTAAATTGTTCTCTCTTTATCTGTTGATGGGGATGCAGACAAGAAAAAGTCTCGTGTAATTTGGGAACCATAACCCTAATATACTATAATAAGATTATTATAGGTTTTGCTATTTCTAATTTGGCCCCTTATCAAATTAGATATAGCACTCTGGTATCTACACATTAATTCCATGACAATTATACCCTTAAGCCTTAAAACTTTAAATCTTAATTCGATCACTTTATTTAGGCTTAACCAAAAGATAGCACAACACATTTAATATTTACATGTGTGGCCCCACATGATGGAATTTTCCAACACCATGATGAAAACACATTAACTTTAATGAATTTTAATCTGAATTTTTTTGTGGATTATGATTTCAATGAAATATACATATGTACAAAATTTGAGAATTTTCCGAGTACTAGAACTATTTTCTTGAATTTTCCTATATTTCGCCTATTTTCCGATGCCTTCATATTTAACAAAATTTGGATAAATAGTTCTAGTACTCAGAAAATTCTCAAATTTTGTACATATGTATATTTCATTGAAATCATCATTCACAAAAAAATTCAGATTAAAATTCATTAAAGTCAATGTGTTTTCATCATGGTCCTTACCAAAATTAAAATAAGGGATCCCTCATGAGAGACTCACTGTATATATATATATATATATATATATATATATAAACCTAGTTTACAGACATATATCGAGCCTTTGATTTGAATGCTGCAAATATGAATAACTTTAAATTAACAAAACTTCTACCGAAGAAATGTTGAAAGAGTTGACAAAAAATTAACAAAAATTCAAATACAGTAACAACTCAAAGCATTGCAAATTCCTCACCTGGCAACGAATCTTCAAGTCTGACAGAATCTGTTTTATTTTTACTTTTTAATGACAACAACATTGAAATCCAACCAAATTGAATCTCAAAAATAAATAAATCTTGAATCCCAATAATCTTCTTCTGTATAATAGCTAAAATAGCAGGTACTTTTAGGGATTTTAGTGTACTAACAAATTTTTTTAGGATTTTAGTGCACTTACGATAAACAACTCAAACTTTTGTGAAAAATTTGAAAGATGTTTGTGTAATTAGAGAAATAAAGCATGATAGAAATTTAAGCTCTGAGAAATTTAAAGATAGGGAGAGGGAATTAGAAATTTAGATGGTGTTTGGATCCATTTTTAAAAACTATTTTTTGTTTTTAAAAACAAAAAACAACTACAATGTTGTTTGGTTGAGCATTTTACAAAACTGTTTTTGAAAACAAAAAACAATTTTTTAAAAGTTATAACTAAAAAGTTAAAAACAACTTTTTATTGTTTTCTATTGTTTTCAAAACAGGTTTTCAAAATAAACTTTAACTTTTCCCACCAAACAACTATTTCACTCATTTTAAAAACAACAACCAAACACTTTTACATCGTTTTCCGTTTCAAAAAACTACTTTTAAAAAACATTACCAAACACATTATATTTTTAAAAACATCATTTTTAAAACATGATTCCCATTTTTAAAAATAGTTTTCAAAAACACCATTTAAAAAACGATACCAAACGCGCCCTTAAGGACTGAGATATTTTGAGATAAGGAAAAAAGAAACACTTATAACCAATGGAGTTTTTTTTTTTTTTTATTTTTATAATTTAAATAAAGTGAAATTATGATAGCGAGAACATCTAAGAAAAAGAAAGGGTATGTGGTGATGTAAATAGGCAGTAAAAGTTTTTTTAAAAATTATTAAAGATAAATGAAAATTTTAAAAAATAAATTCGTTGACAGTTCTTAGAAACAGTCAATAATATATGACAGTTTTAAAAAATTGTCAACCCCTTCTTGACAGTAAAAATGACTGTCAATTTTTCATGAGCTTATTGACAATTTTATAAAACTGTCATTTAATGACCGTCAACAAATATGGTTTTTCTAGTAGTGGAGTGAATTGTCTTGGATATAAAGTTGCTTTCTAGAGACATGAGTGAAGTGTCTTGGATAGAAAGTAGGCAAGTCTTTCATTAGACCCGAGGTTAGAGTAGATCATGTAGATTAGTCACTTTTGAGAGTGTACTTTTATTCGACATAGTGGAAGATAGTTTGTCGATGGTTGTGGAATCAACCCGTGGATGTTTCCTCATTTGTGAGGTTTTACCACGTTAAAAAAATCCTTGTGTTGGTTTTCTTTTATTGAATTCATTAACTTTACAGTGTAGTAGGTATTCTTAATTGCCATATTTGTTATACTTATTACTACTAGCCATCTTGTGAAGTTTTTCATTGTTTGTTTTTAAGAGTGCTTTGATAGTTTGTTTGTGCAACAATCAAAGTCAGAAAAAGTTGTTGAAAATTGGTTCCAACCTATTCACCCCTCACCCAGGTTGCTAGATATTCATCTTAGGAATTCTCAACTTGTATCAGAGCTTGATTTAATCACGAATCACCTACAACTAAGCAATACAAACAAAGAACGTTTTGTTATAGAATCAAGCCAACACAAATCTAAAACCTAACACTTGGCATTCATCATCTCATATTTGATTCAAATTTCCAACATTTATCTTAGTTTTTTTTTTTTTTAATGATATTCTTGCATATTGTGCATCTTGGAAATAACATATTCACCATTTGCGAATTACCTTGGCTATATTAAGAGCTCACTAGTTGTTTGTAAAAAAAAAAAGAAAAAAGTATCAGTTTGGTCAGAGAAAAGTGCAGTACCTCGGCCATGTAATTTCCAATGAAGGAGTTGCCGTTGATCCAGACAAGATTGCAATTATGATAAATTTTGCCCATCACACCAAAGGTTTTGTACCACTGTGGCACATACTGATTGTTTCCCTTTTTACCTATGGTGATGAAAGTAGAAAACGAAATGTGTTAAGGTTGATTGTGGAACCTTTGACCTCCAGCAACACTAAGTGTTGAAGACAATTGACTGATAATTTTCTCATCATCATATAAAACCTTACGAAAGTAGGAAAAGAAGTTACACCGATCACTTGTCAACAAAATAAGAGGAGAACATCTCTTCCCTTAGACTAGACTTATTCAACAACTAGGAAATTAACAATAAACAATTATTACGACTAAGATGAGGCACATAACAGATTTATAAATAATTGCTGATAAATTTCTAATTATTATATGAAGATATGTTTATCTCATTTTTATCAACAAAAAAAAAAAAAAAAGTTAACAATGAAAACATGAATTGTGATCCTCGTGGTGAGTTTTGTTAGGTTCTCCTTTGAATCCAATCCATAGCAAACACGTCAATAAGAAACCTAGAGTTCAGTTAAAGGTGTCAAAAGAGTCAGTCGACATGTATCCATAGAGGGCTCTACCCGTATTCGCTTGCTATATTAAGAGATTGGGTTCATTCCGAGCCCGATTGAGAAGGCAGGCTTAGACATACACAATAAGCCAGTGAGCCTGAGGGGTGGGCTAGGCTTATAGTTTAAAGCTCGTCAGGCCTACCAAAAAAGAGTGACAATATTGGCACTCCTTAAAAACCGTATATACACCATTTTCGTAAGTACACCCCTAAAATATTTTAAAAAGAGAGCTTCTTTTGAATATTCAATTTTTTCTTTTTACACTTTTTTTTCTAAAGACACTTCATTCTCAAAATTTAAATTTAAAAAAATTCTAAAGACACTTCCTTTTGTTTCAAAATTATCTTTGACACTCCTATTCTATAAAAAGAAATTATCTCTTCTAATTCATTAGATTAAATATTACATATTAAACAGTCTCTCTTAAATTTTTACTTACTATATTAAATCCTTTCTCCTCCAATACATATCTATAATTTTCTATCTCCATTCTTTTTCAAGCAAGTGTATACAGCCAAGTCAAAGTATTTAAATCCAGTGGCCCACATGTAATGAACTGATATAACTTTTGTCAGTTCGAACTGATAATAGAATTTCTGTATATATATATATATGTGTATGTGTGTGTATATATATATTAAAAAAAAAACTCAAAAGACAAGTACTCTATTTTTTTTTTTTTATTAAATCGAAATATGAAAATATTTTTTGTTACTTTTGTAGGTATGTAATTGCCTAGAGAACTTTAATTCTTTCATTAATCTTAGAAATTCTGAATTTAATCGAATATAGTTGCAACAAATCAAGTTTTCATATATCTATTTTTTTTTTTTTTTTGGAAATTGACTTTTTAATATATATATATATTACTGTTAGTAAAAAACCAAAATATTCATAAGTTTTTTTTTCTTTAACTATTAATCAGAGATTGACGGAGAAAGTATGGAGATATGATTTTTTTTTTTTTTTTTGAAAAATGGAGAGAGAGAGAGAGAGAGAGAGAGTAATTAGGAGAGAGTGTTTAATATGGTAATAACATATTTAGGAGAAAGAGTTTAATACGTAATATTTAATTTAATGTTCTTAAAAAAATATTTAATTTAATGATTTAGGAGAGAGATTTTTTTTTTTAATAATTTAATTAGTTTTGAATGTCTTTAGATTTTTTTTTTGTCTTGTTTAGTAATTTTAATTCAGGTTAAAATTGTTATTAATAAAAAAAATTAAATTGGAGTGTAAATAGATAATTTGTGGATTGTAGGGAGAAGCTCTCTTTAAAAAATCTCTGATTCGTAAATAAACCCCACTTACTGCCAAAAATACCCTTTCTTTAATTTTATTGTATTATATTTTTGTTAGCACACCCCACTATTTTGTTATCTAATCATATTTATTTAAAATTTTATTATTTTATATCTTTTTATTCAAATAAGTAATTTCTCTTTAATTTTTTTTTTTCTAACTACTGCAAAAACATTTGATGTCTCTAAAAAATTGTATGAAAAAAATTTCTTTTCATTGCATTAAAACTTTTTTTTTTTTAATTATTTAATTTTTTTTAAGCTCAAAATTCTCCAATTCCACTGAATTGAAAAACTGCTAACTATAACCGTAACTGTTGCATGTGTTACTTTAGCTATTTTAGTTTTTAATTTTTTTTTTTTTAATTTAAAATCCATTAATAGAAAACAGCAATTACACCAACCAAGAAGAAGGGTCATATGTAAAAAGAGGCTCTTAACACACAACAGTGTATCTCAATTCCTTTATTCCTAAGAAAGTTTTTTTTTTTAAAAACAAAAAAACAAAAAACAATTGTTCATAAGAAAGTTTATTGTTGGTATTGATCTTTGTTTCACTCAATTATAGTAGTAAATTGTTTGTCAACTCAATTGATTGTATTCCTTAAAAGAAATTGAAATTAGTATTTAAAATAGAAGTTAGGGTTTGATAAAATAGAAAGGATTTTATTACCATATCAAACAATTAATAAGAAACTTCGTTTTTGTTTTTTTTACAAAGGATTGATATAAAACCAATTAATACTTATTGGTTTGTACTTACAAACTATTTGGTTCTTTTAAGTAATTTTACTCAAGGATAATATTGGATTTTTAAAAATATACTAAATTGGGGTATATATACAGTTTTTAAGGGGTGTAAATATCGTCACTCACCAAAAAATTCACACATAAATTATATTATATATACTTTCATTAAAATTTCTCTTCATTTTACCAATCCACATTTGCGTAATTGCTTTTAAAAAATAGGACACGTAATTCTCTTTATTTCCCAACACATTTTATAAAGAATATGAAGCAAGATGTATTTAATCAAATATGGATTGTATTACTGATGATTATTTTTTTGTCGCAATAGCATAAAATTGGTAGTTGTGATGGATGTCAACCTATATGGGATGCATTGAAACTACATACAAAGTATACAAGGTAATGGAATTCTCACCCTATTTCCTATGCATAAAATATTCAAGATAATTTATTTATGATTGTTAATATTTTATTTGCTAACTAAAAAATAATTGTTATTTTTTTTACAAGTCAAAATGTATAATTCTTAAAATTTAATCTCTAGCTAGTGGTTGGGATTGAGTCGTTTGACCACAATCTTAATTTCTATTCTATATACAGTATATATATAACTTTCTCATTTTTATTTTTAATTAAAAGATTGTTTCATTCGTGGTACATCAAGATTGTAAATATAAAATTAAATATCAATATATATTTTTTCTAAAACACTTTATTCATTTGACATGATTTTTGCATCCTATAAAATATTATTCCTTTAAACTATTTGACATGATTTTTGCATCCTATAAAACGGTTTTTTAGAGTTTCTCCTTACAATCCAATATTTTTCTTTTTACACTTTATTTCTAACGACACCCTATTTAAAAAATTTTAATTTTAAAAAAATTCTACAGCCAATTCATTTTTTCCAAAATTATAATTTTTATATTTTGGCAATTTGAAGACACTCTATTTTTTTTAAAAAAATAAAATAAATCTAAAGATACTCCTAATTGAACAAAAGTGAGGAGATTGAATCAATAAGAAAACTTTTGGAGATCAAATTGTGAAAATAGGAAAACAATATTTGATTTTCTTTTTTGGATTTTAAGTTGAGTAAAAATAATAATTCTATTGAGTAAAAAAATAAATTTAAATATATTTTTCTGGAAAAAAGAATTATATATATTTTCTAGTGATGGTGCTGATTGAACGTGGTTGGTATTTCAAAAAAAAAAATTGATTTCAAATTTGGTTGAACCGGAAAACGAGACACTAATGAAAATTAGTAAAACCACACGATAATATCGTCAAGTATACCCGACTTGATAACTGCTATATATATATATATATATATATATATAGAGAGAGAGAGAGAGAGAGAGAGAGAGAGAGAGAGAGAGAGAGAGAGAGAGAGAGAGAGAGAGAGAGAGCTTCTCACCTACAAACCCTTTACATACAAACGTATTTATTAGCCTTTGGATGTCGTGTAGGTAGTGTGCCAAGAGAGAGAATGCACAACATGGATTTTGATCCAAAAGCAAATAAATAGGTTTGTATGTAAGGTTATACAGTATTTAGGGGTTTGTAGGTGAGAAGCTATATATAAAACTAGTGATGATGATGAAAAAAATTATTTTGATAAAAAGAAGAAGATATTCTTGGGTTTGTAAGACTGGAAAAAAAAAAAAAAAAAAGCAGTAGAGAGGATAAAAAAAAACTAAAGATGGAAACAAAACATGTTTTCTAAAAAAATAATTTGGAGTGTTTTTAGAACTTTTTTGTCTTGTTTAGTAATTTTTATTCAGGTTAAAATTGTCATTAACAAATTTATTTATTTATTTTTTTTAAATGTAAATAGATAGTTAGCGGATTGTCAATAGTATTTCTCTTCATTTTTATGATATAAAATTACTTCTTTTTTTTAGGCCGTCCCGACCCTTTTTAGGTCGGACCTCAAACGGGCTTGAGCTTTTGGCCGAGCTCATATTTAGTTTGCGAGCCAAGCCTAAGGCCAACCCTTGATGTTAAGAGTCGAGTTTTACTCAACTTGCAAGCTCTTATGGACATCTTTTAATAGGTGGGGATGGTCCGACCCATTTAACACCTCTAAGTTTAGTTACCAATTGGATTGACAAATTTAACCAAAACTTGGTTTTGGTTAAATTGATCGATCCGATTTGTAACCTAAACCTAGGGATTAACCATAGTGACTATGAATCCGTTTTCAAAAGGGATTCGATATGCAACCAACATCCTACTTGTTTCTATTTTCAAGAAGAGTAATGCTATATATTCTACCTATAATCCCACTATTTTCATCCCCACACATGTTGTAACTAAGTTGTCAGTTGATGAGTGGATACATATTAATTGTTGAGTTGATACATGGGTAAATATGGATAAACATGGGTAAGTAATAGAAACCCAAGAATCCATTTGTACATCCACGTGTCTATGAGTTTACACGTCATAATTATCCATGACTCCAATTTGACAAAAAAGGTTAGGCTAATTCAAACGTGTCCGAATGTAATAGTTGAAAAAAGAAATTGACAATGAATTTCTAAATTATATGAAAATACATTATCTGTTGAAAATCTGGTGGCTTCCACCATTTTCTAGAGGGACACATGTCAATGCATGGATCACTTACATGTGGCAAGCCCCTATGCTTTTACTTCATGACTAAGTAGTGGAAGATTACTACAATATCCCTCTCCCTTTGCCTATATATATGACCACCTCTCTTTGTAAAATGTTGGATATTTTTATTGACTTGTACTATCACTTAAAAAGGCAATATATTTCTCTCTTTATCTCTCTCGTTTCTCATCTGTTCTATTTCTTATTTACTTATTTGTTCTTTAATTAATCATTATCATCTACTATCTTTAATTTTATTACAACACGTTATCAGCACGATGCTGTTATTTCCAGAACCTGAAGTTTTGAATTTTATTACTACTAGAACCTGAAGTTCCTAGATTTATTACCAGAACCTGAAGCTTTTGAATTTATTATTACTAGAACCTGAAGCTTCCAGATTTTTATTTATTAATACTAGGAACCTGTAGTTCTGGATTTACTTTCTCGCATTTTATTTTTACGTAATTTACTTTCCCACATTTTATTTACTTTTACGCGATTTACTTTCTCGCATTTATTTATTTATACGCTTTTATGAGATTGGCCATGCCAACCTACTAGAACCTGCAGTTCTGGATTTAATTTTTTCATATTTATTATTACACATTTTATTTTGCAATTTTTATTTAAACAGTTTGGTCACCCATCCAGAACCTGAAGTTTATGGATTTATTTATTATTACCGGAACCTGAAGCTTCTGGATTTATTTACTTATAAATATTCTTTTATATATCTGAAGGTTTAAATTCCTCGGATTTTTTTCAGACCAGAAGTTCTGACTCCGATTGTGATTTTCGGATAACCAGAAGCTGTAATAATGCCAAAGCTTGCAAGTTTGAAATTTGCTGCACTAGAAGTGTCTGGGGACAATTACAAGTCCTGGGTTATTGATGCCAGATTACTCCTAAAATCAGAAGGCCCATATTACACTATTGAAAATAGGGCCGAGGCATATGAACAAGACAAATCTACTGCCATGGTTATTATCCGTCACCATCTGCATGAGGATCTGAAAGCTCAATACCTAATTGTCACAGAATACCTAACTGTCATAGAACCAGAAGTTCTATGGCAAGAACTAAAAGATTGATTTGATAACCAACCTGATGTTGCATTACCAAATGCCAAGTATCAGTGGCAACATTTACGCTTTCAAGACTATAGATCAATCTCTGAGTACAATTCTGCTTTATTCAAAATCACTACACAGCTGAAATTGTGTGGTCAGGATGTAATCTGAAATCAGCAATAAAAGCAAACAGTAAATTTTCTCCCATTTTCACTTTATCTCATACTGTTATTCTCTCGTTCTTCTTTATCTTATTTCTGTTATATTATCTATTATTTTAATTTTACGCATCTATTTAATTTTATGTAATTTATGTATCTGAGTATGCCAACTAACCAGAACCTGAAGTTTCTGGATTTGTATAAATTATGTGTTGAGCCTAACTAGGTCAATCGTTAAGTTTCTGGAATTCAAACCAAACTCGGCTTGACTAACTAACCAGAATCTGAATTTTCTGGATATATCATTATAATATTTAAGTTGGCGCAGTTTTACAAACCAATCAGAATCTGAAGTTCTAAATTTTAAATTTTAGTAAAAATATGGAGTTTTGGATTCATTACTATGTACATGAATGTCATACTTGGGACCTGAAATTCCAAAATTCGAATTCTATATAGAACCTGAAGTTCTAATTTTGAATACGAAGTATTGAATCTGAACTTGAAGTTCTTAAGTTTTGAACATGAAGTTCTAATTAGACTTGAAATTCTGAATTCAATTTAAATTATGATATTAAAACTTTTATGTCAAAGTTTATTAGAACCATAAATTCTAAATTGGATCAAGTTATGATTCTTTCATCTAGAAAGTCAATTTGTAATTTCTATTTAGAACCTGAAGTTTTCTAAATTTTATGAACCTGCAGTTCATGGTCGAACTAGAAGTTCGAAAAATCAATATAATTCATGATTTTGTTTTATGAAGTGATACATTTTCATATCTATATGTTTATACTTTTGATCACTTTGTCTAATATGCACTTTATTTTTCATTGTGAATAGATAAGTCTTTAAACAGTAAATTGGGTGATATTGAAAAGCAAGGTACAAGAGATATATGTCTAGCCGATAGTGCAACAACACATACGATTCTGCGTAATCAAAATATTTTCTGAATTTAACCTTGCTTAAAGCAAATGTTAATACAATATCAGGTCCAGCAGATCTGATAGAAGGCTCCGGTAGAGCCATGATATTGTTTCCAAATAATACTAAAATATATATCAATAATGCTTTATATTCAAGCAGATCCAGAAGAAATTTGCTCAGTTTTAAAGATATACGGTGTAATGGATATCACCTAGAAAGAATAAATGATGAGAATATTGAGTATCTATGCATTACTTCTCATGACTTAGGCCAGAAACTCGTTGTGGAAAAGCTATGTGCTTTATCATCTAGATTATGTTATACTCTTATAAGAGGTGTAGAAGTTTATGCAGTTATGAACCAGAAGTTCTCAAATCCAAAAATATTTATGCTTTGACACAACCGTCTTGGTCACCCGGAATCTACAATAATGCGTAGAATCATTGAAAATTCTCATGGACATCCATTAAAGAACCAGAAGATTCTTTTATCCCATGAAAATTTATGTACTGCATGTTCACAAGGGAAATTAGTAATAAAACCATCCCATTCTGAGGTTGACTTTGAATCCTCGTCATTCCTACAAAGGATTCAAGGGGTCATATGTGGACCTATTCATCCACCAAGTGGACAGTTCTGCTATTTTATGATCATAGTTGATAAATATTGCAGATCAGTTGGGATTAATGTTGAACATCCCATTCCACATGTTCATACTCATAATGGATTAGTAGAGTCACTTATCAAGCGTCTCCAGGTAATTGCGAGAACTTTATTATTTCGATACAATTACTAATTTCTATATAGAGACATTCTATTCATCTCTGACCCACTGCTTATCATTTCTCTACCATTCTAAGATTTATGATGATTTTGATTAATTTTTTATCAGATTATCTATGCTTATGATAGTTTATCTTTTTGCGCACGATCTGCGTATTATTATATTGATTAATTTTCATATCATTATAAGAAAGGGAATTTTCTCTAGAAGAAAGGAGTAAATGAAAAGTTACTCTTATACAAAATAGAGATACCAATTCAATTCTTTATATATGTAATAAAAGTGTCTCATTTCAGTCTTCGTATCACTCAAATACGAATGATAGTTGATCATCAGATAATTATTAATCGGTTACTTGATATATTAAAAGTGATAAAATTTTATAAGTTGCTATCTCATAAACCCCGGCCGGGTGATTGTTCCTGAAAAACGATCTGAGTAAAATGTAACAAATAAATCATCTGATGCATATTATAAGCTTATAAACCTTTGAAAGGTATTGTTATCAGGATCCTAATGTAAACAAAGCTCGAGTTATAAATAAATCCACTTTTTCTAAATCAACTCAATAAGAGTTTGATATATTTAAAGAAATACGAGTCTATGAAATGACTAAATCCATTGAAATAGAAGAAATCTCTACAGAGATACAAGAATATAAGAATTAATAAATTTCTATAAATCATACATGAGAAATGTGGAATAGTGAAGAAACAATCATCAGTGATACATTTTCAAATACATTAGCTACTGAAATGATGATTATGAAACTCATAGTATCGATGATTGTAGACAAAGGCATGATTGGCCTAAATGAAAAGAAGCAATTCAAGAAGAATTGACTTCATAAGCCAAACATAAAGTATTTAGACCAATAGTTCTCTAGACACCTGAAGATGTCAAACTAGTTGGATACTAAAAGGTCTTTATACGGAAACGTAATGAGAAAAACGAGATCGTAAGATATGAGGTATGACTCGTAGTATAAGGTTTCTCACAGAGACTTAGTATTCAATAGTGATGAATACGATTACGTTTCAAATTTTTGATAAATTTGGCTGCTTAAAATACGTCTTCTAAACGTAGTAATCATTTATCAATGTGGTTCACTCAGTGCAGATATTTATAATCCCAGAAGGATTTAAAATGCCAGAAGCATGTAAACCGAGATCTCGTAATCTGTATTTGATGAACCTACAAAATCCTTATATGGATTAAAAGCAATCTGGGCGTATGTGGTACAACCGCCTCAGTGAATATTTGACTAAAGAGGGATATATCAATAATCTCATATGTCCATGTGTCTTTATAAAGAAATTAGAATCTGGATTTGCTATTATAGCAGTTTATGTTGATGATATGAATTTAATTGGAACTCCTGAAGAGCTCCTGAAAACTGCTGAATATTTGAAAAAGGAATTTGAAATGAAAGACTGAGGGAAGACAAAATATTGTCTCGGCCTGGAGATTGAGCATAAATCAGACGGAATACTTATCCATCAATCAGCATATATTGAAAAGATCCTGAAAAGATTTTGAAAAGATTTAATATGGACAATGCTCATCCATTAAGTACCCCTATGATTGTTAGAAATCTTGATCCTAAGAAAGATTCATTCCGACCACTTGAAGATGGTAAAAAGATACTTGGTCCTGAAGTACCATATTTTAATGCAATTGGTGCTTTATTATATCTGGCTCAATATACTAGACCAAATATTGCATTTTCAGTGAATTTGCTTACTAGATTCAGTTCAGCACCAACTCGGAGACATTGGAATGAGATTAAACATCTTTTTTGTTATCTTCGTGGAACGAAAGATTTATGATTATATTATTCAAAATCCAACAACTTTTCAGGTTTAATTGGTTATGCTGATGCTGGGTATTTATCTGATCCCCATAAAGCCCGTTCACAAACGGGATATGTTTTTACATATAATGGCACATCAATCTCTTGGCGCTCCACAAAGAAAACTCTTGTTGCTACATCCTCTAATCATTCTGAGATCCTTGCACTTCATGAAACAAGCCAAGAATGCGTGTGGCTAAGGTCAGTTATTTATCATATTCAAAATACTTGTGGATTTCCATTATTTATAGAAATGCCTATACCAATATTTGAAGATATTGCGGCTTATATTGCTCAAATTAGAGGAGGCTATATCAAAGGAGATAGAACCAAACATATTTCTCCTAAATTCTTCTATACTCATGAACTTCAACAGAGCCGACAAGTTGATGTTAAACAAATACAGTTTACAGATAATCTGACAGATCTATTTACCAAAGCATTGCCTACATCAAATTTTGAGAAACTGGTATATAGAATTGGCATGCGTCGACTTTATAAATTACAGGATTGATATTGAAGTTTCATTCAGGGGGAGAGTTCAATCAGGGGGGGCAAAATTTTGAATAGATATTTGTATACTGTACTCTTTTTCCTTTTACCGGATTTTGTCCCACTGAGTTTTACCGGAAAGGTTTTGATGAGGCAGTTCTGAACCTATTCATACCACTTGATCCAGAAGATCATTGTATATACTTTTGCTAAGGTTTTTGTCCCACTGGGTTTTTCCTAGCAAATCAAGATACAAATGGTGGAATCCAATGGGGAGTGTTGAAAATCTGGTGGCTTCCACCATTTTCTAGAGGGACACATGTCAATGCATGGATCACTTACATGTGGTAAGTAGTGGTGGCACCGGTTCGGTTTTGGTTCGAAACCGTCGATTTCGATTTTTGTAAACACTAAAATCGTCGGTTTCGATGGTTTCGATTTTTGTAAACACTAAAATCGAAACCGAAACCGAAAATTCGGTTTGGTGGGCGATTTATAACCGTCGATTTTTCGGTTTGCTCCGGTTTTAGTTTCGGTTTTTTTTTTTTTTTTTTTTTTTTTTTTTTTTTTTTTTTTTTTAAGATGTTGCAACGTGGCAGCGTCTGATTGGTTGAATTATTTATTTATTTACTTTTTCTGCCATCAGTCGATGTCACCAGTCTGTTTTTTTAAAAGACGCTGCCACGTGGCAGCATCTAATTGGTTAAATTATTTATTATTTTTTTTTCTGGCACCTGTCACTGTCATCTATCATCTGTTAGTTTTTTTAAAAAGACGTTGCCACATGGCAACGTCTGATTGGTTTACTTATTTAATTAATTTATTTTTTCTACAAGATCGCTGTCACATGTCAGTTTTTTTAAAAGATGCTGCCACGTGGCAGCGTCTGATTGGTTGGTTAATTTTTTATTATTTTTTTTAATATGAAAAACCAACGGTTTAACCGGTTCAAAAACCGTCGGTTAAAACGCTAGTTTCGGTCCGGTTTTGGCACCCCCCAAACCCAAACCGAAACCGAAACCGAAACCGAAACCGGAAAACCGGTTTTGAAACCGTCGGTTTTGGTTTTCGGTTTTCGGTTTCCGGTTTCTTGTTTGGTTTTTGTCCGTACGGTTCCGGTTAAACCGCGGACAAAACCGTCGGTTAACCGGAACCATGGCCACCACTAGGTAAGCCCCTATGATTTTACTTCATGACTAAGTAGTGGAAGATTACTACAATATCCCTCTCCCTTTGCCTATATATATGACCACCTCTCTTTGTAAAATGTTGGATATTTTTATTGACTTGTACTATCACTTAAAAAGGCAATATATTTCTCTCTTTATCTCTCTCGTTTTCTCATCTCTTCTATTTCTTATTTACTTAGGGGGGTGTATTGGTTCATGATTTTATTAGACAATCTAGACTTTTAAGATTTTTTAAAAGTCTTAAGGTATTGGATCCAGACTTTTAAGATTTTTTTAAAGTTTGGTGGTATTGGATTGGGATTAGATTTTTAGGATTTCATAACAAAATGGATTATTCAGACTTTTTTAGTGATATGTATAAATAGGTAGAACTCAAAATTGTCTCGTCCTCTTCCACGGTACTTTCCTGACTTTTTTTTTTTACTCTCTCAACATCAGCCTCATCTTCCCAAAATGGAGACCTGGAAGTGCCTTTCAAAACCAGAATGAACCGGTTTGTCATTTTGTACAATTCCTTTTACATTCTTATACAAGTATCTTTTGTAGTCTCTCATGTTTATTATTTAAATTATGTTTTTTATTCAGAGCCAAGTACGCCCAAGACCTGAAATTGCACCTGACCAGAGGGAGAAGTTCTTGCAACGGCTTCAACAAGTACAGCAACACAGTAACCTTCTTGGCATGATCAGATGTACAATATGCAGATGCTCGAGTCTGCATATTATAAACTTCCACAACCAAAGGACTCGGAACGTACCAGGAGCTACACTCCAGTATGGATGCACAAAATTTGCACGTGTTTAAATTTGAGCATATATAGTATATTAGTTATTAGTATGTGGGTTTTAATTATGATTTTTTTTTTTTTTTTTTTTTTTTTTGGTCTTCTACAGAGGTACCCTGCAGTAACACCTCCGAGCTATCCTTAATCTCAGGCGCACATTTTTGCAAAATGTGATCCCAGTTATTCTTGAAGCAGTAGAAAAAGTAAAGAGAAGTAAAAAATTTACCTTAAAAAAAGTCAAAAAAGTCAAAAAAGTCTTGAAAAAGTCTACATAATCCTAATAGTCTATGAATAAAGTCCAAAAACTCTTTCAAAATCCTAAAAGTCTAGTCCATATAATCCTAATAGTCTTTAAAATCTTACAAATTCATAAAATCCTTACACCAAAAAATTGTATATTAAAATCCTAATCCAATACACCCCCCTTATTTGTTCTTTAATTAATCATTATCATCTATTATCTTTAATTTTATTACAACATTATCTCCTTTTTAAAATTGAAAATTGGTAAACCCATAAAAATTGGTGCTGGCTTCTCCTCCCAAATTTCACTAATTCAATCATGCAATTAGAATTTAGGGTTTTCAGAATTTGTGAATGCACAAGCTCGATTCCTCTATACCCACCAGTCTCTATCTCCAAGATTGGAACTTTATCACAAAAATGGAGAAAAAACAGTTCAAGTGTTAGAAATGGCAAGTCACGGCTTGTCAGGAGCTGTTACAAACCAAGCACAAGCAGCAGCAGAAACCAGGACATGTTTGAGGAGTTGAAGTTCAAGGGAGAGCTCGATGTTGATTCGAAACCTGTAGAATTGAAGGAAGAGAAGAAAAGTGAAGTGGGGTTTGAAGAGAAGGAGGATGAGATTGAGACTGGTTTGGACTTAGAGAAGGTTAGGTTGAGAAGAGGAAGACAAAACATGAAAAGAACAAACATGTTGGCAAAGCAAGTGATCAGCATCCAATCTGCTGTTTCTCTGGGTTTCGTATCTCAGCTTTGGGTCGACACGGCCTCTGTAAGTGTACTTGATTGATTCATGACTCGTTTAGTTATAAATTCCACAACTTGCTTTTATTCATTTTGTGTTTTTTTTTTTGGTAGTGGGTGGTGTTGGTAGTTGAAGTGAAACCCAATTTGTTTTCTGGTGAAGCAGAAAGGTTTCTTCTTGAAGATGTTAGTCAGGTACTACTTATTTTCTTTTTATTTGTTTATTTATTTATCTACTTGTGCATGATATTGGCTTGTAAATGTTGAAGTTTGTACTTGTTAGAGAAACATATCATAATTTAGTTTGAGAACGACTTAATTGTCAACGATTATCTGCTGGTTGAGGGTCATTTTGTTCATTAATTTCAGTGCAATGGCTCTTTTACTTGCCACATAGAAGGGGTACAATGACTTGGAAGTGATGATGATCGCGTTCTTGATTTTTCGCTTGAACACCCCCTTCCCTTCCTTTTTTTTTTTTTTTTCACTTGGATGTGGCATGATGGCATCGGTTGCTGCTTCTTCACGATTTTTGGTCCAGAGCACCTCATATGAGTAGGCCGATGATATCCTTATGTTGTTCTTGGGGTGTTGATTTCTGTGGATTTTCCTTTGATTATAAATACTGGAGCTGCAACTCATGTCTTACCATTATTTGTGTTGTTTATTATTTACATGCACCTTGTTGGGGTCTTAAATGGAGTATTCAATTTGATATTCTATACAGGTTGGTGATGTTGTACTTATTGAGGATGAGAGTGTAATGGAGAATGATTTTAAAATGGTTGGACTTGACTCATTGGTAGGTGTTGTTTACTAGTCCTCCCCATTCTTGTGATATTTGCCACTTTGACTCTTGATTGCTTGTATATATATACAGATATATATATTTGAATATTAGTATTCTATTTTTGATAGTTTGACATTTGATGCATCGTTAGGTAGGATATAGAGTTGTAACACCAGGTCGGCGGAACATTGGGAAGGTGAATCCAAATTTCATTCACCGCATGCTAGATTATCATATCAAGGTCCAAAGTTTTCTTATGATATTCGTTGGTGCATTTTTAGGTGCGGGGATACACTTTCAACATTAATTCAGGAGCTGTTGAATCACTTGAGCTTGATTCATTTGGGATATCGATTATTCCATCGAGTTTGGTAGGCTGACTGGTCCTCTCTATCTTTGATAAAGCAAAATGCCTACACTAATTATGCTTGCATGTTCAGCAGTGTAGACCATATTGACCAACTGTAAATTTATCCTATTAAGAATTCCTATACAAAGCTCTAATGCAATCTGCTGCTCATAATTCCAGGTGAGTACTTATGCTTTGCTTGTAGAGGATGTACTCGAAGTTATATCTGACACAGTAGTTGTTCACGAAGCTGCAGCTTTACGCATACAAAGGCTAACTAAGGTACCTTAGTTCATGAATCATTATATGTGTAGAAACTTATTTTTTGATGTACGATTGTAAACATACAATTTTACTCTACAATTCCATCAACTGCTAGTTAGCGAGAATCATTTGTTCATTGTAGGAGTTATTTGGGAAATTGCGAAGCTTCTAATTCCTCATGTTACCTGGTTGTAGTGAAAATCAACTTACTTTTTGGTTTGAGAATTGCCTACTCCATAATTCAAACATGTTGCACATCCTCGGCCATCTGGGTTCTAGAAACTGATTTCTGCAATATGGAGACCCTTTTTAGTTTTTATCCCATTCCCATCTGATGAAAACTTTATTATCCTGTCTATATCATAAATGAAGCCACCTGACATATTTGTACCAGGGTCTTTGGGACAACCAGAATGCAAGAACATCCATAGATGAACTTGAAGAATATTCAGACGCTGAAAGGCCTGATAAATTTGACACTGGCCAAAGCAAAAGAAGAAGTTTTGGCCGCCAGAAATTCCATCCGAAGACAAGAGAAACCGAGGACGAATGGGAGCTTCCGATGGATTACTTATAATGGTCAGGGGCATGACTTTCAGTCCCTCAGTTACTTGTAGATATGTGCTTCTCTGCTCGGATATCATGCTCTTTTTCGCCATCGTTTTTGGTTTTTCTCTGATGTACCATGAAAGATTAGTATCATTCCATACAACATTCAAATTATACAATACTAGTCTCTTTAGTTGGAGTGGAGGGTTCTGGCCATTTCAGCCCCACCTGAGGTTTACCATGTATTTTATTTTTAAATTTTTTTCTCAAGAACAGTGTTGTAAATATTCAAGTACTGGATCAATCAAACTTTGTTTCTTTTGATGTCTTTAAAACTTTATTTATTCTTTAGGTTTGTTAGTTCAAAACATGGAATATATGGTTGGGCCATGCAGGTCTCGAACATGCGACCTTCGCGTTAATGGGCCATCAATGAATTTGAAAAGACTGTGCATGTGGCAGAGTACAGGTGTAGGGTGGTCAGTGTAATTTCACATTTTCAATACTTTGAACGATGATAGAATCATTTATGTTACTTTATGTTTTGCGTCTCTCTTGAGTCTTCACAGTCCCACTCTCTTTTATTTATATAAATAAAAGTAGCCGTAGCCGTTTCACTTGGCTCCATTCTATTTTAAAAATCCTCTCTCTCTCATCTCCATCTCCTTCCAAAACAATCAACAAAATGACGGTCACCGCCGCCGCAGACCAGAAACTCAGACCCAAGTCAGGCCGGAAGCCACTCCACCCGATAAACTCTCCCATCACTACCACTCCCAAGCCAAAGGCCAAGCAGAATCAGATCGCTCTGGACAAGGAGAACAGCAACAACAACCACCATCAGGTGAAGATGGAGACACTGGATGCATCGCTGGCGGAGGAGCTGAGCGCCATAAGGAAGAAGATGGAAAGGCTGAGATTGGACAGAGAGAGAACAGAGAAGATGTTGGAGGACAGAGCGGCGGCTATGGAGACGCACTTGAAGGAGATACAACAGAGAGGTGAGATTCAAAAGACGTTCGAGCTGGAAGTAGATAGATTGTACAGATTAAACCAACTCAAATCTTATTGCCTGGTATGATTTCTTTCTTTCATTCTCCTTTTCCATTTAGTGTTTAAATTCTTAAAATTGATTTCTTTTCATTCATCTTAATCAGAGGATCTCCACGATTCGAACACTGAGAGAGAAGGAAGAAGATAAGAGAATGGGCGAGGGTGAGGCAAGTAACTCTCATCAGTACCAGGAGGATGACGAAGAATCCGTCGGTGATAACAGTCCTCTGTGCCCCAGTCCGTCTTCATCTGAGCTTGTTACAGACAAAGACAACTAAATGATGTCCCATGTTTTGTATTGCTTTTGGTTTGCTTTTGCATTTCCATTTCGATTTCGTGGTGGCAACAAATGATATAATGTCTCGTTATAACGAATGATTGAAATTTCAAAATTGTTTGCGCTCCCCTCCTCTTTTGACTATAAGATCTCCCTCCTTTGAATGTTTCTGAAACACAAAATTGGTAGCATCATTATACCATGTAATAATGTTTCTGTGTGCTCATTTTTAAAACATATATGATTCAATGCCCCGCATGCAATTACCTAAACTCAAAAATACTACAACTACACCACTGTCCAGTGTGGCTTGGTGGAAAATGGCTCTCATTCTGTTCCTGCCACTGCAAATTAACTACCTTTTTCTTTTTCTTTTTCTTTTTCAAGAAAATTTCATATAAATTGAATCTTTTGTTCCCTCTCCTGTAGCGCCCCGGTCCAGGGTATTGCAATGTGATCAATACAAATACAATCATCTGTAAATCTATTCAGTAAATGCCTCATCAATCAAAACGAAAAACATCTTTTCATGTATGTGTTCTCAACATCCACAGTCCACTAGCTTAACCAAAAGCAGGAATCAACTGTTACACAATCATTCCAACGAAAGATCCAATGAGACAATAAACATATAGGGGTACTCAGCAATAAAACGATTGATCAAATCCAAAACATAAAGTTTACTACTATATTATTCTCCAACAACACATACGAAATCCAATACAACTAAATCTACCATGACCACTCTTCACCTCAACAAATAAGGGAAGCACACAACAACACTGATACGTTACAAGGTTTGTGGATTTCAAAAGAAACACATTAAATTCTACAACCTAACAGGCTAAAAAAAAAAAAAAAAAGCTGCTAAAACAACTACTTAAAAAACTGCTGACCCAATGGAATGAGCCTTTCTCGCTACAAACAGGAGGATGTATCTGACTTTATTAGGACTTCAACATACATAGATTTCAAAGTCAGAACACCTCAGTACCTCATAACGGTCAACTTATCTCTAAATAAGAATTGTCTCTAAAGCGAACAAATATTAATCATTAGATTGTATTCTAAACCTTAAAAAAAAAAAAAAACAGATTCAATCGATAAATTGTTACAAAGAATGATGAAGTATCCCAGATTATCAACTCCATACCTTCTCTGTATCTGCTCTGCATCAAAGGCAGAAGTACAGGAAACCCCACTAGCAGAATTTCCAATGGTTGTTGCAGTTCACACACGTTACATAGGTTGTCATAGGTTCATCAGCACTCCTTGTCTGCATTTGATAGTAAGTACATTTGCGTTGACCACAACGACCGCACTTGAATTGATCAGTTGTTGCCTTTGGTGCACCAGCTCGCTCGCAGTCAAACAAGGCTTTCTCTTTAATTTGGGTAATCTCAAGTTGCCTGGCATCACTTGCCATTTCTTCTGGGGTCATGCTGAGCAACCTCTCTGGATCGACTTCTCCAAGAAGAACCCTTCTCCTCAGATCAGGATTTTTGGGATCCTTAATGTTGAACATAACAGACCTGTACTTGAGTTTCTGCGCACCATTAGACTTTCCCAACTTCTCAAACATTGCAGATTCGACAGAGACAGCAACCCGGATTGGGTCACATGCTTTTACTGCATTAACATTTTCCTCATCCACCTCATTAGCAACTTTGGACAGGGCTTCAACAAGAAGTTCCCGAATTTTATCACGCAAAGAATCATTACATTTGATCAATGTAGTCAACTTTGGAGTAGCAATAGGTGCCTGCGATGGCTTTTTAACACTAGAAGCTTGCTTCTCCTCCTTAATTATCTTTTCAACCTTGCTAGCATTCCCATTTCCTTCCTTTTTCTCTATCTTGACACTTTCCACCTTCGAAATGCTCCCACTTTTCTCAACCTTGACAGTTTCTACGGTGGAGACCTTTTCAACCTTTACCACATTTGCCTTTTGCACCTTCTCAACTTTGACAGTATCAGTACTGCCATTTTTCTTATTTCTAGCTGTCTCTTCAATGACTATTTTCTTCCAAATATCAAGCAAGTTAGAAGCTACAATTTGTATCTTCTCCATGGGATGTTTTGTAATAGGGCGAAGGCGTTTCCCAACCTGGAATATGGCATAAAAAATTAAGTTCACTGAAATATAAGCATGTGCAGAGACAGCAACCACAGACACCATCTGAATGAATATGAACAACATCAATTATTATTATTATTATTATTATTATTTTTTGGCAGTCTAAAGGTAACTTGAAAAATGAAAAAGCAGGAAGTAGTTACATGAGAAGGAAACACGGCACAGCACACTGAATACCAAAAGACTGGCTGAAATTTGACACCATGATCATAATATTGTTATCTAACTAGTCACAGAGAGAAAAACTTCTTAGATGCCAATGCAATTATCTTCAAAAACATTTACTCTAACCGACAAGAAATTCAAAACTGTGGATTTGACTTATTAGTAAATGCACAAGGACCAACTAGATGCTACCAATATATGCTAGCCACGTATCAAATAATATAGTAAATTGGAAGACCGGGAGAAATCTTTAAGCTTGTGATACAGCCATGCACATCATCACAGAAATCGACAAGAAACAGCTATTTATTTGATAACACCAATAGCAGAATGGTTTAGTCATCTAAAATAGTGGGCAAGACCTAGAACTAGAAAGGTTGCATCCTGGTGACCTTCCTACTGATAAAAACATCAGCTATGTCACCTTCGAATATCCCATTCTAAACTGAAAGATTCTGTACATACCCTAGCTACAACTACAAACAATGGTATATATTAAAAAGTAAAAGAAAAGAACTTATTCCTTACTTCCGTTAAATGTAGTTGCTTTTCAACATTATTTCATAGCAAAAAAAAAAAAAAAAAAACCACAAATTATAAACCCTGGTCACAGAATTAAAACACAATAATAAAATCAAACCGAAATTCCTCTGTAGCTAGTACCCTAACGAACCAGACCGGTATGATCAAATAATATTTATTAAATACACTTATTTTCCTTACAATAATAATAATAATAATAATAATAAATATTGCATACCTGAGTGGACACGAGAATGTCATACGTAACGGGAAAGGTCTTGAGCTGTTTCAAAGCGTCGACGCAACGAGACACCTCGGCTCCACCAGACGAAACGCCGTCAACAGCGGCCGCGTCGGCCGCCTTCTTCGCAGCCTCAAACAATTCCACCAGCTCTCTCTCCATGGCTTCTCGAAATCCCTAACCTACCTAAACGAAACCTAAATCACCGAGAAAAATATCGAAAAGAAGGTAAGAGGCGTCCAACGATAAAAAAGAAAAGGAGAGATCTGAAGTAGATAATAGAGATAGAGAAATACCAGAGCGTAGAAGAAGAAGAAGAAGCCAGGCGCGGGAGGCTGTTGTTGTGTATTGTAATTGTGTTTGTATCTATGTGGTTGTGTGCAGGCTCTGCTTGTTTTGCGATGACTCTGCGAGTCTGCGGATCGATTGTTTGTGAATTGTGATGGTGTAGTAGCTTCTACCAAGACATAAATACTCCTTTTTCGTTTTTTCTGGGCTTGGGCTTGGGCTTGGGCTTAAAATTATAGGAAATTATGGGCATTTCAGCTTTATTTACCTATTTCATCCTAGGAAGATGAGGTTTGATCAGGTGCGGAATCCAACATGTTATAGAATCAACCTAATAATTCTACTTCTTAAATGGGGGTGTACATGATCCGATCCGATCCAACATAATCTATTGGATCCAATCCAATTCATTGGATTAGATCGGATTTGAGGATGTGATTGGTTCGGATTGGATCTTAAATTCTGAAATTTATTAGATCGGATCAGATCTTGGATTCTGCCAATCCACAAGATCCGCCAAAAATAAAAGGCGTAATTATATTTTGCCAATTTATTTTATCTTATATAGATGAACATTGAGCAAATTTTGGATGTTATTGTATTTTGTTATGAAAAATAATTATATCTTTATTCCAAAATCTTGGATGATTTTATTATGTTTGTATTTGAAGCTTATGTTTAATGTTTATAATTTGTTATACTTTTTGATCTTTAAAGTGCACAATTATGTATTGTTTTTATGTTAATTATTAGTTTGTTAATTTTATTTGAAGTGTGTATGAATTAATAATTTGATTTTGTTAATTTTAGGAATGTTTTTACTTATATATATTAATAATTGCTTCATATGAACTTGATCCACTGGATTGGATTAGATCGGATTTAAGTATTTTTACAATTGGATTAGATCAGATTAGATTGCAATTTCTTGATCCAATCAGATCAGATCATAGATCATAACAAATTCAAAGGATTCGATCCGTTGCACATCTCTAATAATTACTTTGTAATATTACATAGTTGACCTGATAATTCTTAAAATTACGAAACAAATTATAATATAATTAATAATTTTAGAAGGTACAAAAGGGTAAGGCCACATATTTTTAAGTTCCAAAGCGAAAAGTACAACAACAGAGTTTTCTCTCTCCTTGAGTGAGGAGGGTCCGACATTCGACAAGGTCACTGCAACTCAAAAGATTGTCAAGTACACTACTACACCGGGAGAAGATTGAAGAATCTACTCTTGAGTTTTGCAGCAGCACGGCAAATATCAGCCGCACGATCTAAATCAACAACATATCTGATCCTTCACATGATACTGCTCTCTCAGGGCCATTTTGGGCATTTAAAGAAACTTCAGACTTGTAAAAAGCGAAAGCGACATTCCGAATTAGACAGGCCTCTGTCTATATATATGCATAATGCATTACCGTTGTTGTCTGTTGAGAGGGATCTTTGAAGAAGATGAAGTTTGTGGATGGTAGCATTTCTTCGTACGGGGCCAAAGTACAATTTACTCGGTATTTCTTAGATTTATTATTGTTATTTAAAATCCAGTTTGATATATACCAAAATTGTGAAAATTGAAGGACGCGTTTGGTATCGTTTTTAAAATG
The DNA here is from genome assembly GCA_030490815.1 of Acer saccharum. NCBI lineage: Eukaryota > Viridiplantae > Streptophyta > Magnoliopsida > Sapindales > Sapindaceae > Acer > Acer saccharum. The sequence continues at coordinate 8,351,804 of CM059875.1, read as the reverse complement.
ATGTTTTTGAAAACTATTTTTAAAAATAAAAATAATGTTTTAAAAATAATGTTTTTAAAAATGTAATTATGTTTGGTAGTCTTTTTTAAAAGTAGATTTCAAAAACGGAAAACGATGTAAATGTGTTTTGTAATGTTTTTGAAATAAATAAAATAGTTGTTTGGAGGGAAAAGTTGTGGTTTGTTTTAAAAATGGTGAAAAACAATAAAAAGTTGTTTTTCACTTTTTAATTATAACATATAAAAAGTTGTTTTTTGTTTTCAAAAACAATTTTACAAAATGATTAATCAAACAACTTTAGAGTGGTTTTTTGTTTTTAAAAACAAAAAACTATTTTTAAAAATGAAACCAAACACCACCAAAGACTTTTCGATCCTCAAATGCAAGCATATTATTATTTCTCTTTAGGGAGATTCCCAAATACCCCAAACTAACGTTTAATAACCCTTCTTAAAAAAAAAAACCTTTTAGATAAAATTCAGCAGGAAGGGATTGGCTCAATGACATGCCCTTCATTGGAATCAAGTCGCGTCCCCTTCAATTAAAACCTTGAATTTTTATAATACTTAAAAAAAAAAAAAAAATGCGAATCCCTCTAAATGGGAGAGTTTCATTAACCAATTGTAATATTTCAAAATAAATAAATAAATAAATAATTAGATGCAAATCTCTCTAAATGGGAAAGTTTCGTTAACTGGTCAGAGCCTAATAGGATATGTCATCCGTATATTCACCGTATATTTTTATAATGTATATAGTGAAAATTGAAATGTGTATAGTGAGATTTGAACTCGATGTTTGTTTTATGGAATCTGATTACTTATGTAAAATTTTAAATTAAAATATCTGTTTTTTTTAGTTGTAAGTCTTGTTAACCATTAATCATTATGTCATAAATTAAGATAAATAATTTTATTTATTTTTCTGATTTATATCTTATTTTAAGATATGTATGTCTGATAGAAACGGTAATTTTTTTGTTTTTTTTTTGTTTTTATCTTATTGAAAAAATGCTACAGTAAAGTCTTCCAATATATTTCCACAAATGCCTTATAATAATTCATATATTGACAATTTTATTCAAACACAATAAAACCCGAAAAATCAATTTTCTAGTTGAATTTTTTTTTTCCCAATTATGAAGAAAACTCTAACACAACCTAACCAACTGAACAGGGGTGACGGCAGCACCACCCTTTGGCACTGGAGGAGGCCGGCCATCATCCTGCCAGAGTCCGACAATCAAATGATGTGGCGACAAAGGTGGCAATGGAAGGAGAGATAGACAGACAGACTCGAGTGAGACAACACCGATTTGCCTTGTGTTATTGCACGAAGTTCACGTTCATTATTGTCATGGCACTCTTCGCTGCATCAAACTGTGGCGCCATCGACGTCAAAAGTGACGGTCTAGGTCACCTTGCTTCCGTTTACAACTGAACTCCAGTCTAGCACAAATGTGAGATCCTTCAGCATCGTCGACGACCCTCCCTCTCCCTTATGTCCACAAAAAATCCTTCAACGTCGTCGACGGCCCTCCTAGCTCCGCCACAAATATGAGATCTGGTTCAAGTGTTCAACTAGATGTGAACCAGATCTCCATGAGAGAGATCTGAAGAAATCGATGTTTTTTTATTTATTTTATTTATTATTTTTATTTTTATTTTGTTTCTTCATTTTGCATTTGTTTTATTAATTTAAAAAATAAATATTAAAAGAGATCTGGAGAAATCGATATTTATTTATTTTGTTTCTTCATTTTTCATTTGCTTTATTAATTTAAAAAATAAAAATTATTTTGATTCAAATATCAAAAGATAATGAAAGGTTATAAATGGAAAAAGCAAAAAATTCTACATCAGTAATAAGTCATTCAAAAATGAGAAAACAAACATGTTAGAGAATCTTAATTTTTAAGACTTATCCATATCTCTAATAAATTAATGTTTTATAAGACATCAAAAAACAAACACCAACTAAGTGATAAGCTTATCACACCTAGATCCAAGAGGTTGTGGGTTCGAGTCATGCCCTTAAGAACCCTAAGAAAATAAGTGTATATTTATACAATGAATAGATTATATTTTAGGACTAATTGCACAAACCTCCCCTTAGTTTAGGTCTAATTATAGCTAGATGGACCTTTTGCTTTAAATTACGCAAACCTCCCCTACCATAAGTTGATTTAAGTTAAACTTAACCGTTGACCAAACTTTCAGGGTTAAATGACTTGAATGCCTCAATTTGTATTATTTTATTACCTAAAATAAATAATTAAACAAATATTATCTAATATATAATAAAAATTTAAAAATTTAATAAATAAATGAGAATAATGTTGTTATTTTTTTTTTCAATATTTATCACCTATTTTTCAGAGGAGAAAAAAAAATGGCGAACTTTTCTTTTTTTGTCAACATCTATCACCACTCATTTTCAACTAAAGAGAAAATCATCATCATCTAAGCTTTTTTATATATTATTTTTTTTTTCTAGGTTCAACACCCATTTTCAACAAAAGAAAAAAAAACTCTTTCATAGTTGACCCCCTTTTTTTTTTTTTTTTCGAGATTCATCACCCATTCAAAAAAAAAAAAAAAAAAAAAAAAAAAAAAAAAAAAAAAAAGGTCCATAAAGGATTTATATGAAAAATGGGTGATAAATATCGAAAAAAAAAAAAATAACAACATTATCCTTATCATACTAAAATTTTAAAATTTTATTATATATTAGATAATATTTGTTTAATTATTTATTTTAGGTAATAAAATAATACAAATGGGGGCATTCAAGTCATTTAACCCTAAAAGTTTGGTCAATGGTTAAGTTTAACGGAAGTCAACTTATGGTAGGAGAGGTTTGTATAATTTCGAGTAAAAGGTCCATCTAGTTGTAATTAGACCTAAACTCGGGGGAGGTTTGTGCAATTAGTCCTATATTTTATGTACTAGGTTGGACTTCAATTCAACTCACTAGATTAATATTTCAAAAAAAAAAAAAAAAAAAAAAAAAAAAAAAAAAAATCAACTCACTAGATTAAAACAAAGTATTTGTATTAAATATATCAGTAATGCTAGACAACTCAAAAACAATTAGCCCCAAAATCAACCAAATTAACTCCATGATTTATGTGGTGATGACAACTCATTTGACACATTATTTTGATTAGATTTTGAGTTAATTTGTTGAGTTATATAGTATGATATAAAAAGGTATTTGCATTAAAGATTAAGTTATCTATATTTACACAACTTTCATAATGATTTCCTTTTTTTTTTTTTTTAACCGGATAGACAGACCTTAAGGAAGAAAGACAATTGTGTCCTTTAATATGAAAAAAATAAAATAAAATAATGATGTTTCATTGTTAAGGAAATAAAAATAAGGGTTAACAACATATTGCCCCCTGAACTCTTAGCGAATTTGTAAGTTGCCCCTTAACCTTTTTTTATGGACAATTTACCCCCTGAACTCTCTTTAATTGGCAATAAGTGGTGGAATGGGGACGGAACTCCTTTTTCGTCACTTGTTGCTCGTCACGTGATTTTCACGTGTCTATTAAAAGGGTAAAATTGGAATAAAAATAATAACTTAAAAAACAAAAATACAAATAAAAATGAAACCCATAACCAATGAAACCCAAAACCCCTCACCAGACCCAACCTTAACCGTCAACCCCCACCACTACTATCTCCATCAGTTTTCCAGAAATCCATATCAAACCTAGAATCCCAGATCAAACCTATCATTAGCTAGTTCAAACCCATGGCACCAATTCAAACCAGAAATCCATATCAAAAATCCAACATCACCATCATCTCCATCAGTTTTCTAGAAATTCAACCACCCAAAATCCAACACCCACCGCCAAATCAAACCTATCCATCTCCAAAACCAAAACCCACCACCATCCATCTTAACCCTAACCTTAACCCTCTCTGTCTCTCCACCAAAACCATCAACCAACCCCACCATCAACCACCATTACCTTTCAGATCAAACCCAGATCAAACCTAGAAGCACCAGTTCAGATCAAACCCATATAAAACCCATATCAAACCCACCGTCAACCGTCCACCACCACCATCTCCATCGTTTTTCTAGAAATCCAACCACCCAAAATCCAACACCCATTGCCAAATCAAACCCATCCATCTCAATCCTAACATTAACCCTCTATGTCTCTCCACCAAAACCCAAACAACGAGGAGATCGGCCACCCATCTGTCAATGGAAAGGAGAAGGGTAAGAGAAAGATAAGGGAATCAATGGAGATCGACCGAGAGAGAGAGAGAGAGAGAGAGAGAGAGAGAGAGAGAGAGAGAGAGCCACAGTGGCCGCTGGTGTGATGGAGGAGATCGAGAAGTGTGATTTCGGTGGGTTTGGTGTTTGAGTGGTGGTGGCGGCTAAGGTTTGGGTGTTGGAGAAGATGGTGATGTGAAGAAGATGGTGATTTCGGTGGGTTTGGTGTTTAAATTTTTAATTTTTTTTTATTAAGTGGAGATCTAGATCCACATTTAAATTAAATTTTTTTTTTAAAAAAAATTATTCCAATTTTGCCCTTAGTTAAAAACACACGTGAGGCGCACGTGACGAGAAGATGGACGGAAATTGGGTTCCGTCCCCATTCCATCACTTGTTGCCAATTAAAGAGAGTTTAGGGGGTAAATTGTCCAGAAAAAAAGGTTAGGGGCAACTTGTAAATTTGCTAAGAGTTCATGGGACAATGGTGATGTTAACCCTAAAAATAAAATAACGTGGCCAATATATTCTAAAAATGGTAAACAAAAAATTAATAAATCACAAAAGTGGTAAATACACTAACTACCCCTCAACTTTGAGATAAATACAATGGGAGAGAAATTTTGTATTAATATACATTAACCTCTTATGCCGTTAATGAAAATTGCACTATATTGGCTTTGATTAACTTGTAAAAAGATGCTTAAAAAAAAACTTGTAAAAAGATGTAATGACAATAATTTATCAAATTTTGACATGAAAATACATCAAATAAACTAATATTTTAATGAAATTTTGTTTTTTAAAATAGTAGAAGATTTGGTTCAATCATTTTCGAAATTAATGAAAACAAATTAATAAAAATATATAGTTATGTTTTTTTTTTTTTTTTTTTAAAATTCTTGTTCATTTTATATTTCATTGGAAATGTCAAAAATACCGTTCCACCATTAGTTATTAAGGGATCTAAGTTAAAACTAGACTGCAATTAACTCAAACTTGAGGGTAAGTCACTGTATTTAAACCATTAGGGAAAAAAGTAATAAAAGGGGTAAAATGGGAATCAAAAGAAAAATAAAGTAGTAAACAGTAGTGTGTGACCAGACAAAGGCAAAAAAAGTGGCTCACCACTCATTGAATCATCCTTTTCTGTCAGTCCCCGATTATTTCAGCTTTTGTACCCCTCCCTCATCTTTTGTACCGTTTTGTTCTGTTCTCTCCTCCAACACAGCCCCTTCTCAAGTCTCAACGCCGTTTCCACCATCTCCAATTTTTCTAGATTCTAGCCCTAGTTATTTTTCACTTTTTAGAAAAATAAAATAAAAAATAAAACTGAGAGTGAGTTGGACTTGGGGGTTAACAGAGACAGAGAGAGACTTGATTCATGTTCGTCTGATCCGTCGACCAATTGCGATATTCATTTCGTTTTCAATGCATTCAAAGCCATCTGATCATCCTTCAAGAGGGCTTAACTCCACTTTTTCTAATCCTGAGACGATAAGACGTGTGTGTGTGTGTGTGTAGAGAGTCGTCATTTTTATGTGATTTTACTCCCAAAATAAAATTGATTAACTTTTAAACGCGTTTTTCTATCGATTATTAGAGTTTTATCGCATTTTCTTCTTGGAATGCATTTTTAATTGCTCTGTGTTTTGTGTTTTTGTCTTGCTTGCTTGCATGAGTGTGTGTTTTTAGTTTTGCCTCATCTTAGAGGTGGATCCGTATACTATTGTTTGTATCCGGATCCCATAAGAGGAGCTTTGTCTTCATTTGATTCAATTCAATTGCATAGCTAAAAAAATTTATAAAAAAAAGATTGGGTTTTTTCTCATTTGGGGCAATTTGAAGGGCAAGTTTTGTGTCTCTTTAACAAAGCCGAGAGGTACACAAAGTAAGTGTTTAAAGTAATTTACATTGTTCGATCTTTATGTTTTGTGATAATCTGTAATATGGACAACTTTTTTGTTTGTAATAGTAGGATTGAATCTTGATTGCTACATTGAGTGAGCCCGAGATATGAAGTGTTGTTGTCTTATTGATTGAAGTAGAATATTAGATTTGTATTGCATAAATTGCTGCGAATTTTTGACCAATGAAGTTGAGATTTCTCTGGCTTGTTTAGTTTGGCTAGGGATTGAAGTGGGGATGGGATTGATCAGTTGGTAAATCATTCTTCATAGTTGTTAGAGGTGAGGTAGATTATCTATAGAATTCTCCAATGCCCACATTGGAGAATTATTTATGAGTTCAGGGCAGCTGTTGTTGCTGTCATAATCAGATCCTCGTCCTCGGTCTATAAGATTTAGCTCTCTTGGTTGTCTTTGGTCCGATACCCCGTTTTCTTCTCCCATTTTCGAGTTTACTTCTCCCATTTCCGAGGTTGACAGTTTTAGTACTTCTCCTATTTCTTAGGATGACACTTTTAGCGATATCGACTTGAAGGATGTTAGGTTTATAGTTTGTGTTGGCATAAATTCCATATCAAAACGTGTTTCTCTTGTAATGTTTAGTGGTTCATATATTGAAGATTTAAGAAGACGAAGAATGTCTTGACCATAATTCATGTAAGAAGCCGGCATTAAAGAGATATGTGCTTCATTGATCATCAAAGGTAATATAAGACCTCATATCTCTTACAAGGCTAGGCACACACACACACATGGCATCCTTGTGTGTTCCTTCATGGTTAAACATCATTGATATAACACATTCACATACTTGATAATATATGCTCATGCATTTATACTATCTTGACAGACTTTGCTTATTGCATGTTCTAGGACTATGTCTAGGAAATAGCATATGTGTGTGTCTTTGTGTTTGTATGTTTCCGTATTTTTGTATTTGGACTTGAATATGCTCTATTATGATTCCTTATTGAGTTCCGGTCATTTCGGTTACTCATTCATTTAGTTTCGAGTCCAAATGATGTAGCTACGCTACTTTTCGTTCTCATTCGTTGAGTTGAGTTCATCGTCGTTTTCCGAGATGATTTCTCAACCATTTTTCAAAGTTGTATAGTCGTCGTCGAGCATGAGGGAGTCACAGTTCGTAATCCAAAAACGGATTCAAAATCGGAGTTTGGATGCCCAAGATACGGCTGAAGAACGTGAGGGAACGCGCGAGGGCGTAAGTGGCCAAGAGGCCACGTGTGGCCCACGCCATGGGTGAGCCGTGGGCCCCACGGCCAGAGGGGCTCTCTGCGCCTGTGTGGCCCACGCGCCCCCCACGGGGCTGGGCTGGGCTGATGTGGCCCCTTGTGGTTGGCCAATATTTATCTTCTCTCTCCTCCTTTTTATTTCCCTCCATTCCCTCAATTTCATTTCAAGAAGAGAAATTGAAATATTCCCATCAGAATTTTCTCCCAAGTTCGTTTCTTCATACGAAGTCGGATTTGAGTGATTCAAGTTGGAGAATGTTTGTAATCGAGTCCTCTACCTTTTCCATGTGGTTTGGTGGCTGTTTGATTGAGTTTTCTGGTGGTTCCACATAGAAATCCGAACCAGCTCGTGAATCCAAGGTATTGGTCTTATCTGTGGGGTTTCTTTCTTTTTAACTTTCAATTTGCTTGGGGTTTCTTCTTCTATATGTATGTTTATGTTTGGTGAAAGCTATTGTGAAAGATAGCTTTATAATCATTCTAATCAAAAGTCTATTTAGAGACAAATGTAGACTAGTTTCTATGATTCTAGGTTTTTCACATGTTTGTGAGTTGTATTGTGATTAGAATGGCATCTTAGGTTGTTTGTGACTTGATTGAATCAATTTTGTGATAAATGACCTTGAGATTTGGTTTGATCCTTTGATTGATGAAATCTAGGATTATTGTATTTGTATGTGTTTTAGAGCAATCTAGGATTTGATTGATTTATATCTTGAATCCTTGCTCTATATTTTTGGCTAGAATATTGATTGATTTAAATCTCATATATCTAGCATTTTATTGTATATTGATAGCATCTTGAACTTGTACTTCATGAATATATTTTGTTCAAGTGTTGTATATGTGAATGAGACTTTGAGCTTATGTGTTTGGTGTTTACACATGCTTTAGGTTTTATTCTTATATTTTGCATCTAGACTTTTATTACTTGTGATATCACATGTTTAGGTCTATTTGTACCATGGAATGTATTGATCACATGTTCTATGTTGAATTGATTGTTTGCATCATTTGCATTCATATGATCACACTAGGAAGTCCTTGTAAAAGGCATGAAGTCTTGGTTAGAGTCGGGATGACTCGGATAGCCAAGCAAGAAGTCTTGCCTAGAGTCGGGATGACTCGGATAGGTAAGCAAGAAGTCATGGCTAGAGTCGGGAGGACTCGGATAGTCATGCATAGGAGGCTCCCTAGAGGCAAGAGTGCCTTGGATAGGGAGTTGGCTATTATATTGGTAGGCCTAGGCGTATGGTTAGACATAGACTCCAAAAGAGCGGGGTACATGGGAGGTGTATGCACTCTTGAGGAATTTCTAATCTTCCATCGATGTTGGTTTTGTGTGTTGTCCAATATATGGTGGTTTCGCATCATTGAGGGATCTCATACTTTCCAATAAGGTTGGGTAGACTTAGACTCCACTAGGTTGGGTGAGCTAAAGATTGGTCACTTTGTGGATTCTCTATTTTTATCATCCAATATATATAGTACCCTAATGGTTGTATTTAAACCCGTGGATGTTTCCTCCTTGGAGGTTTTACCACGTTAAAAAATCTCTTGTGTTAATTCTTTCTATCTCTATCTTTTATATTTTATTTGTGTATGTTATTATCTTGTTTCATATTACTCACTTGTGATGTATAGTGAAGCAAGTATTTGTAAAGTGTGATTTGTGAATTCATTCTTTTGATCATTTTTGTATATTTGATTCTTTTGTATATTATAATTTTTGTATAGTGATATTTGATCACTCTTGTAACTAGTTGAACATCTATTGAAATACAAGCTTTATTTGTTGTTGTGTTTATTTGTTTTTATACCTCACACAACTAGGTGATATACTTAGACCTTGTGCACATGATTATATTCTCATATTGTCTATGTATGTCTTTCTTGGTTTATTTTGTTGTGTGTAAGGCTACCTTAAGGGACAAACGAGAGTTTGTTTAAGGGATTGGAAAAAGGTGTAAAAACCTATTTACCCCCCCCTCTAGGTATGCCTTAAGCAATTTAACTACGTTTGTATACTTTCAAAGGAGGACGAAGATAACCACAACAAAGAAGTTGCATAAATTCGAGATACCATTTTGCCTTTGAAACTTTTTCAGACTTCCCATTCTTCTACTGCAAAGATAAATCTGTTCTATTATGCCGACCTTCATTTAAATAATCAGTTCTCACTAGCATGCCCTACAAAGGATAGAAGACCTCTGGCCTCATGGGGTATAATGGAACCAGAGAACAGCAATAACACTTCTGCTACATTTGAAATAGCTAGAGCTTCCAATCTAGTGCAGGAAAAGTTGGGTAAATCATAGAGGATTCGTCACAAAAGCACACAATTTGATGAACATTTGTTACCTTATGAGAATTCTAGGGTAATCTACATTATTTATCCTAGGAAAACTAATGACAAGTATGAGTTCACTAGGAATGAGATCCGAACAAGCAAGTACACACTGATCACTTTCTTGCCCAAGAATATCTTCATCCAGTTCCATCGGTTAGCTTATTTATATTTCCTTGCTATTGTTGCTCTCAACCAGGTGACGACGGAAGGTAATTGTAGATTCTTATAGTATGGTCCTAAGTTTTTGAATTCCTTTTTTCCCGTTATTTCTTAGCCTTCACCCAATGACCCCATTATCTGTTGGTTATCTTTGCTATGAAAGTAGAAGTAAATCATGTGTTTATCTTGTTCATAATGCTTGATTGTTTTCATGAGATCTTTTGCATATAAATCAAGCGTTCTTTCAAAGGTATATTCATATGCGATAATAACTTGAAATTTCTTGTGCATAACTTCATTCACATATGTTTGATGAGTGTATTTGCCTAGGTTCTGTGTGAAATTATGAGTGACATCATGTGAGAACTAGATTCGAGTAGAATTATTTCTATGGCATTTGATGAATGTGTCTTTGAAGCTAGAGTGTCTTGAGTTTGGGCTTTTCATTAAAATTAAGTGATGCATTCAAATTTGTGACATAATTTTAATCTTTACTCAGTGGCTTTTGCATGGATTGTTTCAATATGGACACACTTTAATTGTATCTTGGTTGATTGGTTTTTATAGGATATGTTTGTGGGTACGTATCATAGCTGTAAACCCTAAGGAGACAAAACTCCTTCTACTAGGGGCACCTTGAGGTTTAAAGGCTTGTGGCATACGCTTAACGTTATCGTGTTCCCTACAAAAGTGGCTTAGTTAGAATTTTTGTTTCTAGGTTTAGTTTTTAATTTTTGTTTTCTTAGTTTTGCCCGAGGACTAGCAAAAGATAGATTTTGGGGTATTTGATTGGTCATTATTTGCATATGTTTTTGATCCCCAATCTCTTTGTCAATTGCTTATTTCTCCAGCTATTTAGATATTTAATTTGTTTGTTTGAGCATTTTTTTAGGTTGTTGGTTCCAAAAGATGTGTTTGGAATATTTCAAAGGGAAAATATTATTTTGGAAGATTCAAGGGACTTATGAGCAATTTGCCAACAACCGCTATGCAATGCACATCGATACCAATAGTGGTGAAAAACCAGAGAAAAGCGCCATGAAGACCGCTGTCCCACCGCCATGCAATTAGACAGCGGTTCAATTCCAGAAGAACTTGTTGTCCCACCGCCTTGCAAGCCGCTGCCCAACCTTGTCAACTGTTGTCCAAACCGCTATGAAAGGAACAACGGTAGGCACAGCGGTTTGACAAATCCTTTTCGAGAAAGATTTCTAAAATCAATCAATCAACCTCTTGGATTTTTATAAATATATCAATATTTTAGGGTTTCAAGACACCTTATGACTCTCTTATCATCACACAATATATCATCATACATAACTTTCTCTCATCCATCTTTACACATATAAGATTTGAAGACGAATAAGATTTCATCGTTGAAGATTTGAAGAACTCATTGAAGGCCAAGATGGGTTTTATCTTTTCTATCTATTCTCTTGTTATTTTCGTCATGTGTAACTAATCCCATAACTAGGGAATCAATGTGAACCATTTGTGAATGCTTATGTTTGGATTAACCATTATTTTATCAATTCAATTCTTGATTTATTCATTATGCGTAACTTCTTGATTCCTTATTTGTGTTTATTTTTATTCACACCATAGACCAATGGTGGATGATTATTTGACATGAATTTAGGGTTAACATTATCTGAGGATTAGGTTAGAGTATAGACCAAACCTAATCTTGATTAATGCTCACTTGAATGAATGAATTTTATCTTTAGCATAGACCAAGCATACTATAGAATTTGGTTCTAAGTTCTTGCACTTAACGGGTGTTCACACCATAGACCAAGTGATAATTGGGAATACGTGACTCATCCTGCGATCATACGGTAATAGTCATAATTAAGATTAAGAATGAACCCTTGAATTGATTGAATTTTGTTTACAATTACATTGAGTACTCATAATTGAGAATCATTGATGACCTAGTTTTACTCATCCCTTGATTACAATCCATAATTTCTTGTTAATTGCTTTCAATTAATTTAGTTTCTTAGTTTAATTTAGTTTTAATTCAATCTCAACAATCTTTTTGGTTACTTTTAATTTAACTTAAATTAGAATTATTTTTAGTCGATAAATCACTTTTCCTCGTGGGAACGATCCCTACTTGCCACTGTACTTATTTTCACGATTCGTGCACTTGCGAGTTCAGGTTTTATAACACGATCAATATTGATCAATATAGATTTTCTACATCATTTACACAACCAATCAATTTTGTTCAAGGAGCTCTTGTTCTTTCTTTCCTCTGACTAATGACATTTTATCAGGGGTCGATGATGTTTCAATGATCCAAATGGCGGATGTTGGTGTTGGAATTTGTGGTCAGGAAGGGCGTCAAGCAGTGATGGCATCAGATTTGGCTATGGGGCAGTTTCGGTTTCTGAAAAGATTATTTCTAGTGCTAAAAACAACCATTTAAAGCTACAATAATCATTTTATCTAAATAAATATCCATTAGGAAAAAACTACAAAATAAGATAAAATAAATGGATTTTTAATTATTATTTATTTAAGATTATTTTTAAATCTATTTATTTCAGATTTTATTATTGAGAATTTTATTGTTTTTCATTTTAATTTAAAGTTAAGATAATCATTTTATCTAAATTAAATAATAATAAGGGTAAAATTGTACTATCATTGGTTTTAAAATAGTTGACTTTCAAATATTTAGTCAAATGGACTAATGTGATGAGTTTTCAAAAAAAGAGGGACTTAAGTGATAAATATATAAAGTCATCTTTAAATAATAAAAATCGCTAAAAAATTAAGACTTATGTGAAATTCCGCCTGAAAACAATTAATACTAAAAAGCCAATCGAACCGGTTCTCTTATATATATGTCTCGTACCTCTCTATTGAGTTCCATTGTTCTCGTTTCTCAATTCTAAATTATCAGGTTTTTCTTCACACCACCTCCGCCGTCGACACCACCACCACCACCACCACCACCACCACCAGTTGTAAGTTTCAGTGCTTTATATTTCTCAAAATGACTTTAGCCAGTTCTTCGAATTCTTTGTCATGGTTTGTCAAGAGAAAGGGTCATTATCTTCTACAGATTGGAATGACAATGATCCTTGCTATCTCTCTCTCTTTCTGTCTCTGTCCAAACTTACATAAACATTTAAAAGTAAATAATTGATAAATTGCTCTCTGTTACAGATGGATGAAGCTCGAAAATCGCAGAAGAAAACCGCTTCCTCTTCACCAAATTCTGATAGCATGGAAGTTGTAGAGAAAATCCGCCTTCTGGAGGAACGGATTCAAAAGTTAGAGGAACAAGCAAAGGTTCTTACAAATGACGTATCAAGATCTTCAAAAGCCGGACACAAAGCTATCGAACTCGGATATAAGGCCGGTCATACTGCTGGCTTCAACCTTATGAGGGAATACGCGAAAAAAGTTTTCCCGGAAGGAAAATGGGAAGAGGTTGATCCCGCTAAGGCAAAATATGTAGTGGGGCCTTTCTTTGAATAAAATAGCCACTACAGAAAGCTTCTTCGTTTCTTCCAGTATTACTTCTTTTCTTTATTTTGTGTGTTTTGATGTCTCACCGTCTATGCAACTTTTAAATATAACAACTGTTCCCGCTATGTTTTTTAAACTTAACTGATTATGAACGTAATTTACTTTTAAGATTTTTTTATTTGTTTTTTGTCAGAATTTTAACATCTGAAGAGAAAAAGGGTAAAAACAAATGAAAATTGAAAGCTAACATTTACGACACTATTTTATACGTATCCCCCAAGCATCCCCTAAGTATCCCCCAAGTATCCCCTAACTATCCTCCGGTCAAACTTATGAAAATGTCAACGGCTACACCATTGACATCGCGTATCTGATATATATATATATATATATATATATATATATATATATATAAAACTTAATACATAACACGTGGCATATAACAATGCATTGAATATTTTGTTAGAACTGTTTCAATCTAGTCCATTTTTGCTCACCTCCCTACAAATGGGGTAAGCATTACCTCCCTCCCAAAAAGATGACATGTGTCTAAGGGTGGGTGAGCAAAAGTGTTCTCGTTTCAATCTCAACTTTCCCTACCAAATTTGTTCAATTTGTTTTTACAAAAAAAATTAAAAAGTAAACAGATACGGCTGCATTTATTGCTGCGCAAAATTTAGAACTAACATAGCATATGCCAAATTTGACACAGTTTTTAGCTTTGCATTGGAGCATACTTTTTTTACTTTGTGCTAAATTATAGCATTGGCAAAATGATTTAGCTTTGCATTGGAAATGCTCTTATATAAATATAACAGATACCTATTTGTCTTTACTTTAAATCCCACACAAGTACTATAGCATATACCTTAGGGACTTCCAAAATTGGTTATAGAAGTCCCTAAGGTGGATCAAATTGCAGAACACAAAAATTATTCGGTGCCTGCGCGGGTAATATCTTTGGAACTCTTAAGACAACTGTTGCAGAACATACTTCGATAACATTAAAATGAACGAAACAAAAATAAAAATATAAACCGGAGACTTCATACAAAACAAAATTGTCAAAAACAACAGCATTCCCAAAGGCTTCAATATATATATTAGTATATACTAGCTTTCTAAACATAACCCTTACACGATAAATAAATTATTTTCATTACATGGTATGTTAGTAAGAAGTCTCAAGAACTGGTGTTGGTGATGTTGGTAATAATGTTATATGTGATTTTATTCAGAGAGTGTTTCTAGTAAAGAACCCTGGATTGTAACAAACCTGATTATATTCGAATATTTACCCCCTGCCGTTAGGATTTCGGTTAAATAGTGGTTTACCGCTAAAATAGGAGGGTAATATGGTAAAAAGGTAAATTATATCATTTTCCCCCTAAGGTTTGCAATATTAGATAAACTGGTCCCCCTTGAAACCTAACCGTCCAAAAGGGGGGAAGACTGACCATTTCAAGCTAGAAGGGGTAAAGTTAGAATATGACAAACTACAGGGGGAAAAATATTAATATCCCTCAATGAAAGGGGATTGTTTGATTTCGGAGGAGTACACTTCGAAGATCTGGCAGATTTGGTCCTGTCAAAAAAGGGAATGCAACTTTACTCACCCCCTTTAACTAGAGGTAACCATTACCCCCACCTCAAGTGTTGACACGTGTCCCAAACTTTAGTTAACTATTGGTTAACTTTTGACTTTGGGTTAAGTTTGGGACACGTGTGTCAACAATTGAGATGGGGGGTAATGGTTACCTCTAGTTAAGGGGGATGAGCAAAGTTGCTCTCGTCGAAATAGGATACAGGTAATGATGACATATGCAAAAATTGTACTGCTTTAATAGCGAAATAAATTAAAGGGATATTTGTAATTTTGTATAACACATGATATGTGCAGAGTAGAGTAAACAATACACAAAGAAAAACGGGATGATTTGAATATAATGGTACGAAAGCCACCTATACATCAAATTGATTTCATTGCCATATATTCGAAGAGTTAAGAAAGATAGTTGATTATAAAATGTCTATTAAAAAATGTGAAGAGGTAAGAATTACACTTTCTGTTGTGTTAAAGTTGTCTATTATCATAACCCGAGAATACGTTTTTATACCCGTTAAATTAAAGTTATAAGGCCCATAATTAATTTGGAAGCCCGGGATGTGATGGTTGTGTTTTTTATTAAATTTAATTTTATTTTTTGACCTTTTTAATTATTTGTCCGATAGAAAAGGTTGTTTTCCATGACCGGGGAGGTGACCAATCATCGGGTTCGTTGTTTGCGATATCAGTGTTCGTGAGCCACTCGGTCTTTACATTTCATTCTTTATGTTAATGGTTTTTTTTTTTTTTTTTTTTCACATAAATTGAATATTTCTAACATGGAAGGAACTTCCACCACAGCAAGCAGCAACATTAATGGTGGTCGGTGGAAATGTGGAATTATCAAATCCAAACACATATAACATACATACCAACAAGGACATAAAATCATCTTCTCAGTGCTTCCATGACATAAAAGTCACTCAAAATCTATACATTTCAGTAAATAAACCTAGTAATTATAAGGCATATAATTAAGAAGATGGCAATGTTGGGAAGATGAACGGTAGCAAGTTGATAAAAAATGGGAGTATGAATTAGACGTCATTCTTTCACTTGGAAAAGATGATGAACTGTGTTTGAAGGCTGTTTGTGCTCTTAACTGTCACTCTGATTCATCAGTAAATGGAAAATATGATTCCATGGTTGAGTGAGAGTGTTTGTTGCTCAGCTAGCTAACCTAGTAATAATTATATTACCAGCCATATAATCATCTCCTCAGTGCTTCCATGGAGAAGGCCGATCTCTTCGATTATCAAGTCGATGCCGTCACCTCCACCGCCTCCTCTACACATTTCCGTATAATTGGACAGAACAATCAGGGTCAAGTAGACTAGTGTCGATGAATTTTTCGCTAGTTAGCCAGAGATTTCTGTCCTGTTACCAAAAAAAAAAAAAAAAAAAAAAAAAAAAAAAAAAAAAAAAAAAAGGAAATTCTTAACACTGTCACAAAACAACACAGAAAAACATGTAATAATTTTTTGAACTTTTTGTTATAATCTTGAGAAAAAAAACATTAATAACATTACAACATAGAGTTAAACTGCTGGTTAGACAACAAGTTCCCTAAAACACGACAAGAACAGAAAATGTTCCCACATGTTATTAAACCGAGCAGAAATATATTTCTTCTCAAAACAAACGAACAGATATAAACAAACCATTGTGTCATTATACAATCTTCGTTTAATATATCTTGGAAAAACTAAGTATTAAACAACACAACTAAAACAACAACATAAACATGATTCTTCCCCATTTTACACATTACTTTTGTAAATCGAAAAACTTAAAATTTTACAATGAATGTTTTAGTATACCAGGCTTATATTGCAAACAACACAAAAGTCTCAGTCATTTAAACAAAAAAAAATTAAAAATGAATTTTTCATTTTTAGATTACCTTACATATTTCCCAAACAACACAAAACCAAGAAAGTCATTAATTTTTTGTTTACAAAAGAAGTGAAAAACACGAATAATATAGACTAAATATTTTAGATATGAGAAATTGTATAAAAAGCAACCATCAGGTTCGCACTGGAGAATGAAGAATGGATGCGTGAGGCAAGGAGATGTATAAATGATGTCCATTTTTTACACGCACATGTGGACGTGATGATTGGTATGTGGGTGAAATTTTACTTTGAACTGGTATACAACGCAAAGAAGTCCGGGGTATGCAGTTAAGTTTTTAGGTTTTCGGTTTGAGAACACGTGAATAAGAAGAAGAAGAAGATTTTAGGTTTTCGGTGATCGGTTTCAATATTGGTTTGGCTAAAACAAGAAGAAGATTTTGTGCGATCCAGCCTTAAGAAGAAGAAGATTTTGTGGGATCCGGCTGTAATCCGCTACAAACCTATCATCCTGCCATATATCTCATTTAGAGACTATATACAATTTCATCTTAAATTGATTTTGACATTTGGCATTTCTTATGTGTCACGTGTTATGTATTAAGTTTTTTTTTGGGTTGGAATTTTGGGTGGAGTAGATTTATTTATTTATTTATTTATTTTTGCATTACTCGAGAAGTCAATGTGTGTTTTGTAAATCGAAAAGGTTTGGATCATTAATTAGTTTTAATTAAATTCATTTAGTTGGAAATTGCAAACAACCTCCCTGAGGTTTGCTCATACACGAATAAATTGCAATTACAGTTGTGTGTTATGATAAAAATATTGTTCAAGTTTTGATAAATTCGAATTAAAGAAAACTATTTACGAATTCCAATTGACCGTTTGGAGTACCATCGATATGTAACTGACTTGGTATATTCGTGTAAAACTAATATAATTATCACAATTACTTTTGAAATTCCTTTGCCATCATAATTACTGAAATTCCTTTGTTATCAGATCAATGGCCAAGAATTACTTTTGATTTAAATCTTCTATTTCAAAAATAATGAGGTTATTATTATATGTAATTATGTCATGCATTAAATGCAGAGTATTGTGTTGATGTGTACAGTGAATATAGTCCAATATCTCGCAAATTACTAAAATCCATATTGGGCTTTTCTGACAATAGCTAGTATGGTGATTTTCAAAATGACGGAAAAAATTCCCATCTAATCCAAAACCCATTTGCGATCTCCGCGTGTCCAAATTGCTGAAACCGAGTCGTTTTGTGGTTTGCTGTTTTGTTGAGGTGGTTGTGATATATTTAAAAAACAGTGTAGATTTTTGCACCCATAAAAAAGCTAGGGCACCCCTAATTTATTTATACCCCTTTTTATTTACAATACAATTTGAATTTTAAAAAACTGATGTACAAAAATTAGTATTTTATTGTCTTTAATTATACTTATTGAATAGATGATCCGTGCAGTAGGATTGAATAGTAGATTCAATTTGAGTAATAAATAGTGGATATTTGAAAGAAGCCTTTTCCACCTTGTTTTTATCAACCTTGTATTTTAAAAAAATGGATATATGTTATTTTTATTACTTGATATTTTATTAACTAATAAAATTATTAGTTTTATAATTAAGTAACGTATTCTAAAGGATATATGTACTGCATTATCGTTTCAAAGTTATAAATTATATTTAAATGATAGTTTATATTACACTTAAAAATTATCATTTAAATTTTGTATCAACTTCTTTTTCGTTATTATCAACTAATAATTCATATTATATTAGTGGTGGACCAGGCATTTTAACCAGGTGGGGCACTTAATAAAATAACAATTATATAAAAAAATATTGAAAAATTAAGATCATAGTAAAATGAGTTTTTAAAAATGTTTAAAGAAAAATCTGATGGTATATCAAAGTTTAGGATATAAATTAAAACAAATAAAACACTCGCTCAAAATGAACTAAATAATCTTATATTTAAAAAGAAATAAAAACAAGAACCGTAATATTAACAAATAAATAATAACAAGAAAAACAACATAATTTACAATCTAATTTTATAAACCGTAACTTTGTTAAGTATTTTTAATGAATTTATTTTAATTTAATACAAAATAATTGATTAATAAATATTACTAAACATGATATTGAATTTGTTATTCTTCAAATTAAAGTAAATTATTGATTTAATGATTCTAAATAAATTAAACATATAAAATAAAGAAAAATAGTAAGGACAAAATAAAATGAATCATATTAATAAAATGACTATTTTAATACATAGTTGGAAATTTGATATTTTAAGGTTTATTGATGTGATATGTTTCATATGGCAAACTAAAACTATTAAAAATAATATAAGTTAAAAATAATAATAAATTATTTAATATAAAATCAAACAAAAGTAAGTAACCATAAATCGTGGGTAGCTAAGAAGTTGTATTGTATTATCATTGAAAAAGTAATAATTAATAAAGAATTCATATATTTTATTATATGTATCTACAATGTTCTAGAATTATGTACATGTATTTACATGCCTGTAGAATTCTCCATATAAATCACAACATTATTGAATTTTATTTTTGTTTCTATGGAAGGTTCTACGTTGATCAAATCCAGTGTATTCCAATTGTATTAGATTAACCGTCAACTAAGGGATCCCTCACTTTAAGTTCCGTCCACACCTTCATGAAATCAAATCGATTTATATGATAAGTTCATTCTAATATAAACCAATAAATCAAAATTGATAAATTTTCAAGCATTACAACTAAGTATACCAAATTTGTTAAATATAAAGCTTGCGGAAAAATTGGAGAAATATGTATAACTCAACAAACTTTTTATAGTGGTCTTGTTAGGTTGATAATTAGTGTTGGCATTAATTCCATATCAAAACGTGTTTTACTTGTAATGTTTAGTGGTTAGTAAATGAAGGATTTCGAAGACGAAGGACGTCTCAACCATTATTCGTTCAAGTTGCCGGCTTTTAAGAGTTTCGGACATTATCGGTCTACAAAGGTATTCAAAGACCTCTCATCTCTTACAAGGCTAGGCACACACTCACACATATCATTCTTGTGTGTCCCTTCATGATTTTATTTCATTTACATTTCACTTTCACACACTTGGCAAAATATGCTCATGCATTCACATTTAGTTAATAAACTTTGTGTTTTGCATTTTCTAGGACTATGTCCGGAAACTAGCATATGTGTGTGTATTTGTGTTTGTATGTTTCCGTATTTTGTGTTTAGGACTTGAACATGTTCTTATTCAATGCCTTATTGAGTTCCGGTCGTTTCGGTTACTCATTCATAAGGTTTCGAGTCCAAACGTGTTGACTATGCCACTTTACGTTCTCTTACGTTGTGTTGACTTCATCGATGATTTCCGAGATGATTTCTCAACCGTTTTTCAAAGTTGTATAGTCGTTTTCGTGCGTGAGAGAGTCACGGTTCGTAATCCGAAAATAGATTCAAATTCGGAGTTCGAACGCCTGAGATACGGGCCGACGAACCGAGGGAGCGCGGGAGAGGACAGCCCAGGCCGTGGGCCACATGGGCTGGCCGTGGTTGAGGCCGTGGGCCCCACGGCCTGGAGCACCCTTTGCTCCCGTGTGGGCCACGCGCCCCCCATGGCCTGGGGGTGACATGGCACCACATGATTGGCCGGTTCCCTCCTTCTCTCTCCTCCTATTTCTTCCCTCTCTCTCTCATTTTGAATTTTCAAGAAGAAAAAATCAGTTTTCCCGTCAGCCCTCTCCTCTGAATTTTTAGATTTTCGAAACACCATATCTTCCTCATCCGGAGTCGGATTTGAGTGATTCAAGTTGGAGAGTGTTCGTATTTGAGTCCTCTAACATCTCCAAGTGGTTTGGTAGCTGTTTGATCGTGATTTCCAGTGGTTGATCACTGAATTCCGAACCAGCTTCAAAATCCGAGGTAATGGTCTCATCTTAGGGATTTCTTGTTATTTGACCTTCCAAATGCTTGGGGTTTCTTCTTCTATATCTATGTTATTGTTTTATGAAAGCTATTTGAAAAGGTAGCTTGATTATCATTCCAATTGAAACTCAATTTGTGGACTTATGTTGACTAGATTTTATGATTCTAGGTTTTACATTTGTTTGTGAGTTGTATTGTGATTAGAATGGCATCTTAGGTTGTTTGATACTTAATTGAATTAATTTTGTGTTAAAATGACTTTGAGATTTGATTTGGTCCTTTGATTGAAGAAATCAAGGATTTGTGTATTTGTTTGTGATTTAGAGAATATAGGTTTTGATTGATGTAAATCTCAAAACCTTACTCTATATTTTTGTCTAGTATATTGATTGATTTTAATCTCATATATCTAGCCTTTGATTGTATATTGATAGCATCTTGAATTAGGACTTAATGAACATTTTGTGATTCAAGTGTTATGTGTGTGAATGAGACTTTGAGTGTATGTGTTAGGTGTTTCACATGCTTAGGTTTCTATTCATGTATTTTTGCATCTAGACTTGATTAATTGTGTTTTCACATGTTTAGGTCTATTTGTGCCATAGAATGTATTGATCACATGTTCTATGTTGAAATGAATGTTTGCATCATTTGCATTCACATGATCACACTAGGAAGTCCTTGTAAAAGGCATGAAGTCTTGGTTAGAGTCGGGATGACTCGGATAGCCAAGCAAGAAGACTTGCCTAGAGTCGGGATGACTCGGATAGGTAAGCAAAGAGTCATGGCTAGAGTCGGGAGGACTCGGATAGTTATGCATGGGAGGCTCCCTAGAGGCAAGAGTGCCTTGGATAGGGAGTTGGCTAATATATTGGTAGGCCTAGGCGTATGGTTAGACATAGACTCCGATAGAGCGGGGTACATGGGATGTGTATGCACTCTTGAGGAATTTCTAATCTTCCATCGATGTTGGTTGAGTGTGTTGTCCAATATATGGTGGTTCCGCATCATTGAGGGATTTCATACTTTCCAATAGGGTTGGGTAGGCTTAGACTTCACTAGGTTGGGTGAGCTAAAGATTGGTCACTTTGTGAATGTTCTATGTTTACTTTCCAATAATATAGTACCCAATGGTTGTAGTTCAACCCGTGGATGTTTCCTCCTTGGAGGTTTTACCACGTTAAAAAATCCCTTGTGTTAATTCTTTCTATCTCTTCTCTTATATTTTAATTGTATATTTTATTGTCTTGATTCATAATATTCACTTGTGATGTATTGTGAACCAAGTCTTTGTATAGTGTGATTAGTGTATTCATTCTATAGATCAATTTGTATCTTTGATTCTTTTGTATATTGTAATATTTGTTTAGTGACATTTTGCTCACTTTTGTAACACATTGAACATCTTATGAAATACAAGCTTATTTTGTTGTTACGTTTATGTGATATTTTACCTCACATGACTTGTTGATATACTTAGACATTTCTCTTATGATTGTGTCATCGTATTGTCTATGTATGTCTACCTTGGCTTATTGTGTTGTGTGTAAGGCTACCTTGAGGGACAAACGGATGTTTGTTCAAGGGTTTGAAAAAAGGTGTAAAAACCTATTCACCCCCCCTCTAGGTATGCTTTAAGCAATTTAACTTCGTTTGTGTACATTCAGGTCTCAATATACCTTATTTTTGTTTTACACTATTAAAAAGCTGTCGAGTTCTTTTGGGGGAAAGGAGGACTTTAGCCCTAACCTTTCGGTGCATGTGTGAGGGGTTAACCACACGACATAAGTGATCTCGTCAAAATGTAAACACATTTGGTGTCGGTGCATATTTCCAAAACATGCTATTTAAATTTCACCTCATAGTCTCATCATTTGGCTGTGAAACTTTCGAGTTGCTGTAATCCTTATTATCCTCACGGTTCCAGAACTTAATGCTAAACTATAATTTCGGAGTTTGTCAAAATCTCGCAGCACATATTTGTTGACGGTATCTATCTATTCACCATTATAAACCAGGTATTTTATATAATAACATCAACCCATTTGTAGGATTCGATACACTCACTCGGGATTCAATCTCCGAGGCCAATAGCTCATCCATCTATCAGCGTTGCTACGGCCCATGACACGTTTTGCCTATTTGATATACCAATTATATCATAAAATCATATGTAATCAATTGAAAAGGCATGCCGATAGAATAAAGATTGTATAACATATATATGTTATAATTAAATATATATAATATTGCACAAATTTTTGATTTCAAATAAGATTTAAGGGTAAAAAGGTCTTTGAAAGGGTGCGTTTGGTACGCGGGACAGGGTCGCACCAAACGTTGCCCAGATTATTCTTGTCCCACGTTTGGTGCGACTTTAGCATGGGATAGAATGGGACAAGGTGGGAAAAAATCACCAAATTCTGTCCCACCCAAGACGCTAGGCCAGACTCGTCCCATGCGTGGGACAAGTCTCAAAAAGACCTTTTTAACCTTAAATCTGAAAAAAATCATAAATTTGAGCAATATTATATATATATATATATATATATATATGTCATAATAATATATATTAATATATATATAATAATATATACAATATTATATATATAATTCAAAAATATATATTTGTCATAATAATATATAATAATATATATATAATAATATATATAATAATAATATGAGATAATTTTACTAAAACAGGAAAAACAATAAATACATAATAACTCAATTATGGACATGTAATACCATCTGGACATCATGTGGACAACCAACAAATATATTTCATTTACATGATCGATGATATTGTTATATACTTATATACATAATACATTGATGATTTCTATTTGACCATTATACTAGAATTTAAACTTAAAGGCAAAAATGTGTTATATGTTTCCGCCGATGAGTGGGTTGTGTGCGCCTGTGCCACAGTGTGCCCCCCTATAAAAACATATGTTCAGAGTCAGATGTCGTTAACAGGGTAAGTTCGGTATGTAAAGCTTGGAAAAAAAAAAAATTACTTATGTCTGTAGATATATAGTCTGATGATGAGAACAAATCCACCATATTGGATTGACTGATTTTCTGCATAAGCAGGTGCTTTGACTCTTTGAAAGACCTCCTGGATGTTACAATTGAATACAAGAAAGTTTTGGAAAGAAACGAAGCACGGTCCCGTTCTCGATCAACAGTTGTTGAATCTCGCGTCGCGGAACTGGAGAGAGATGTTTATAGGTTAAAGAATACCAAGTTGACGTCTCTCGTCGACCGTCTTCGGCATCAAGAGGGCTGTACGTTATTTAAGAATCGCCCTTCGGGCTCAAGGCATTAATACGTTCAGACACTCACCGCCATAGCGCCACCAAACATGTATTTGCAAGTGATGTTTGTTTTGTTCTTAGAATCCATTTCAGGACTTGCAAATACCGTTTTACGTAAGGTACTTAGGTTTGCTGTTGCCATTTGTTTTATGTTTTCAAAAACGCCTGTTGTTTTGTAATTGGATTTAGATAACCCATGTTAAAAAGTTCCAGACATACCTCGTTTGTCTGTGTAATCATCTGAAGATTTTGTGTTGTAAAATTTTAACAACTTATGTCCCTTCTGAAGGCTTTTCTAAGTTATAATCGGAAACTAACCTTGCAGTTCAAATTCAGAAAAAAACTTGTACGTTTTCATATTGCACTACAGTTATCAAACTATTCGAACAACCCTAAGACATAGTGAATTTTGAGATGTACTCAACACCTTTCTTAGTTTGAACACCAATTGTCCTCTTACCTTTAACATGTACAAGAACACCATTCCCCAACTTCACTTGTAAATTGAGGGAGGTGTCGAGAATTGTCGATGTTGATAAAAATGCTCCCATTCATACGCATAAGACAAGCTAGCTTAACTTTCTTTTGCTTCAGAATAATGTTAATTATTATCTATAGCCATTTAAATCTCAATGAAATCCAAAAATTCTCACTCCATATGTAGAAGTGGGAATATGTCCGAAGGTTTGTTCAGGGTGGATTTCTCAAACCCATAGGCAAAATACAACATTCTTCAAACATAACATAGAACAAGAATTGGTCTCCATCCAAGCGTAAATAGTATACGCTTAATTCCAGCTTCATCCACAGTCTAAAGGGAACCCTGGCACAACAGTCTTCAGTTGTCAGAAGAATGACATTAACTTTTGTTTATTATTTCATCCCTAAAGTTTGACTTATATACAATTTGACCCATATTTAATAAAATATTGGATTATCGAACGGGTTTGAGATGTTAAAAAAAAATACTATGCAAGTTGCACCAAATTAGGTTTTAGGGTTGGAGATGAGGGTTTACAATGTCTGTTGTACAACCCTTTATATTAAGGTTAATTTAAACTTCTGTATCAACAATAACGTTTGCCATCGAACCAGATGTGTACAGTCAAAACTTGATATCCGTTACGTTGAGACGGCTGTAGATTACAATGGACGATTTAGTAAATCTGTGGGATAACCCATCCAATTTTGACATCTCACTTGCTCCCATTATAAGTGTCGTATCAACTATATTTTGGTCATTGACCCAAACCCCTGCCCACCCCTAAAAGCCACTTTGTAAGGTTACCATAATTGCCTGTGACTGTACTCTACCCACCCTATTTGCAGGTCACATTTCCAAGATTTAGTTCTTTACGAATAGGGTATGGGTAATGATGAAGAAAATTGGTCATGGGGGTGTGGCCCAACCTAATAATACTGATTGACTTGACAATTAAGTATCGGGGAGTAGTTCAAGTTGTATTTGACCATCTGGAAATGGCGTCCCAACCAGAGTAGATATGATATTTTGTAATTGAACGAGGACAAATTATTCAAAATGAGAGGAGAACCGATCTTCATACCTAAATTTTTGATACAGGTTATACACGTGTACAACTTTGACGAATCTAAAAATAGTACCTACACTGACACAAAAATATTTTTTATTTTTAAAAATCCTGAACGATTTACCAACGGTTCCCTGTTGGAATTCCTTTACTTAAAATACCGTGTATTATAAATACCGTGATACGGACAGAAGTCACATAATCATGGGCTATTATCATTATATTTAAAAACACGCCTTGCGTATACCGAATTTGTTTTATAGTGCTTTGGCACGTGTAAGATAAATTTCTTAAAGTGAGAACATGACCCCGTCAATTCTGTTGATTGTTGTTTGTCAACATACTCTATCGTGCAACAATCGTAAACCAACTGTTTACATAAATAGCATTACATGATACCATTCTGAACAACCTTTTAAGAAGACAGAAACAAAAATTAATAATACGACAATACCCCGACTTTTTTTTTTTTACTACCAACCCCACCCTCACACCCCAAGTTTTACAATTTATAACATTGCCTCCTAAGTTTTTTGACTTTTATGTTTTACCCTTATTTCATTTTTATATTTTTATGATTCTTTTAAATTGTATTGTAATTTATAAGATATGTACGTACACATGTACAGTATATATTTCAATGTCAATATATTAGTTATTTCTTTATATGTCAAATTTAAATCAAATCAAATCACAATATATATATATATATTGTTATATCAATCATAATTACTTTTTAGGGTTTAAATTTACGGTAAGGCCCTTTGTCCACTTAATACTACATGGCACTTATACTTATACTATGTTCACTAAGTTAATTTGTTTTATTTTTAAAGTTATAAAATCACTTAAACAACCCATAAAATTGAAGCTTTTTTTGTTTTTTTTTTTCCCTTTTCTCTTCATAAAAAACCACTTCAATTGAATACAATTTATTACTTCCAAAACTATCCTCACTGATCTAACTCATTTGAAATTGCTCTTCAAAAATAAATAAATAAATAAATAACTTATTTCAAGTTGTGTCTTCTATTGAAACCCTAATCGTATTAATACTGTATTTGTTCTTCTCACCGTAAACAACTACAACATCACAAAACCTAGTTGCTTGAAAACTCAAACAAATGGAGATTGGGTCTGGGTTACCTAGCATATTCCGATAAGGACATTTTTCAAATGAGGACGTCCTAATATAACTTCATGAGGATATTGAATGTGAGCCACTAGTTTTACATGCTTTGACTCAAGTGTGTATGCACTTGTCAAAACTAGTGGCTCACATTCAATATCCTCATGAGGTTATATATCATGACGTCTGCAGGGGAACGAGACTGTATATATAATACTTCAATAATTAGGACCATCTTGACTTTATAAGTTAAGGACGTCCGCCCACAACCACACATTCGTATTGGGTGTGGGTATTTGTTAATGTGAGGTTGTGGGCCCGCTGTGAATGTGTAGCTATGGTTGGATGTCTGGAAATTATAAAGTCAGGATCTGGTCAGTGCACAATGATATAACTTCATGAGGATATTGAATGTGAGCCACTTGTTTTGACAAGTGCATACACACTTGAGTTTAACCATGTAAAACAAGTGGCTCACATTCAATATCCTCGATCATATATTTACATCAGTGCACAATGGCTTGAACATTTCTATATCAGTCCTTATTTGGTCAATGCGCACTGATATAACTTTATGAGGATATTGAATGTGAGCAACTAGTTTTGAAAAGTACATACACACTTGAGTCAAAGGATGTTAGTTACTAGTGGTTGACATTCAATATCCTTGCCACATGGCATGCACCCATTGGCTGGGTGCAATGCACCGGGTGCATGCAAGATTCTCTTGCTTCTAAGAGGGGGTAATGCTTACAATTAACCTTTAAAATGGGGGTAAGCAGCATTACCTGAACTCTTCTTTTAAAGCTTATTTGAGTCAACTTTTCTATTACAATTCTTTGTCATCTAACTCGATTTAGATTCAATCGCAATGACCTTAGTACTGGTTTTCCTTTAAAACATGTGTGTGGGTCACAATCATCTACCTTTCGCTACTTCGCATTATACGAGAGATATGGAGTCGAACGATGAGAACGAATTAGACAGGTGGGATCGAGTGATTTCCTAGGTAAGTAGAAGCTCTGAGGCTATCAAACTGCTGCTGGACGAGTTCATAGCATTAAACGAAGTAAAGAAAAAAAAATGCTTTTAGGAACATAGCAGGAAGGATTTCTTTAGAGGCCCGCGTCGATCAACTGAGACAGATGTGGAGGCCTTGAAGAGAATAGATAAACCACAGAAGGATGTTTCTCTCCGCGACCGCTTCAACCGGCGACGCTGACTTTTTTCATTGAAAGATCTGACATCAACTTCAAGGAATTTTTTGTAAATCCAGTTAAAGCTTTTAGGTTATTTTTGTTATTGTGTAATCTATGAAATTTGCCTTTCTTTTTGTTATTTTTTTCTGGTTAATTAAAACCTTGGTACCTGTAGATTCGCTACCTCTACTGCTGTGGTTTCCATCTTTAGATTAATAGTTGTGAATTTTGTGTAGGTTAATCCCAGATATGTGTAGACCTTTCTTAGTCCTTGCAGTTTCATCTCCCTCGGTACTGCTTTTGTTTTCTTTGTGTTTCCAATACAACAAAATACATCATCATTCGTCAATCATATTTTTATTCTTACGTGAGGTTCACCTTCACCGTTCTTCAAAAACGGATGATTCGGATTCAAAGGTTTCAATGTGTATTACCCATTTATTTATGTTCTCTATAACAAATCTGAAGTACATCCAAACTGGATATCTCACAAATCATAAAATAATTTGGTCATGTGAATGGTGATAGTGTGATACACCTATTGTGTGCAAATGGTAAGTTCAGTCGTACATCATGGGCATTAAAAAACAAGAATCCGAGGTTTACGACGATGCATTTGCGACATTGAATAAGGGTTATAATTGAAACTGACCATATAATTAGTGGCAAAGAGATAGAGACATAGAGTCGGTCCCCCTTTTTTTTTTTTCCTTTACTTTTCTTGTGCTTGTTTGGGATAAATTTTACTTTTGCCTTTTTGACAGGGATGAGTAGAAGAAGAGAAGTAAAATCCCAAGCATTTTAAATGTTTAGTTTTTATTGACCCTTCAATTTCAATCTAATGCTCAATAACTAATCCAGCAACTATACTAGTATATAGTAGCTGAACCAAAAAATTTAAATAAATGAAAATACAGTGTGCAAAACGAGCCACGACTGTATTTGTCAAAATATATACTATAAAAGATCTACTGTGAATAAGATAACGAAAATAACCCTTGCTGTATAAAAGTAAAAATGCAATATCGGAAATTGGATGGATTAGATACGATTATTGTCCTGAAAGTGGATAAAGTCCATCTTACTAAAAGAAAACGTCTTTTACCAAACGAAGCCCAATAGAGTAATCAATATATAATCTACTATTATATATACCATGAAAGTGGCTATATTTGAAAACCCCACAATTTGGACTGGAATTAATCGACAATAACCACGGAACAAATTACACATGTACGTGTGAAAGGAAATATTCTGGTCGAACGAAAAGAGGCCGAATACGACGCATCAAGAATCCATATTACAGACAGTTTGTAGTCGTGGACATTTTATTTATGAACAAACATCCACTGGCCACCGGGTTAGCAAAGCCTTATAAGCAACAAAGGAGAAACTGTGCTCACTCGAGTACCTGGAACTCTAGAAGTGGTTAGGTTATTCCTTGAATAGAAATTGTTAAAAATGTTTAATATATATTCTTTAATTTCTTGTTCATTTTCCGATTCTTAGTTTCGCAAAGAATGGTTTTATGTGAATAAGAATAAGAACCTATAATCGAAGATATCATCATCTGTATTTGGAGACAATGTTTATGCATTGTTCAAACAATAAAATCATCGCTGGGGTATATCTGGACAAGTCTTTCTACACCCAAGTTGCATGGTTCACAATGGATTCAATGTTGTCTATGGAAAGTAAATAATCCTTAATACTACACAAATTCTTTATGCGAGGAAAAGACAAACAACTTATATGAAATACGGTAGCAGAACAAATTCCTTACACGATAAAAATCTACAACAATAGATTACACGATCTTATACCCACGCTAAGAAAAGACAAACATGCAGCATGCAGAGTAAACTTGGACGAATTTGCACTAACGGATTACAGGACCACAAGCTAAAGGGGATGGAGGAAAAAAAAAAAAAAACTACAGCGTTGGTAACTCATAAAAGGCTGTTTTTATCAAATACACAGCATAAACAACGTAGTCCGATGTGGGGTACAAGATTGTGTACATGAAGTTCTCATTTCGTACTTGTTAATAGATCAGGAATCTCTCCTCTGGTTTTTTGTTCCCCTTAGATTTGCACTAGATTGTTGAGACTTAATCATAAATGAAAATACATGGTCAAGATTTATTGGTTTATTTCTCTCTCATGCAAGTGGATGTTTGGTTTACACCCTCTCCTACCTCACTTGAAACCTTGGAGGAAAAGGATTTTCTCACATGGTTAAAGGATGTAAGTAGACCCTTGCTGGGCACACATAGCTGTGCCTACCTGTGATTGCTATGCAAAAGAGATCCGTGAACATCCCTTGTAAATATAAGCACATATTAGCCATCTAGGATTGCAAAATCTTTATAAGTAGATCGGTAACTTTTTCGGAGATGTTTATAAGGGGGATAAGTAGCCTACAAATTCTTTGGGAAGAGACCAGACTGAAGGAGAACCTACCCAATTGAGGTTTGTAAATAAACGGGCAATTACACCTAACGTCAAACAATTCAGAACCGATATTGTAAACTGATATTACAAGCAGGGACTACTCAAACAAATAAATGAAAGAAAAATTAAATAGATCACATATTACACGCATTTTCCTTAAACCAAAGTAGAATGACACATTGTCCATGAATCAACCTAAGAGTGTCGATAAAAGGTTCTCAAATCGGAGGACCTTGTTGGTGCAGCATTCAAAACTGGGTCATGATATCACTTGATGGATTAGGGTTATTAGCTAGAGGGACAAGTTTGTCTATTGTGTCCAGGTCTGTGACATATATTGTAAGTGCGTGGAGGCTTGGTTGGCCGAGATGCATCAAACACTGGTTTTCGGCACCCTGATTTGTTGTGTCCCGTTTCAGAGCAATTTGAACAAGTCTCCTGGTTGTACTTAATGGACTTTCTCTGTCTTCCAGACTGTCGATGCAATTTTAGCTCGTTCTCGGGACTTGATAAATTCTTGTTTATACCTGATGCAAAAAGGCTTATCAGATCAACAAGGTGCAATGGATTGTCATCATGTGTAGGGCGTAGTGGTAAATCTTATGGACTGATTTCATTAGAGCAAGGACACAATGGCGAGTTGATATTAGCTGAGCAACACATGTTGTCTTCTTCATCCTCAGCCGTAACAACAGTTGGACAATGAACTTTCTCGTCTTTAGCATAATCGCCATGATTGCTGTGGTTAGCAGATTTCTTACCGGCTTTAGCGAGTGGGCTTTGGGGAAATATAGACTTCCTGATTGATGGAGGAGTTTTTGATTCATCAACGGGGAAACCACTCGGAACAAATTCATTGCTACCAGTTGTGGATTTGTATCCGGATGAACTCACAACAAGGCTGAGTGTAGATTTACAGTTCATCATGGGTGGCGGTGTACATGCTTGATCACCAGTACAACCGATGGTGATGGAGGTAGATTTGGATTTCAGATCAGGAGGCATAGTTAACTGTTCAACCTGGCTTCGTAACTGTTTGTGAAACACCGACACATAACATTTAGAATTCTCTTTGTTATACGAAACGAAGATCTGTAAATCTAAGTCATAAATCATTTCAACAATAGAGCCATCAATTCTAGTACTTATCTTGAAGTCCACTTCATCGAAATTTAAGCCAAATCGACTACATATCTTCTCTGCCAATGTTTTCAAAGTCTCCTTCACTGTTACTGACAAAAAGAAAACAGCTTTAGGGTTGAACTGTCCATCTTCCCACTGTCTATCGTAGTTCACTATCAACAGAACCATATTCCTAAAGCTGTATGCAACAGATGTAATCAGTTCCATCATCATGGAATTAAAATTAAAATACATGTCATCAATGTCATCAGACAGATTAAAATACTTGTCATCAATGTCATCATGGGAAGATGGACATGTCATCAATGTCATCAGACGGACAATGTCATCAATGTCATCATGGGAAGATGGACATGTCATCAATGTTATGAAATTACATTCTATGATGGATCATGGAATGTAATGTCGTGTTGTGATAGAAGGATCATGGAATGTAATTTCGTGTTGTAATGGTAGGATCATGGAATCTCATTTCATGTCATGGAGAATCTAGGAATGTCATTCCATGTCATGGAGAATCTTGGAATGTCATTCCATGTCATGTAATCTTGTGTAATGGTACGATCATGGAATGTAATGGTACATTGAATCTCATGTAATTGTAGGACCATGCAATGTAATGGAATGTAATGATAGGATCATGAAATGTAATGGGATGTAATGGTAGGATCATGAAATGTAATGGGATGTAATGGTAGGATCATGAAATGTAATAAAGGCTTAAAGCTCGTAACCTAGGGGTACAACGACACAGGGAATGCCATAAAACTCCTACTCTGACATAAACAAACACACACAGGCTGCCGCGACGAAGATAAAGGGGACCCTTCTCAATCCTTTTCAACATATATTATATGAATATGATTGAAATCAATCATATATGTATTTAGACTGACATAAATATATGTTATATCCTGAATATGAAAGAAATCAATCATATGTATTTTTTAGACTGACATCAACACACACAGGCCGTCGCGACGAAGAACAGGATGACCTTTCTCAATCATTTACAACATATGTTATATGAAAATTATGAAAGAAATCAATCAAATATATTTATAGTTACAGTTCGAGTTCTAATGAGATACATACCTTCTCTGATAATGGGGATGGCTGAAACTGATTAGGACTGCTTCAATCACGGCAACGAATCGACAACTGGAAATACGATTATGGCGGAGATACAAAATATCGTGGGTAATTGGGTGCTATTTCGAAGTGTAAGGGTTTGGGTTAACCGACTTGAATTTCAATTTAATAGATGCATAATAAAATCAGTTGGAAGCCGCACCGTATTTTAGGGATTGGATTTGGGGATTGCCTTCATCTGAGATATAAGAAGGAGACAGGGTCATTTTGGACCTCTTACATCAACAACCATTGACAACTCTCCAGGGGTATACTTGTCAAAGAACCCACTAACTTCCACCACACAATCCATGATCCATGATCCTATTGGTTATATTTGGTTTTTTAAAAACTAGTGGCTATATGTAAAAATTGGAAAACCGCAGTGGCTATTCTATGGAATTATCTCGTATATTTATTATACAATCTTTATTTTCTTGTAAAGTTGTTCTTTTATCAATATTATCATAATAAACCATATTTATTTTATATTATTTTTCTAACAACTTCCACTGCTGGTATTAAGTATATATTTATCTTTGTCATATAAATCCAGCTTCTCTTTTAATACTAAACCAATCAGTTAAATCTTTGAATAACTATTAACATATATTTCCAGGTAATTAATTAACAAATTCCATAAGTAACTCCTCATCATTGGGCCTTCCTATTTGGCTCTAGTCTTTATAGAATAAGTCTACATAACGATCAAAGCACTACATATCACAAATTTTTAATTGCTACGGGCTTTTGATTGCTCTAGATATATATATTTAAATCTTCTTTTTCTTCCATTGATGTTCCTAAAATTGATTTTCTAATGCAATCTATAAAGCTTAATACCGTAATATTTGTTATAAAAATATAAGTGAATGTCCAATCTCACAATGTAACTTGTGATCTTTCATCTTCTACAATTTATTCTCAAGTTTATGGTACCATTTACTCTCAAGTTTATGGCTCCATTGATTCTCTAGTTTATTGCGTGTGTCTTTTCAAGTTTGTAACTACTACATCGTGAGCCTATAAAAGCGAGGTCTCACCAAGTTGTAAACACCATTGAGAAGTGAATAAAATATCACATTTATATGTTTTCTATCTCTTGATTTCTTCTTGTGTTCTTGTGTTCTTACTATTAAGTTCATTCCACGTTATCAGCACGAAGTAGCTCTGTTCAGGTAAATACTCTTCTTTATTTATTCCATTTTCATAAGGTATGAAAAATATATATGTTGTAATTTGTTATTAACTCACTGCAATAATATTCATTATTTTTACAATTACAAATTGTCATGGATTTAACATGTATATTTTTCCCTTACATATTTTGTGACCTAGCTAACTGAATATGTCGAACTTCACAAAACTTGAATATGCTGCTCTTGATATTTCTGGTGACAACTATCTGTCATGGATTCTTGATGCTGAAATCCATCTTAATGCTAAGAATATAGGAGAAACGATTAAAGAAAAAAATGAAGCATCTTCACAGGACCGTGCTAGAGCAATGATTTTCCTTCGGCACCATCTCCATGAAGGATTGAAATCTGAGTATCTTACTATAAAAAAATCCATTTGAG
Source organism: Acer saccharum (assembly GCA_030490815.1). Lineage (NCBI taxonomy): Eukaryota > Viridiplantae > Streptophyta > Magnoliopsida > Sapindales > Sapindaceae > Acer > Acer saccharum. Next base: position 8,317,475 of record CM059875.1, on the reverse strand, counting down.
CTTTGGACAAATTTAAAAGAGAGATTTAATCACCATAAAACGGTGATACTTCCAAATGCTCGTTATGCCTGGATGCATTTACGATTGCAAGATTTCAAATCGGTCCGTGAGTATAATTCTTAATTATTTAAGATTGTCTCTCAATTGAATTTATGTGGAGAGACAATAACTGAACAAGACATGTTAGAAAAAACATTTTCTACTTTTCATGCCTCGAATTTGCTCCGGCAACAGCAATATCGAGAGCGTCGATTTACCAAATATTCTAAGTTAATTTCATGTCTTCTTGTGGCTGAGCAAAATAATGAGCTTTTGATGAAAAATCATCAATCTCGCCCAACCGGAACTATAGTATTCCCAAAAGTGAATGCTAATTCATCAAATAACCATGGCGGTTATCGTGGGCATGGCCGTGGTCGTGGCCGTGGTCATTATCAAGGTCGAGGGGGTCATAAGAAGAAATCTAAACCAAACCACCAGAAGTAGAATAACAATGATGAAAAACAGGAAAAGGGGAAAGTTTTTCAAAACAAACCCTTTAAGAATCATGCAATGCTTGTTTTTGATGTGGAGTAAAAGGGCATTGGTCGTGTACCTGTCGTACACCTAAACATCTTGTGGAACTTTATCAAGCATCACTGAAGGCAAAAGGAAAAGAGGTGGAAACAAATTTCATTAATCATGATGAGCCTATTGACATAACTCACTTGGACGTTTCAGATTTCTTTGAAGACCCAAATGGAAATATTGGCCACTTGATTGGTGATGGACATGTTAATACCAATTAGCAAGTTTGGTATTATTTTTCAGTGTGTTTTTCATTATGATTTTGGTATGTTACTAGTGCTTAATTATCATTATGTTTAAGTTTGTTTTGAGTGTTCTAGCGTATTTTGAGTGTGATTCTAATAAAATTCCCTACAATGTGTGCTTTTAAGGGATAGATTTGTCTTATTATTTGGTTTGCTTTTAAATGAAGTTTGAGTTTTATTTTCAATTATTTCTTAATTAACTTGTAATCTCCTCAATATATATATATATATATATATATATATATATATATATATATATATTAACTAAAGTTTATATATGTGAAGATGGCTTCAGATCATACTAATGATTTGAACAATCGAAAGATGAATGATGGAGATGAATGTCTTGTAGATAGTGCCACAACGCATACAATCCTTCAAAAAAAAAAAAATATATTTCACTCACTTAAAATTAGCTAAAGCTAATGTTAACATAATATCAGGTATTACATGATCGCGCTCCAAATGTTCACATTTAGCGCTTCCTTTTTCCCATCTTTTTGTGCTTGTTTCTCAGGTAAAACTGGGGTTTTAATGATTTAAATAAGTGTTTTAGGTGAACAGGGAAGTTTAGGGGCATTGTTGTCATTTTGGACATTTCAGGGGCAAAAGTAAAATATTCAGGCAATTATTGATTATTCTGTGAATAAGGGAAAGCTCAGGGGTGTAGATTGTAATTTGCCAGCCAAAGCACAGCGGTCAGGCCACGTCAGCACTGGAAACGACGTCGTTTTGGCCCTGCTTGCGTCACGCTTGACGTAATGCTAACGTCAGGTCGTCTTCCACCTCTAGCCGGGTCAATCCGACTCGCTCAAACCCGGTTTGACCAGACTTCAACCTGACGTATTCTGACCAGTTTTCGATGTTTTTTTCGACACCATTCAACCTAGATCGACGGCCACGAGCCTCCCGGTCACGATGGTCCTACTTTCAAGCTCCCATGCAAAGGTTTCCATCTCCTTCAAGTCCTCCAAACCTCCATGGAAGTCCAAGCTTGCATGCTCATCCCAACGGCTTCCTTCCAGCAAACCAGAACGTCCAAGCTAGCTAAATCTCAGTGGTTTCATGCTGCGGGAAAGTACCCGCAGTCCAGAAGGAAGAAACTCACTGCCGACCTCCATTTTTCCACCGCGAGCTTCGTCGGCGGGCACAAACCCGCCGGCCAGTGGTTCTGAACCCATTGGGACAACCGACTTGAAGATATTTTCGTCCAAACCTTCCCCAAAATAGTTCCCTATATATACATCCTTCTCTAACCTAAAACACACCTCCCAAAAAATCCAAATAGCTTAAAGTTACCACAATCAGTGTTCTAGTAAACGCTAGGTGCTAGTCGGGCGGTGGATTAGCGCCTAGCGCCTGGGCGGTCGAGTCGGCGATTAGGCAGATTTCTAGGCGGCAGATTTTTTTTATAATTATTTTAATTAATTAATTTTTTTTTTTTGGCAGGCTGCACACCAGCAGCAAATTTTAATTTATCTTTTTACTTTGTAATTTTGTATTGGCGAAACCAACCCATATTGACCCACATTCAATTTTTTACTAACCCACATTGAAAAAGAAAATATCAAAATAATAATAAAAAAAACTAGTAACTTTAATAATATTGTCTCAACGTCTTCACATTTTCAAATGCATTACAAGTTTTTAATATAATATAATAAATATGTGGTGTACACAAAAGTGGATCTGATCACTACTGCAAACCTCATCTCTCTTTTCATTTTTCAAAGACTTTTTATCTTTTTCAAATATCAGCTCTCTCACTTTCTCATTCACTTTCTCTTCCTGAATCCTCTCATTTCTTCAACCTTGCTTCACACCAGAAATTTAGCATTGCGAATCCATTTCCACCGCCATCACCTGCAAATCTTGTCTTGTAAAAGGCCAAAAAGCCATCACGATTTGTCAATCTCGACGGCGACGGATGCAACGACGATGGTCGCTACTGAAACCTCTTGTTTTGCCGTTAATAGTGTCAGATCTGGACAATGGGCGCCTGGGTTTTGTTCTCCGGCACCTCCTGAAGCTTTTGGTCGGGGTGGTGACAACCCACTCGCCGACGGTGACAACCTGCTCGCCGGCGGTGACGAACGGCGACTAATATGGACGATTTGGCCTAAACGGGACGGCCGACGTCCGCCTAGCGTATAGGCGGCGCCTAGGCGGCCGTTTTTTTCCGATTTTTTGAACACTGACCACAATTAGTCTAAACTAGTCTAGAATAGCTTAGTATAGCTTAGAATAGTTTAGTGTAACTTAGTTTCTCACCAGACCCACACCACCTTAGTTATTTTATGTAAATAATTATTGATGTTGGGAATTTGGTGTACTTTGTATATTATCTATTCTATTTGTTGATTTTCTATGTTGAGCTTTAATTCATATATGTGTTGATTGAATTGATAAATTGATTAACATGTAATACAATTTAGACCATGCATGAATAACTCTTGATGTATGTGTCTTTATTAAAGGTTTTAGACTATCCTAGGTAATCAATAGAAATTAACTAATTGATTGGGTGATTGCACTTGTACACCAAAATCCCAACATCCCAAGTCTCATTACCACTCTTGCAAGACCATTGCATTAGATGGTAATTAGTTTAGTTAGTTAGTGTAATTTAGATTAAAGCCATCTTAGTGTAATTGTAGTTTAATTAGTTTTAATTGATGTAATGTAATTTAGATAAAGTGCCATCTTAGTTTAATTTAGTTATTAATTAGTTTAATTGCTTACTTACCATCCTCACCATTTACTTTTCTTGCATGTAAATATGTTGTAATTAGTGTAAATAGTATATAATATATATAAGACTAGAACCGATAAAAGGTACCTCACATCCCTGTGGAACGAACCGTACTTGCCGCTATGCGATCGTAACAATCCGTGCGCTTGCGGATAAATACACACGCCCCATCATTTACCGACAATTTATAGAATTGTCACGTGTCCTGCATGCGCCGATCAAGTTGTTGGCGCCACCGTGGATAGAACCGTTTGGGGCGCGTCACTACAAACCTGATAGACGGCTCTAGAAGAGCAAATATTTTGTTACCAAATGGGACAAATTTACAAATTAATGATGCTTTATATTCTAGCAATTCCAGAAGAAATTTGCTAAGCTTTAAAGATATCCGTCTTAATCAGTACCACATTGAGACTACTAATGAAGGTAATATAGAATATATTTGCATCACTTCTGTTGTATGTATAAACTCGCCCAACTGACACGTCATCAAAGGAGCTAACAAAAGGTTGCCGCGTCATTCGTTGACCGGGTAAAGGGAAGAAGTTTGACCAGTCAGGATGAAACAATAGCTTAGACCAGAGGGAAGTCAAAGGCATGGTCGCCAAAACCAAAAACCTACTCGCCGAATATAGAAGTGCACTCGCCAGATATGCAGTGCCCAGAAAATAAAAAGTACTCGCTGGACCAGCACACTGGGCTCGAACCGACTCGGCATAAATACAGAAGCAACAAGGAATCATAAGAAGGAAAGAAGACCCAATCCGCGACAGAAAAGGATCCTAATACAAATCAACAAGGGGAAACCCTAAATAAACATGTATAAATAGAATCACCTATCCCACGAGGAGGGGGTTCAGAAATAGAGAGAGAGAAAAGAGAGCAATTGTGAGAGATTAGAGTGTGTAACAAAGCAACGAAAACCTAGTATTATTCTTCTGCCCTCAGGGGCGCCGTGGTTTTTTCCCATTCAAGGGTTTTCCACGTAAAACTTGTCTTTTGCATGTGTTCTCAATTTTCTTGCTTCATATTAAATTGATTTAATTGTTGAGTGCGTGGCAATCCAAATTTCACTGTCAACAATTGGCGCTAGAAGAAGGGGGTTTTGAACGAAAAACTTCGAGGGACCCTTGCGAAGTCAGACAGCATGAACAACGACAGCGACAGAGATGGTAACTCCAGTGGAGATTTAGTTGTTGAACCAGCTGCGCCAATGGGAGACAGGGCAGTGACAGTTGGGGAGCAGTCAGCAGCAACGCCAGGAACTAGGGCGGCGGATCCCGGGATTTTGCAGCACTTCCAAGCCGCATTGGTAAACCTAATCAGCGAAGCCAGCAAAATAGGACTTTCGCTTCCCATAGGGTTAGGAGTCTCATCTCCTTACGAGTTAACCACCCCTGGAACCCATCCACCCGGAAGGCTGCGGTCAGAAGTTCATATCACAGTTCCCGACACTCAAGCAAGACAATCCACCGAGGAGACCCCCCAAGACCACATTGAGGATTTCGAGGGGAGAAAACAGAGGAAGGGAAAGGGAGTGATGAATGAAGAGTCCAGGGAGGAACGAGATCAGGTGCGAACACATGGGGTCAATTCCAGCGACACATACCAGCGAAACCGGCGGAGACACCTGAAACTAATACGCGGTGTGTACTAATATAAAGCTAGGGGGGGGGGGGTGAATAGATTTTATCAAATATTACCCAATTTTCGCATGTAAGTCAATTTTACGAAAATGCCCCTAACTAGTCAAAATAATATATCAAGTGTAATATGTGCGGAATTTAAATAACACAAGATATATACGTGGAAACCCAACCATTGGGAAAAACCACGGGCTGTATAGTGCGCCACACTCGGAACTCGAAATCACTAATTGAAATGAAGTTTACAACCTGTGTAGACCTCGTCTAACACTCCGGTCTGTAACCCCTCACTTCTACCCAGCGGGCCTTTATTAGCAACCCTATTCCAATTTGCTTGAGGCCTAAGCACTCTTAGCCCCAAGACTTACTTCTCAATGAAGAGAAACAACCTAAGTGAATATGTATGAATATTCAAAATGCAAATTAGAGCTAGGTTACTCTATATGCTTATCTAGGATAATGATTTTGCAATTAAAACAATCCTAGATATAAATGGCTAGATGACATGTCAAATAGCATAGATAATCATAGATTATAAAAACCTAGATATCTATCAAAATACAACACTCAATCAAGAAACAACACACAATCTCTATTTTGTATCTAGATGATATTATAATAAGATACAAATAATATAAGAGATGTCAATGATAAATCAAACACTAAAATTAGATGAGATTAGTGAAGAACTTACCAAAGAAAGTGTGTTGACCAAAAACCCATGCAAGCAAGCATCCTAACTATGCTAGAAAATGCTAGATGATGTTTAATGCATATGGAAATGGTTTTGAGTGATCAAAGATGATCAAAGATGAGTTCTTGATGAAAAAGCTCTCTTTGAAAATGCTCTCAATTAAAAATATGATTTTTTGAGTTATGAAAGTGACCTAAGATCAAAGAGGCATATATATATGATGTCCAATTGAAGCTATGTCGTTTTGGAAATTTTCCAAAAAGTTTCCGCGCAAACCGCTCTACGTAGGGCGGATTTTGGGCGGGTGTAGGGCGGATTGAAAAGTCAATCAGGTGCCCGCTCTACGTAGGGCGGGTGAACAGCGGAATGGGCGCGACAGAGCATCAGCTTCAACTTCAAGTGCCTCAAAACATGACCAAACGACATCGAAACCTTTCATATGATATATCGTTGGAAAGGTATGGATGTCTACTTTCTACTCCAATTATGGAATGACATTTTGATGTTTGTAGAAAAAGTTATGGTCAATAGAGTGACCAAAGGTCAGAAACGGACAACACCATAGTTGCCCTGTTTTGGTGGTCACTTTGGAGATTTCAAAACCAATCCAAACGGTCATGAAATATTACGAATAATATACCGTTGGAAAGGTATGGGTGTCTAGTTTATCCAGAAGTTTACAAAACTCAATTTAAATCTTTTTATAAAAAGTTATGGTCACAAGACCATACAAAGGTCAGTTTTGAAAAAACATTGAAATTCAATCTTTTGAAACTAGACACATTACTCCAAACAACCAAACCAAAACTACCACTTATCCAAGAGAAGAATGAGACCTTCTCAAGTGGTCAACCATCGTGCTAAGACATGCACACCATCGTGCAAGCACGGACGTTTCCGAACATCCTTTGGGAAACGAATTATACCACACTTACAGCTAACATACATGAAGTGCACGTGTGGGTATTGAATGCATCCTAATGCCTAACATGTCATGGCATTATCATAGAACAAGATGCACTCAAATCAAACATGCATGAATAAAATTCATGACTTTGCATTCTAATGCCTAAACATGTCATGGCATTTCAATAAACTAGATGCAATTAATTTAATGCAAGAAGAGATATTGAATAATCAATAAAGCACAATGCACACAAAATATAAACACAACATTCAAGAATAAGAGGTATGCATGTTGTGTGTGTGTGCAACTATATCTCTTCAAAGCAAAGTAAGCACTAGATATATACCTTTGGTGCTTGTCCTCTTGAGGTCTTGGAAAGGGTCTTGGAAAGGGTCTTTGATCTTCAACCTTAAACACCTAGACTACCCTTACAACCAAACCCCAACATGTGGTTTGTCCACGAAATAAGCCAATCAATTAATGGGAATCCTTACAACACCGGTCCACCTCATCTGAGGACAAGAGTCCTCGTCCGCGAAGGGAGTTGCGATCTAAAAGAACGAAGCGGAGAAGATCCGAGAGCACTGAAGATCGAAGCAGCCCAGATGAGAGAGGCAATCATGGTAGAATGACAATCAAGAGTAGGCTCGATCCAGCAGGAGAACCAACTGGTCAGCGAGATGTCACCTTACAAGAGCTATCAAGAAAGGTTTCAGCAATGGCACGAAGGTATGGACGTAATGTATCCTCGGATGATGAGTCAGATAGCCCATTCGTTGAAACTATTGCTCGCACCCAATTTCCAGACAGGTTTAGAATGCCAACTATTGAGCAGTACAAGGAGAACAGGGATCCAAAAGAACATGTTCGCTGATTCCGCAATATCATGGCCCAGTATTCATCCAATGACGGGTTGCTGTGTCTCACCTTCCCGCAAACATTCGGCGACCTCGCCTCTAGATGGTTCGGAAGGCTTCCACCCGGAACCATAAGCAGCTTCTCAAACCTCAGCAAGGCATTCATAAGGCAGTTCATGGGAAGTGTCCAAAGAAGAAAGTCACTCGCCCATCTATCGAACTTGAAACAGGAACATAACGAATCAATCAAGAAGTATCTGGCCAGGTTTGGGAAGGAAGTAGCTCAAATTGAGGATGCCAGTGATGTAGCTGTAATCGCCGCTTTCACCAATGGGCTACAGAGTGGACGATTATCTTTTGACCTGCGAAGGGATAGACCTAAAACTTACGAAGAGATGATGGAAATAGCTGGCGATTATGCACTGGCAGAGGAGGAAGAAGTAGCACAAGGGGGTAGCTATGTGCATGGGCACAAGCCTAACTTGAAAACAGACCATAAGGACGACAAAAAGATGCAATCACGTGATCGCCAGAAGGATGAGAAGGGCCAAAAGGGATACTCAAGAGAGAGCAGGGGAAACACTCGGGCCAATAAGTTTCGAGGAAGGTACAACCATTATACCCCTTTAAATGGCGACCAGGAGGAGATATTGTCTGTGGTAGAAGACAAGGGACTCGCCAAATACCCCCGACAGCAATCAGCGAATGCAAGGAGAGATACAACTAAGTACTGTCGATTCCATAAAGATCATGGACATGAAACTTCAAAGTGTTTCCAGCTGCGCGATCACATCGAAAGCCTGATCAGAGATGGGCACCTGAAAGACTTTGCCTTGAAAGGGGACAAGCACGGGGGTCGCCAGGATAGCCGCCAAGGAAACGGGCAAGATAGGAAGAGTCCAAGGAGGAACAGTCCTAACGCAGCCATAAACACTATTTTCGGCGGACCTCACACTGGGAGGAGCAATCGAGAAAGGATGTCGGAAGTTCGAGAAGTGATGTATGAAGGCAGGAGCATGGAAGTCAATTCTGTGCAGAGAAACCCCAAGAAGGGGAGAGAAGGACATGATCCCATAACGTTTACAGCAGAAGGCTCAGACGGGATTGATGCAAAGCCTAATGATGCAATTGTCGTGGGAGTTCGAATAGCCCATAGGGATGTCCTTCGAGTGATGATTGACAATGGGAGTTCGGCTGACATTTTAAGTGCCAGAGTGTATGATGAGTTGAGGCTGGACAGGAAAGATCTTGAACCATTCCATGTACCGTTAAAAGGATTTGGTGGCGCAGAGGTTAGGTCGTTAGGAACAGTGAAACTACCGGTAAGATTTGGAACAGCACCATGCCGGCGAACGATCCTGTTGGACTTTGTCGTCGTTGACATCCATAATTGGCCGTATAATGCTCTACTGGGCCGACCGTTTCTTAACAAAGCTCGAGCTGTAACCTCAACCCATGCACTGAAAATAAAGTTCCCTACAGAATTCGGCGTCGGAGAATTGAAGGGGTCGCAGGAGATGGCTCGCCGCGCCAACCTGTCAATCTTCAAAGATAAAACAGGGATGGAAACTTTGAACATATTCGAAGTAGACACAGAGACGCAGGAGGATAATCCGGAAAACTTCGAACTGGACCCAAGAGACAAAACAAGCAGAGAAAAGGAGGAACCGACTGAGTCGATTGTTCTAGATGAAACAGAGCCAGATAAAACAGTAAAGATCGGAGCAAGGCTGACTGAACAGGTTAAAAAAGATGTGACGGACTTGTTGAAAAAATATAGGGGGATTTTCGCTTGGTGCCACGAAGACATGCCAGGGATTGATAGAAGCACAATTTCTCACAATCTGGCTGTGAATGAGAAATGCAAACCGGTAGTACAGAAAAGGAGAAGCTTCAACCCAGAAAGGAGTGCAGCGATAAAAGAGGAAGTGTCAAAGTTGCTCGCCGCAGGGTCAATTAGAGAAGTTAAGTACCCGGAATGGGTGGCGAATGTAGTCTTAGTAAAAAAGAAGAACAATCAATGGAGGATGTGCGTCGACTTCACCGACCTGAACAAAGCTTGCCCCAAAGACAGCTTCCCATTACCAAGGATTGACCAGTTAGTAGATGCAACAGCCGGACATGAGACGTTGAGTTTCATGGATGCATATTCAGGGTACAACCAGATAAAGATGCACAGGCCTGACGAAGAGAAAACGGCATTCACCACAGATCAAGGGTTGTATTGTTACACGGTCATGCCATTCGGCCTGAAGAACGCTGGGGCAACTTATCAGCGCTTGGTCAACAAGATGTTCGCCAGGCAGATAGGGAGAAATATGGAGGTTTATGTTGATGATATGCTGACAAAGAGTATTACCGCAGATAGACATGCAGATGACCTGAGGGAAACGTTCGACGTACTGGTCAAGTATGGAATGAAGTTGAATCCGGCAAAATGTGTATTCGGCGTACCATCTGGGAGGTTTCTCGGATATCAGGTGAACCAAAGAGGAATAGAGGTGAACCCTGAAAAAATCCAAGCACTAGCAAGAATGGTCTCGCCAAAGACTCTGAAAGATGTCCAAAAACTCACAGGGTGCCTAGCATCGCTGAGCAGATTCATAGCCAAATCAACAGACCGATGCTTACCATTTTTCAAAGCTTTAAAGAAGGGAAAAGGGATCGAATGGAATGAGGATTGCGAAAAAGCCTTCCAGGCCTTGAAAGACTACCTTGGACGGGCACCACTGCTATCAAAGCCAGAAACAGACGAGACATTGTACATGTACTTATCCGTTTCTGAAGCAGCCACAAGTTCCGTGCTAGTACGACAGGAAGATGGAATCCAAAAGCCAGTATACTACACCAGCAAGGCACTGTTACCAGCCGAAACAAGGTACTCACCGGCAGAAAAAATGGCACTCGCCCTAATAACAGCAGCAAGGAAGCTAAGACCATATTTCCAGGCTCATAGAATCAGGGTATACACCAACTGCCCACTGAAGTTAATCCTGCAGAAACCAGAGGTATCCGGGCGGTTAACAAAGTGGGCGATCGAATTAAGTGAATTCGATGTAGAATACCTCCCAAGGACAGCAATTAAAGCCCAGGCAGTGGCAGACTTCGTAGCAGAGTTCACTGAACCAAGCATAGAGGTGGCGAGAATGATGGTGGAGCAAAATAAGAAAATATTCAAATGGCAACTTCGCGTTGATGGCTCATCAAACACGCACGGCAGCGGGGCAGGTATAGTACTGACAACACCGGAAGGAGATTCAGTCGAATGTGCCTTGCGTTTCAATTTCAAAGCCACCAACAATCAAGCTGAGTACGAGGCGCTCATAGCAGGTTTAAAGATTAGCACAATCTTAGGTGCAGACGAGGTGGAGATTTTCAGCGACTCTCAAGTTGTTGTCAATCAGGTACTAGATGAATACCAGGCGAGAGAAGAAAGCATGATCACTTACCTGGAATTAGCAAGGGAGCTGTTAGAAAGATTCAAAGAGTATAGAATTGTTCACGTCCCCAGAGAAGAAAATGAAAAGGCCGATGCCTTAGCCAAACTGGCATCTGCCACGATCAACATCTGGCCCAACAATATCTCTATGATCCGCCTATTGCAGCCGAGTATAGTTAAAACAAAGGAAGTCGGGGCAGTCTTTGGCGAGAGGGACAGCTGGATCACGCCAATTAAAGAATATCTCTTCAACGATATACTTCCAAGTGACCCACTGGAAGCAAAGCGGCTAAAATACAGAGCAACAAGATACTCGGTACTCAATGGAGAACTATACAAGAGGGGATACTCGAGGGCACTGCAGAGATGTGTCGGGCCTGAAGAAGCAGAAGGTATCCTAAGAAGCATACACAGTGGAAATTGTGGGAACCACGCTGGGGTGCCAGCCTAGCCCACAAAACATTGAGACAGGGTTTTTACTGGCCAACTCTGTTCGCCGACTCCAAAAGGGTGGCAGCGAGATGTGAAGCATGTCAGAAAATCGCCAATAACATCCGGCAACCACCTGAGCTCCTGCAAAGTATTACCTCGCCTTGGCCATTTGCCATGTGGGGAATAGACCTGATCGGCCCAATGCCAACAGCAACTGGAGGAGCAAAGCATGCCATAGTAGCCGTGGATTATTTTACAAAATGGGTAGAAGCCGAGCCATTGGTGCATATAACAGAAGCAAACACCATTAGCTTTGTGAAGAAAAATATCTTGTACAGATTCGGGATACCAAACACCATCATCACAGACAATGGGACCCAATTTGATGGCAGGAAATTCAGGGAACTGTGTGATAAGTATGGCATCAACAACTACTACGCTTCTCCAGCACATCCACAGACGAATGGCCAAACTGAAGCAGTGAACAAAATCATCAAGCACAACCTGAAAGCTAAATTAGCAACCAAAAAGGGGAGCTGGGCGGATAAGTTACCACAAGTGCTCTGGGCATATCGAACAACGGAAAGGGGTTCAACAGGCGAAACCCCGTATTCCATGGCTTACGGAGCAGAAGCTGTTATTCCCGTGGAAACATCATTCTCTTCACCAAGGGTACAACTCTTCCAGCCAGAAATCAACGTTGATATGCTAAAGTGCGGCCTAGATGAGTTAAAAGAAAGAAGAGAGCGCGCACAAATAAGGAATGCAGCGTACCAACAGAGGGTAGCCAGATATTACAACTTGCATGTGCGTGAAAGGAGGTTCACACTTGGTGACTTAGTACTGAAGAGGGTGAATCCGGGAACAAGAGACAAGGCTGCAGGATCACTCGCAGACAAATGGGAAGGGCCTTATAAGATTACGGGGATAGCTGGCCATGGAGCATATCGCATTACTCGAGAAGGATTTGGCGAGCTACCCCGTCCATGCAATGCGCAGTACTTGAAGATATATTATCCTTAAGGGACAAGTTAGATTCTTTTATTTCCTTCTATTTTTCTATTTAGCTTAGAGCAGTTGTTCGTTTTAGCATTTTTTCTTTATGACTGTGTTAATAAAGTTGCAGGAAGTATTCAATAAAGAGTAATTTATTACTAAAGAGATTCTCGATTCTGACTCGCCAAACGCAAAAGGCATTCGCCATCACACATAGCTATCATCACATGAAAACGAGCTTTATGCTCGCTGCAGCGATAACTGGCGAGAAATAAAAACTCAGGGCATGGTTGAATAAAACCTGCCAAAACACTGAGTACGCCAAAATACAGCAACGGCAGCTGAATAAAAGATGAAAACATGTTAAAGAAAAACTTGTGTATGGTCGGAAACATCCTGACAAAACACTGAGTACGCCAAAATACAGCAATGGCAGCTGAATATAGCTATAAAACACAATAAAAACTTGGTATATAGTTGGATACGTCCTGGCGAATACTAAGTATGCCGAAAACCCAGCAATGGCAGCTGAATAAAAAACAACAGTAAGCTAAAACAACACTTGGTGGAAAACCAAGCCAAAGCCAAAACTTAGCAAAGGCAGCTGAACGAAGAAAAACATATATATTCATAAAACTTTGTATTATTTACAAATGAATGGACAAAAATAAATTTATAGTCTTCCAAAAAACAACAGAAGAATCAACCGGCTGCAGGAGGGCCCTTGCTATCTTCCTCGTCTTCGATCTCCTCATCTGAAGGCCAAATGACTGCCTCATCCTCCGTTGGCATGAAGGGCTCATAATCTCTCCCAGCAACGGGACCCAAATCGGGCTCAGCACCAGAGCCAGAAAAGCTGCCCTTCTGACCCGAGTAGTAAGTATTGAAAGTACGCTTGCTGGGAATCTCAAGATGCATAGGATGAGGCTCAGTCCGGTTATAACGGCAGTGGGCTTTCCATCGTCTCATCTGGTCTTTAATCGAGTCCACGCCGTGGGCCATATGCTGCTGGAGGGACTTGTCAAAACGCTTCAGAGCTTTCTCATTGGAATGATCCTTCATGGCAAAGAATTTCTTCGCCTGCCTCATGCCTTTCTCAAATTCGCGCAACAAAAGCGCATCATAAGCAGGGGATCTCTTGAAGCGATCAACAGACTCAACCTCCAGCACTGCTTTCAAGTTTTCAAAAATGAGATCGCGGGAAGATAGCTGGTTACGTAAATCCACCGCTTCCAGTTCAGCCTTCTCCTTAGCCTCCTCAGCTACCCGCTCAGCCTCCAAACGTGCTGCGAAGGATTCTTGACTCGAAGATAGGAGCTCTTTCAACGAGCGAATTTCCTCCTCAGCAGCAGAAATTTTTTCTTCAGCGGCTAGCCGAGCAGACAGATGACCGTCTGAGGACTCTCTCAACTGAGCGAATTGTTGAGCGTGGGATTCTTCAGCGGAAAGCTTCTCGGCCGCCAAAACAGAAGCGTGCTCGCGCAAGCGCTTAATTTCACGAGAAGCTTTGATCCCGAATTTATAACTATCGCCCATCTCAGACATCATCTGAGGAAGGAGACATCCAAAGTTAGAAAAAAGAATAAAAAATAAAAATACATAGAGATTTGCGGCGAAGAACTTACCAAGGAGTGGCAGTTGAAGAAAAACTCCATCTTCTTGTTGCAAGACTTATTTTTAACATGCCCCCAGCCTTCGCCGATATATACATCATTATTAGCCAAGTGGGAGCATATTTCAGTGGCAGAAAAATCAAAAAGGGACACGCTCCCTTCTTCAGCTTCAACCGGTCCGGTAGGAGGAACTTCACGGGCCGAGCCCGAACCGGAAGCAGAGGTCCCCGCCTGATGTGATGGGCCTGGCCGATCAGTCGACTCAGATGGGCCAGATGGCCTAGGTTGATCTGAGACACCTGGCTCGCCCACAACCACTGCAGGAGAAGCTGGCCGAGGAGAAGCTGGTTGAGAAGGAGCAGCAGGGAGAGTCTGTTCATTAACCCCCTCAGAGGGAGGCGCCGCCACATTCTCCGCTTCAGCAGACCTCTCCGGTTGGGCAGGAGGAGCCTCGGCGACAGCCGGCTCCTGAACATCCTCCTCATCAGAAGAGACAACAAACTGCACTACCCGCGAAGCCCGTTTAAGAGGTCGAGCTGAGTGATCAGGATCACTTTCAGCAGGACGTTTATTCCTAGCTCTGGGAGCCAAGTCACTCGCGGGATCGAGGGGAGTCTCAGGAACATCCGCGTCAAAAATGGGGATGTCGCTAGCCACGCCTGAAACCCCCACCTTCTCCTTTCCTTTACGATTGAGGACTGTGGCAGTAGGAACAGTCGCAGCAGTACTCGCAGCAGGAGTAGAAGCCGCAGCGGGAGTACTCGCGACAACCTTCGGGCGAACAAGCGATGGCCCTGACTCAACACGCCTCTTGTCAACACTGCCGACCCCCCTTGAAGCACCTGCTTTCTCTTTGCCTTTACGGCTGGGGGTAACAGCTGCAGTTGCAGCGGGAGTATTCACAGCACCCCCCCTAGAAGCATCACCAGCCTCTTCGCCGCCGTCTAAGTGATCATCACCGTCAGGACTAGCAATTCCATCCTTAGCCAAACCAGCAGCATGCCTCTTGCTGGCAGCCTCGGAATTCTTCACCGCCCGTGCTTGCAAATCGCAAACGGTGTCAAAATCACACACTGCAGGGAAAATAAAACCAAGTGTCAAACTAAGAGAATAAAATCAAGCGAGAAAGTAAAGGAAGAACAGAGCGAGACTTACAGCGAGGGAGCCTTGCGTGAAGCCGAGTAAAGATTTCAGAAGAAATCATCTTCTCCTCATCCAAGAGGAAGGACCTACCCCTCGAGTCCAAAGGAAGAACAGCCGCCGCGGCCAGATGAGAAACCTCCCTATCCGTCAAAGCAGGGGCCGCCTTCGACCAGGCTTCAGGAGATGTGAAATGCCTGGGAACTTTCCTCGCCAAAAGATTGTGGCGATTGTGGGCAGGTACATTTCGACCCCACTCGCCGCTGGCGAAAAACCAACTGTTTTTCCACCTCTTGTTTGAAGTAGGGAAGCCCCAGATGAAACCCTTCTTCTTCTCGTCACTGGAGACCTCGACCTGACCAGGGTTCGCCACACCCTCGGGAATCCAGTTCTCCACCGGCGAGGAAAGGAGGAAGTATGTGCCACCATTGCCCGCCTGTCTCAAAGTATAAAAATGGCGGATCTCACGAGGCGTAGGAGGCCCGTAACCCTTCAGCTTCCACATAAGACACAGGCACATCAGTATCCTGTAACTATTTGGGGCGAGCTGGGCCGGTGCGATTTGAGCCTCCGCCAAAAACCTGGCAATAAAAGGCTGAAGGGGGAGAGTCACCCCACAACTGAGCATAGCTCCGTAAATGGCAACGGCATTTTCAGGAGGATTCCACACAGCCCGGTCGCCAGGTAACACAAGAGTCACCGAGTCCGGAATATCGAAACGACTCTTGTATTTACGAAGTTCGCCCTCGCCGACCACATTTACTTCTGTGTCGAAAGAACATGGGCGAGCTGACGAGAAAAGCAGCCTATCCCTCTGATGATCTTCAACATCAGAATCAACGACCGTCTGCACATCCAGCAGAGATTCGCGAGGAGCCCTAGTGGAGCGTCGTTTACTACTTGCAGTTTTAGGAGATCTCGTCATTGCTGGAGAATCACTGTCAAAAGATGGAGGAGAGATGTCAGGATTAGAAGCATTCTCAAAAAATGGAATATCAACGGAAATCGGGACTGGAGAATCTGGACGAAAGTTGCGAATAAGAGATTCAATTTTGTCCGTAGTACACTTATCACCAAGCTCCATAGCTTGCATCATCCGATTAAAAAGAAAAGAGCGCAAGGAGGGATCCATGAGAACTCACCAGAAAACCCTAGACTCGCAAGGTGTGCAGAAAAGATCAGGAGACACGGAGAAACAAGAAGAGGCAAAATCCGGTGAATCAACCGACAATAAAAGGCACAAGAAAAGGACTGTAGTTAGCTCTCGTAGAAATAAAAGAGACGAAAGCAGGAGATCAGCTGTTCTTTCTTCTGCTCTGATAAAAATACGATGAAGCAAGTAAAGAGAAAGAAGAGAGTCGATCGGGCCTTAAAAAGAGGGAATTTCGAAATTCAAAAAAAGAGCAATCAAGTACAATGAGGTGTATTTAATGGGAATGACGGCCACTATTACCAAACCGCGACGGTCACCACCCGATAAGTGACATGTGGCATCTTGGGGAAAACCAAGCCGTCAGAACGTCCCTTCACCTGTCAAGCAAGTGGAGACGCCAGAAGTTATGTGGTTCAGATTGAAAGCGTGCACCGGAAGAATTAATTAATGAATACAGCGCGTGGTTAAAAGGAGAAGTTATTGCAAAAATGCGTTGAAATCTCATAAACATAAATATAAATACTGCTCGCAGAGGCAAACGAAGTAGGAAGGACAAGTCATTCGCCCAGCTCGAAGTATTTATGGGGGTATTGTTGTATGTATAAACTCGCCCAACTGACACGTCATCAAAGGAGCTAACAAAAGGTTGCCGCGTCATTCGTTGACCGGGTAAAGGGAAGAAGTTTGACCAGTCAGGATGAAACAATAGCTTAGACCAGAGGGAAGTCAAAGGCATGGTCGCCAAAACCAAAAACCTACTCGCCGAATATAGAAGTGCACTCGCCAGATATGCAGTGCCCAGAAAATAAAAAGTACTCGCTGGACCAGCACACTGGGCTCGAACCGACTCGGCATAAATACAGAAGCAACAAGGAATCATAAGAAGGAAAGAAGACCCAATCCGCGACAGAAAAGGATCCTAATACAAATCAACAAGGGGAAACCCTAAATAAACATGTATAAATAGAATCACCTATCCCACGAGGAGGGGGTTCAGAAATAGAGAGAGAGAAAAGAGAGCAATTGTGAGAGATTAGAGTGTGTAACAAAGCAACGAAAACCTAGTATTATTCTTCTGCCCTCAGGGGCGCCGTGGTTTTTTCCCATTCAAGGGTTTTCCACGTAAAACTTGTCTTTTGCATGTGTTCTCAATTTTCTTGCTTCATATTAAATTGATTTAATTGTTGAGTGCGTGGCAATCCAAATTTCACCGTCAACAACTTCTGTTGTATCATGCCAGAAGCAGATACTAGAAAGATTTTTTGGACTTTCTTCTAGGTTGTATCAAATTACCATACAAACTATAGAAACAAATCTTGTATTGAACCAGAAGTTCAATGATCCAAAGACTTTTATGCTTTGGCATGATAGACTTGGTCATCCAGGATCAATTATGATGCAGAGAATTGTTGAAAACTCACATGGACATTCCTTAAAGAACCTGAAGATTCTTTTACCTTATGATAACCCATGTGCAGCTTGTTCTCAAGGCAAATTAATTACAAGACCATCCACAACGAAGGTCAATTTTGAATCTCTGAGTTTTTTGGAAAGAATTCTGGGTGATATTTGTGGACCCATTCACCCATCTTGTGGACCTTTTCGATATTTCATGGTTTTAATAGATGCGTCAACTAGGTGGTCACATGTTTGTTTGCTCTCTACCCGTACTGTTGCATTTGCAAGACTTCTTGCTCAAATTATTAAATTACGAGCACAATTTCCTGATTATCAAATTAGAAAAATTAGACTAGATAATACAAGTGAATTTACATCTAAGGCTTTTGATGATTATTGCATGTCAATCGGTATTGATATAGAGCATCCTGTTGCATATGTCCATACTCAAAATGGTTTGGCAGGATCCTTGATAAAACATCTTCAATTACTTGCCAAGCCTTTACTTTTAAAATCAAAATTACATGTTTCTTCATGGGGACATGCAATATTACATGCTGCATCGTTAATTTGTATTCGACCAACTAGTTATCATAATTTTTCACCTTCGCAACTTGTCCTTGGCCAACAACCAAATATTTCTCATTTGAGAATTTTTGGTTGTGCTGTTTCCAATTTCACCCCCACAAAGGACAAAAATGGGTCCTCAACGAAAACTTGGAATTTATGTTGGCTATTGAAAGGAATACGTTCTCAAGGTGTGTTTAATATATAAAGCTAGAGGGGGGTGAATAGATTTTAGCTAATTATTACCCAATTTTCGCGTGCATGTCAATTTTACGAAAATACCCCTAGCAAGTCAAATATACATACAAGTGTAATAAGATGCGGAAATAATAAATGACACTTGATGTTTACGTGGAAACCCAACCACTGGGAAAAACCACGGGTTGTTTAGTGCGCCACACTCGGAACTCGAAATCACTAATTGAATTGAAGTTTACAACCTATGTAGACCTCGTCTAACACTCCGGTCTGTAACCCCTTACTTCTACCCAGCGGGCCTTTATTAGCAACCCTATTCCAATTTGCTTGTGTGACCACCTGTTCCCGGTGTCCGACCTAATCCCGGTCAATCACACAAGACTTCAATCTCTCAAAAGAGATTCACAACCCTATGTGAATATGTATGAATATTCAATTATGCAATATAGAGCTAGGGTACTCTAGATGCTTACCTAGGATTATATGATGACAATAAAATCAATCCTAGATATGAAAATAGCTATATGTCATGGCATACAACTTTAGCTAAGTAAAGGATAACCAATCCTAGATACAAAGCTATCATAAAAAACCCACAAACATTCAAAAGATTAACTAGTTGATTAAAAAACAATCTATCCACCTAGTTATAAATAAATCACACAAGAATGTTTATGGCATAGCTTTTAGGCAATAATGACCTAATCAATTAAGCTATCAAAAATAATCTCAATCATATAATGAGATTAATTAGCTAGATATAAAATAGGCATGAAAACCTAGCTAACATAAATAACCCAATCAACACATAATCTCAATCATGTATGTAGAAATTAATCTAAACACATACAAGTAATAAATGAGATAAAATTGATAAGTAGAAACACTAATTATGTAAGATAAAAGTGTTCAACAAATCATACCATGTGTGTTGAAAAAGACCCATGCATTAGCACATGCTAGATGAACCTAGATGATGCCTAGATGATGATTTGTGCATGTGGGAATGGGTTTAGAGAGATAAAGATGTAATCTTTAAGCTTTTTCTCTCAAGTCTATCTTTCTCTCTCAAGAATAAGGAGCCTCTCTCTCTAGGGTTTGATTTTGTGGCTCTGCCCTCAAAATGATGAGAAAGATATGTATTTATAATGCCCAAATGAAACTATGTCGTTTTGGAAGAAATGGAAAAATTATGGGCATTTTCGCGGTACTCGCGTCAGTGCAGCGACTCAATATTCGAGCGCTTCGAAACATGACCAAACGACATCGAAACCTTTCATATGATATATCGTTGGAAAGGTATGGATGTCTAATTTCTACTCGTTTTTACAAAATGGAATTTTGATATCTGTAGAAAAAGTTATGGTCAATTAAGTGACCAAAGGTCAGAAACGGACAACAACAGAGTTGCCCTGTTTTGGTTGTAACTTTGGAGATTTTAAAACCAATCCAAACGGTCATGAAATATTACGAATAATATACCGTTGGAAAGGTATGGGTGTCTAGTTTGTACAAAAATTTTCAAAACTTATTTTGAAGCTTTGTGTAAAAAGTTATGGTCACAAGACCATGCAAAGGTCAGTTTTGAAAACACTTAAAACATTGAAATCCAATCTTTTAAAACTAGACACCTTACTCCAATCAACCAAACCAAAACTACCACTTATCCAAGAGAAGAATGAGACCTTCTCAAGTGGTCAACCATCGCGCTAAGACATGCACACCATCGTGCAAGCGCGGACGTTTCCGATCACACAAACGGAAATGAATTACTCCACACTTAAGACTAATCATGAAGTGCAAGTGTGGGTATTGAATGCATCCTAATGCCTAACATGTCATGGCATTATCATTGAACAAGATGCACTCAATTCAAACATGCATGAATAAAATTCATGACTTTGCATCCTAATGCCTAAACATGTCATGGCATTTCATAGAACAAGATGCAATCAATTTAATGCAAGAAGAGATATTGAATAATCAATAAAGCACAATGCACACAAAATATAAACACAACATTCAAGAATAAGAGTTATGCATGTTGTGTGTGTGTGCAACTATATCTCTTCAAGGCAAAGTAAGCACAAGATATATACCTTTGGTGCTTGTCCTCTTGAGGTCTTGGAAAGGGTCTTTGATCTTCAACTAATCACCTAGACTACCCTTACAACCAAACCCCAACATGTGGTTTGCCCACGAAATAAGCCAATCAACTAAAGGGAATCCTTACAATCTCCCCCTTTGGCTATTTCGTGACAAAACCACCACTCACAATGATTCCTCACAACAAAATAGAAACTACGGGTCTATAATGATATTCTACAATACAAAGAGATAAGATAAAATAATCTTGAAGTCTTCAATCTCTTGTAGAATAATCAATCCCTGAAAAACAAAGTTTCTATACTTTCCAATACAAGAAAAGGTGAGATGAATCAAGTGAGATAAAACAAGCATTTGCATTTAAGAATTTAAGCACAACATCATGCAATGTATGTAATGTGCAAACGCTCCCCCTCAAAGGGTTACTCCCCCTCAATTAGTATTCTCCCCAACCTGCACAATTGCTACTACAATTTGCAACTCCCCTTACCACAACCTACTCCCCCTTGTTGTCATGATATAGACAAAGGAGTAGTCCCTCAACCGGGTCACTCAAGGCAAAGAGAGATAGTAGCATTCTAGATATTTGCATAATCAATATAAGTCACTTTATGCAATCTCAATTAATTGGAGAGAAACAAGGAGATTTATTTAAAGAAAATGTGTGAATCAAAAAATGCTTTGCATACAAGACATGTAGCATTTAAGTCCAAAATACCATGGTATTTGGCAAAGCAAATGACAAAGGTTTTTAATAAGAATTCAAACCAATTTCACCAATGTCATGAGAGAAGCAAGGATATAGGTTTTCATTAATTTCAATTTAAGAACAACTATATCCAACTTTATAAGCCAAACATGTCATGAGCGACTTTGCACCCTACTTGATTTTTCTGGATAAGATATCCGTATGATAGTAGACATGTTCAACCAATAAAGAAAGAGAGACATTTGGATTTTAAAATCCTTTGAACGGATACAAGATCCTTTATTCATTGAGTCTCATAAGCTTTTTCACACAAATTTTGCATTTAACAATTGCAATCATCAAAACATGCTTTTCAAGATTAACATTTAGCATGTCATTTAGCAATCATCATGTCATGGAGATCATTATAGGTCATTCAAATTATATCCTATGTAAATATCTCCTAGTCCAAAAATGCATGTTTGAACATAAATATGACATGGATTGCGATACAAGCATCGACCACACTTATTGAATAGAAAATATATATACATAGTGTAACCAAGCTTACTCAAGCAACAAAAAGAGAAGCATAAGATATTTCAAATTTTTTGCACGTGACAAGAATGCAAAATAGCTCTCTTTGCTTAAGATCCCCATATGGGGTCAATTTTCCATACCTCTTCAAAGAAGGGCATGAGGTCCTATGGACCTACCAAGTCCTTTGGACTTAGTTGAACCTATTTGAGACTTGTTAGTCTCGTAGCAAGCGGGTTCATTCTTTTTAATCCACATAGATGTCTCAATTACATTTCTAGTGGTCAAAGGTTCTAGAGTTATAGATGTCAAAGGATCATGCATCTTAGCTCTAGCCTTTTTCTTTTCAATCATGCATTAAAATCTACATATTTTAATGTAATGCAAGCAACTTGGTCTAACATGACCATCAATACCACACAAATGACAAGAGGAGATAAGGTAAGGAATTATACCATTCCCTTGAGCATGCAAAGGTGCTTTCCCTTGTCGTTGTGGTTGTCTTGGTAGTTGGATAGGATCTCTCCTCCTTTGTTGATGACCAAGACAATGTTGCTTGCTCGGTTGAGCTTGCATGATTGAGCACTTCCCTTTTAGGATCGTAGGTTGAGGGAAGTTAGCCTTCTTGGTTGGTTAGACTAAGATTGAGGAAGGCTTGGGCTTGAAGCTCTTTGGTGATGTGAGCAACGCCTTTTCATCTTCGTCTCCTCTCTCACCTTAGAGGGACATCTCCTCATCGGAGTCATTTTCTTCTCTCTCAAATTCACTCATAGTGTTTGTGTTGAATGAATGCAAATGAGAAGAATGCAAAATGTATGAAATCAATCAAATACATACAAAATGCAAAACACACCAAAAATGAGCAAAGGATCACCTAAGTATATCTAGGAACCCGCTCTGATACCAATTGAAAGGAATACGTTCTCAAGGTGTGTTTAATATATAAAGCTAGAGGGGGGGTGAATAGATTTTAGCTAATTATTACCCAATTTTCGCGTGCATGTCAATTTTACGAAAATACCCCTAGCAAGTCAAATATACATACAAGTGTAATAAGATGCGGAAATAATAAATGACACTTGATGTTTACGTGGAAACCCAACCACTGGGAAAAACCACGGGCTGTTTAGTGCGCCACACTCGGAACTCGAAATCACTAATTGAATTGAAGTTTACAACCTATGTAGACCTCGTCTAACACTCCGGTCTGTAACCCCTCACTTCTACCCAGCGGGCCTTTATTAGCAACCCTATTCCAATTTGCTTGTGTGACCACCTGTTCCCGGTGTCCGACCTAATCCCGGTCAATCACACAAGACTTCAATCTCTTAAAAGAGATGCACAACCCTATGTGAATATGTATGAATATTCAATTATGCAATATAGAGCTAGGGTACTCTAGATGCTTACCTAGGATTATATGATGACAATAAAATCAATCCTAGATATGAAAATAGCTATATGTCATGGCATACAACTTTAGCTAAGTAAAGGATAACCAATCCTAGATACAAAGCTATCATAAAAAACCCACAAACATTCAAAAGATTAACTAGTTGATTAAAAAACAATCTATCCACCTAGTTATAATAAATCACACAAGAATGTTTATGGCATAGCTTTTAGGCAATAATGACCTAATCAATTAAGCTATCAAAAATAATCTCAATCATATAATGAGATTAATTAGCTAGATATAAAATAGGCATGAAAACCTAGCTAACATAAATAACCCAATCAACACATAATCTCAATCATGTATGTAGAAATTAATCTAAACACATACAAGTAATAAATGAGATAAAATTGATAAGTAGAAACACTAATTATGTAAGATAAAAGTGTTCAACAAATCATACCATGTGTGTTGAAGAAGACCCATGCATTAGCACATGCTAGATGAACCTAGATGATGCCTAGATGATGATTTGTGCATGTGGGAATGGGTTTAGAGAGATAAAGATGTAATCTTTAAGCTTTTTCTCTCAAGTCTATCTTTCTCTCTCAAGAATAAGGAGCCTCTCTCTCTAGGGTTTGATTTTGTGGCTCTGCCCTCAAAATGATGAGAAAGATATGTATTTATAATGCCCAAATGAAACTATATCGTTTTGGAAGAAATGGAAAAATTATGGGCATTTTCGCGGTACTCGCGTCAATGCAGCGACTCAATATTCGAGCGCTTCGAAACATGACCAAACGACATCGAAACCTTTCATATTATATATCGTTGGAAAGGTATGGATGTCTAATTTCTACTTGTTTTTACAGAATGGCATTTTGATGTCTGTAGAAAAATTTATGGTCAATTAAGTGACCAAAGGTCAGAAACGGACAACAACAGAGTTGCCCTGTTTTGGTTGTAACTTTGGAGATTTTAAAACCAATCCAAACGGTCATGAAATATTACAAATAATATACCGTTGGAAAGGTATGGGTGTCTAGTTTGTACAAAAATTTTCAAAACTCATTTTGAAACTTTGTGTAAAAAGTTATGGTCACAAGACCATGCAAAGGTCAGTTTTGAAAACACTTAAAACATTGAAATCCAATCTTTTAAAACTAGACACCTTACTCCAATCAACCAAACCAAAACTACCACTTATCCAAGAGAAGAATGAGACCTTCTCAAGTGGTCAACCATCGCGCTAAGACATGCACACCATCGTGCAAGCGCGGACGTTTCCGATCACACAAACGGAAACGAATTACTCCACACTTAAGACTAATCATGAAGTGCAAGTGTGGGTATTGAATGCATCCTAATGCCTAACATGTCATGGCATTATCATTGAACAAGATGCACTCAATTCAAACATGCATGAATAAAATTCATGACTTTGCATCCTAATGCCTAAACATGTCATGGCATTTCATAGAACAAGATGCAATCAATTTAATGCAAGAAGAGATATTGAATAATCAATAAAGCACAATGCACACAAAATATAAACACAACATTCAAGAATAAGAGTTATGCATGTTGTGTGTGTGTGCAACTATATCTCTTCAAGGCAAAGTAAGCACAAGATATATACCTTTGGTGCTTGTCCTCTTGAGGTCTTGGAAAGGGTCTTTGATCTTCAACTAATCACCTAGACTACCCTTACAACCAAACCCCAACATGTGGTTTGCCCACGAAATAAGCCAATCAACTAAAGGGAATCCTTACAGCTATGATTCTCCTTCAATAATTAGATATCTTGAGCCTTTAACAGAAGATATTTTCACCGCAAGATTTGTGGATTACCAATTTGATGAACGAGTTTTTCCGTCGTTAGGGGGAGAAAAGACAGATAAACGACGTGAACTTATATGGAATGCATCATCTTTATCTCAATTTGATCCTCGAACAAATCGATGTGAACTTGAAGTTCAAAGGATTATTCAGTTGCAAAATATTGCAAATCAAATTTCAGATGCATTTACCGATTCAAAGAAAATAGTAAAATCACATATACCTAGCAAGGGTTGATGTCCCTGAAGGACAATTAGATGAGGTAAATGAAATTAAACCACGCTTGAAGCGTGGTAGACCAATTGGTGCAAAAGACTTAACTCCAAGGAAAAGGAGAATACAAATGAAGCTTCAAAATAAAAGTAGCTCTCCTGAAGAAGCCATCATCGAAAATAAGACAGCAAAAATTAATCAATCTGAAATTGATCAAATTACTCCTGAAGAAGTATATGTGTTAAAATAGGAAATAAATATTCACCATTATTCTTCCCTAATCATTCGAATTGTCTACTTTATTATGGTGATTTTGTTTACATGTATAGCTTCCTAGATTATAGATGTATTGACTGTAATTATTCCCTTCCTTATTTCATTCGGGAAACTTCTTGTATATATTTTCAGGATTGTATCAGAATTATATACTGAATAATATTTTTCTCTCAAATCCTTCCTTCTTTCTTCTTCTTGCTCACAAAATCTTTTATGGTATCAGAGCGTGAGGCTCTGAACATGTCTTCTGCTACACAAGAAGGAGAAAAGAACAAAACTGTTCCTACCAAGACAATGACAGAGAAAGCTGCATACAATATGGATTCCTTCACCTTACATCACTCGAATCACTCGGGTCTCATTTTGGTTTCCAAAACACTTGAAGGAGACAACTATGGACAATAGAGTCGCGCTATGCGAATAGCTTTAAGTGCCAAAAACAAAATCGGATTCATCAACAGGACAATACAAGCACCGTCACAAATCGACCCCAAATTTTCGGCGTGGCAACGATGCAATCACATGGTATTATCCTGGATCTTGAATTCGGTACAATCCAATATTGCAGGAAGCATTATTTATACAGAAACTGCAAGCAAGGTGTGGAATGATCTAAAAGATAGATTTTCACAAGGGAATGATTCCCGAATCTATCAAATCCGATAGGAGATTACGGAACAACGACAAGGACAACAATCTATTTCTGCCTACTACACCAAGATGAAGTCACTTTGGGATGAATTGGCTTCTTATCATGATCCAATTACTTGCACTTGTGTCATGCAGTTCTTGATGGGACTCAAGGAATCATGTGCTATCGTGCAGGGTTCGATTCTCATGATGAGCCCTCTCCCGGACACATGCAAGGTCCATGCCTTGGTGCTTCAACAAGAGAGACAAACCGAAGTTGCTGCACGACGTGAGAATACAGGTTATGCTACAATGCGATCCTCCAAAATTCAGCAAGGTTCATACTCGGGTTATTTTATCCCATCGAAGGCCGGTCGATCGTAGGATAAGGAAAAGATGACCATTACACCATTGATTGTTGTTATTACATCCATGGTTTTCCATAAAGACACAAACTTCATGGCAAAGATGTGAAGCCAAGAGGACAGAGACCTACTACCAACAATTCAACAACAGAGGAGAACTCCGAGGCACAAAGACCTGCCAATGCTACTTTAACTTCTGAAGAGTACAATCAACTCATGGCTATGCTTTGGAAAGAAACCAGTAATAGCCCACCTTTTGTGAACACTACAGGTACTCATTCACCCTTTTGTTGTGAGAATGAATCATCATCGGTTTCTGAATGGATTATAGATAGTGGGGCTACCGATCATATCTCAAATAACTTGCCAACATTCAATAAAACAACTACTAAATACAATTTTGTTCAATTACCAGATAGCGGTCAGGCAAAGATTGAATCTATCGGTTCTACCAAATTGTCTAATGGTATTACTCTAAATAATTTCCTTTATGTTCCAAAATTTAGAGTTAATTTATTATTAGTTGGCAAACTCACTCGAGCATTGGGTTGTAGTGTGACTTTTTACCCTGATTTTTGTGTGGTGCAGGACATGGCTACGAAGAAGACGATTGGCCTAGGTAAGCATCTTAATGGTTTATATTATTTTAGATCAAGCCATCATCTACATCTTGCCCATCACACCAAATGCACACCGAATATCTGGCATCAACGGTTAGGAAACCCATCTACTGCACCGCTCCAGGCACTTTCCAAGAACAACCTAGATATTGCTTTTGATTCTATTTTTTTTGGGTGATATTTGTCCTTTAGCCAAACAGACTCGTCTATCTTTTCCTACTAGTTCCATATCTACTGCAACACCTTTTGATTTAATTCATTGTGACATTTGGGGACCTTATAATGTTAATTCTAATTTTGGAACTCATTATATTTTGACCATTGTTGATGATTATTCTCGTTATACTTGGATTCATCTTATGTGCCTTAAATCTGAAACTCAACCATTGCTTAAATCATTCTTTTCATGGGTCAAAAATCAATTTAATTGTGGGATTAAGTCTTTACGGTCTGATAATGGGAAAGAATTTTTATCATTACAAACCTTTTTAAAAGAAAATGGTATTTTCTTCCGACACTCTTGCCCATATACACCCCAACAAAATGGAGTCGTAGAGCTTAAGCATAGACATCTTTTAAATGTGGGTCATTCCCTTCGATTTCAAGCCAACTTACCATTACAATTATGGGGTGAGAGTCTACAAACTACCTGCTACTTAATAAATGGTTTACCCACGCCCGTTTTATCCTATCAAACGCCTTACCATCGCCTTTACAACAAATCACCCACATATTCCCACCTTCGAACCTTTGGTTGCTTATGCTATGCCACCAACCTTACTCCCCACCATAAGTTTGATGCTCGAGCTCTCAAATGTAATTTTCTTGGCCATCCACATGGCCAAAAAGGGTACTGTGTTTATGACCTAGTTTCTCATAAATTGTTTACCTCACGTGATGTTGTATTCCATGAAATAATTTTTCCATACTCTACCATACCTCAAAATGATACAGACAACCAAATTGACATTCCAATCTTACCTTTACCATTAGAAACCCAAATTGAAACACCCAACATCATGCTACCACAAATTGAGATTGATGTACCACCAACTGAGCTCACTAACACTGATGCCGCAGCACCAACCATCCCGTAATGCGGTGCTGAACATCCTACTGATGGAAATTCCCATACAGGCTTGATCGGTGCGGAGCCTATAGTACCATGCCACGACACCACCTCCTCTGCCACTGATTCCGAGACAGCAGCAATATAACCTCCTAGACGCTCTTATCGCACCACTCAACTTCCTTCACATCTTCGAGATTATGAGGTAAACCATTCCAAGATTCTTGCCTCAGACCCATCTTCTTCTGTCATGTTCGGCACATGCCACCCATTATCCAGGTATATTTCATACTCTAATCTTTCTATTGCTCATCAGACATTTATCCACACTATGTCTAACTTGGTTGAACTAAAAACATATGAGCAAGCTTGTCATGATCCTAAGTGGGTTACTGCCATGAATGATGAGATTTTGGCTCTTAAAGCCAATCACACCTGGAGTTTGGTTTCGCTTCCTCCCGGCCATCATCCTATTGGCTGTAAATGGGTGTACAAGATCAAATATAACTCTAATGGCTCCATTGAAAGATATAATGCCCGTCTTATGGCCAAAGAATTTAGGCAGCATGAAGGGATTGATTACACTGAAACTTTTGCTCCAGTGGCCAAACTGTAAGGTTTATGATTTGTATTGGCTTAATTCCATTGCAAAACACTCTATGATTGTATTAGTTGTTGCTTAGGACATTATTTGAAGAAAGGAAGCTTAAAGAGTGAAGAGCAACGTCTAGTGCAAAAGTCGTCTTCAAGAGGTGAAAATCGTCAAAGGTAAAACTTGACTTCCACCCTCTTGCAAGGCGTTAGCGCACACACACACAATTCATACATGTGTGTCCCTGCATCGTGGTTCAAACATTTGGTATAACACATTCACACACTTCATAGCATGCTCATGCATTGATCTTGTATTGACAAACATTGTGAAATTGCATGCTTTGTGACTATCTCTTTGATATGGCATGTTTGTGTGAATATGTGTTTATTTGTTTCCGTATTTTATGTTTAGGACTTGAACATGTTCTTATTTAATGCCTTATTGAGTTCCGGTCATTTCGGTTACTCATACATAAGTTTTCGAGTCCAAACAAGTTGACTATGCTACTTTTCGTTCTCATTTGTTGTGTTGACTTCATCGTCGGATTCCGAGATGATTTCTCAACCATTTTTCAAAGATGAGTAGTCGTAGTCGTGCGTGAGGGAGTCATGGTTCGTAATCCAAAAACGGATTTGAAATCGGAGGTCGGATGCTCAAGATATGGGGCAACGAACCGAGGGAGCGCGCGAGAGGAGTGTGAATCACGTGTGGCCACTTGGCTAGCCCGTGTGGGAGGCCGTGGGCCCCACGGGCAAGGGAGCCCTCTGCTCCCATGGGCCCCACCCGCCCCCCACGGGGTGCTGATGTGGCAGCACGTGATTCGCTCGTAAATTCTTTCCTTTCCCTCCTTTTAAGCCAACCTCCTTCCCTCCACACTTGTGCAATTTTTGAAGAACACTTCATTTTTCCCGCATCAGTTTTTCAACAATTTTCGTTTACTTGTTTTGATCATATCTCTCTCATATGAACTCGAAATCATTCGATTCAAAAACCAAAATTGTTGGTCTCGAAGAGAGCTACAAACCCCAAGCATTTCCAGAGGCATTTGACTTCGGCATTTTTCTCAGCTGGTCCATTTCCAGTCCGTGGTCAGTGTATGATTTTCAACTTCTTCTTTTTTCAATTTCATCTTTGATCAACTATTGACTCTTTCCATTTGATTGATGAAATTTGTTAAGAAGTATGTTAGATCACATGCTAGGGTTATTTGATCATTTGTTAATTGAGATTTAGCTTTGTGATTAGTCTTGAACATTTATGTGCTAAACTTGATTTATCATGAAATTGATTCTAGAAAATATATGTGTGATGTGCTTCATGTTATTTTCTATGTTTTATTTCATGATCTAAGAACTAGGTTTTTAGTGTGCTAAATTGAATATTGATACCTTTGTTCTCATTGATTTGCATGTCTTGATTTCTAGATAACTTTTGTGATTGTGTGTTGAAATCATATTCTAGACTATCATTGAACATGTACATTTTGCTTGATTGATCATCTAGCTTAATTTGATTGTGCTTGCATCATTTGCATCACTTAGATCATTGCCTTGTGAAAGGTTGAAGTCTCTTGCAAAGTGAGTGAAGCTTTGTCTTGAGCAAGGAGTCTTGGCTAGGAAAGTGTTCCGGATAGCCAAGCAAAAAGTCTTGATTAGAGTTGGGAGGACTCGGATAGTCAAGCAAGAAATCTTCCTAGAGACGTGAGCGTCTTGGATAGGAAGTTGCTTTCTAGAGGTGTAGGACACATCTCGGATAGGAAGTAGGCTTGGTAGTTCACTTGCCCGAGGGTAGATTAGGAGGTGATAGCTTGAGCGGATATCATGTGTTGATAGCTTGAGTGTGTAAGTCCTTTTCGTATAGTGGATTGCTTTGCCGGTGGTTGTGGTATCAACCCGTGGATGTTTCCTCTTTGAGGTTTTACCACGTAAAAAATACTTGTGTTCATTTTTGTTTTTACTTTTCTTTATCTTCCATATATTACATTGTTTGCACATCTTGTAAATTGATTAACTCTTGTCTTAGTGAAATCAATTCATTTGCTAAATCTTATCAAGTGTGCATTTTGCTTTGTAATTTTCCGCATTATTTTTAATTGGAAGAATTTGGAGCCTATACCTATTCACCCCCCCTCTAGGTATATTTACACTATATTGCTTAAGGGAATTTCACAAACTTACAACTTTTCGATGTCTTTTGGCCATTGCTTCTATTCGCAATTGGTCGCTTCATCAAATGGATGTTCAAAATGCATTCCTTCATGGAAATTTAACAGAAGAAGTCTATATGAGTCCTCCACCTGGATTTCATCGACAAGGGGAGCAACACTTGGTTTGTCGACTTCATAAATCCTTATACGGACTGAAACAAGCTTCACGCAGTTGGTTTCATAGGTTTCTTTCTGCAATTCAAAAGTTTGGTTTTCAGTAGTCACGGGTAGATTATTTCTTATTTACCAAGATCAGTGATGGTTCTTTTACTATTATACTTCTCTATGTTGACTACATGATCATCACAGGCAACAATGAGAAGGTAATTCAGAACGTGAAGGATTTTTTGGGCAATTGTTTTCGGATTAAAGATCTTGGGTTCTTGAAATACTTTCTTAGGATTGAAGTAGCTCGCTCTAAAGGTGGGATTTCCATCAACCAACGAAAATATACACTTGACATACTTGAGGAAGCTGGTCTACTGGGTGCCAAACCTGCAAAATTTCCCATGGAGCAAAACCTGAAATTAGCCACGGATGAGGGAGAGTTACTTGATGATCCAACCTACTATCGAAGGTTGATTGGAAAATTGATTTATCTCACCATTACAAGACCAGAGATCACATACTCAGTCATAAATGCTTAACCAATTCATGCAACAACCCAGGAAACCACATCTTGAAGCCGTTCATCGTGTGCTACGCTACTTGAAAAATGCTCCGGGGCAGGGTCTCTTATTTCCTTCACATGGCAAGCTACAATTAACAGGGTTCTGAGATGCAGATTGGGGAGGTTGTTTAGATACACGACGGTCTATCACAGGCTATTGAGTTTTCCTTGGAAACTCATTATTTCATGGAAAAGTAAAAAGCAAGTCACAGTATCTCGATCTTCAGCCGAATCTGAGTATAGGTCCATGGCATTGATCACATGCAAATTAACTTGGCTATAGTATTTATTGCGAGATTTTCATGTGTCTCATCCAGAGCTAACTCAACTTTTCTGTGACAATCAGGCAGCAATCCATATCTTAGCTAATCCTGTTTTTCATGAGAGAACAAAACACATTGAGATAGATTGCCATACAGTCTGCGAGCGAATACAAAGTGGGAACTTAAAACCATTTTTATAAAGAGCGGGAAACAAATTGCGGATTTATTCACTAAGCCATTGGGACAAGTTGTTTTTCATTCCTTACTTGGCAAGTTGGGAGTTCTTGACATCCACTCTCCAACTTGAGGGGGAGTGTTAAAATAGGAAATAAATATTCACCATTATTCTTTCCTAATCATTCGAATTGTCTGCTTTATTGTAGTGATTTTGTTTACATGTATAGCTTCCTACATTATAGATGTATTGACTGTAATTATTCCCTACTTCTTGTATATATTTTCAGGATTGTATCAGAATTATATACTGAATAATATTTTTTCTCTCAAATCCTTCCTTTTTTCTTCTTCTTGCTCACGAAATCTTTTAATATGTACCAACAACTAAGGAAATACAAAATTCCCCTGAAAAGGAACAAAATGATCCTGTAGATTTACAAAATAAAGAAATTTTAATCTCCCTAGATGAGACTCATGAACGAATCTCAATAGATTATGTTGATTCTAAGAAATTCTTGGATCGAAAAAATATTAACATTGATGATAAATTTGCATTTGTTGTCGCTTTTGATATTATGAATAATGATGAAGATGTTGAACCAACAACAATGGAAGAATGTCGACATAGAAAAGATTGGCCAAAATGGAAAGAAGCGATCAAAGCAGAACTAAATTTGCTCGAAAAACATGAAGTTTTTGGACCGGTTGTCCTGACGCCTGAAGACATCAAACCTGTCGAGTATAAATGGGTTTTTGTTAGAAAACGAAATGAAAAAAACGATATTGTAAGATACAAAGCACGACTCATAGCATAAGGTTTCTCGTAGAGACCAGGTATTGACTATGAGGAGACTTATTCCCCAGTGATGGATGCAATCACATTTCGATTTTTGATTAGTTTTGCACCCTCATAAGGACTTGATATGCATCTTATGGACGTAGTAACAACATACCTATATGGATCTATTGATACTGATATATATATATATATATGAAAATCCCTAAAGGATATAAAATGAATGAAAATTTAAAACATAGAAGCTTGTATTCAATTAAGCTACAAAGATCCTTATACTGGTTAAAACAATCTGGGCGCATGTGGTACAATCGCTTAAGTGAATATTTATTGAAAGAAGGATATGCAAATAATCCAATTTGCCCATGTGTGTTCATTAAAAAAAATCAGAAATTGGATTTGCTATCATTGCGGTATATGTTGATGATTTAAATCTCATTGGCAATCTTAAAGAACTCACAAAAACTGAATATTACTTAAAAGATGAATTTAAAATGAAAGATCTTGGTAAAACAAAATTTTGCCTCGACCTGCAGATCGAGCATTTACCAAATGGAATATTTATTCATCAATCAACATATACGGAAAAAGTCTTAAAGCGTTTTTATATGGATAAAGCTTATCCATTAAGCACTCCAATGGTTGTTCGATCACTTGATACAGACAAAGATCCATTTCGTCCAAAAGAAGTTGGTGAAAAGCTTCTTGGTCCTAAAGTACTATATTTAAATGCAATTGGAGCACTTATGTACCTTGCAAATTGTACAAGGCCTGACATAGCATTTGCAGTCAATTTACTAGCAAGGTATAGTTCTGCACCAACTAGAAGACATTGAAATGGTGTTAAGCATGTATTGCGTTATCTTTATGGAACAATTGATATGGGATTATTTTACTCAAATGGATCAAAATCACAATTATTCGGATATGCGGATGCTGGATACCTTTCTAATCCACATAAAGCCCGATCACAAACAGGATATTTATTTACCTGTGGAAATATTGCTATCTCATTGAGATCTGTTAAACAAACAATGGTTGCCACTTCCTCAAACCATTCAGAGATATTGGCAATTCATGAAGCTAGCAGGGAGTCTATTTGGTTAAGATCTATGATACAACATATTCGGGAGACATGTGGACTATCTTCAATAAAAATAGTCCCACAATATTATATGAAGATAATGCTGCTTGCATTACATAGATTAAAGGAGGCTATATTAAAGGTGATCGAATTAAGCACATTTCTCCAAGATTCTTTTATACACATGAGCTCCAAAAGAATGGTGAAATAGATGTTCAAAAAATACGCTCAAGTGAAAATCTTGCAGATTTATTCACAAAAGCGTTGCCAATCAAAGGTGATCGAATTAAGCACATTTCTCCAAGATTCTTTTATACACATGAGCTCCAAAAAAATGGTGAAATAGATGTTCAAAAAATACGCTCAAGTGAAAATCTTGCAGATTTATTCACAAAAGCGTTGCCAACCGCAACATTCACGAAGTTAGTGCATAATATTGGGATGCGGCAATTGAAAAGTATTTCTCAAACAATTGAGATGGCAACATCAAAATGAGCATATTGATTTGGGGGGGTGGGGTGCGGGATGTTGTGGGGTGGTAATTGTTTTAAAGGAAAATCTGTAAACTATACTACAAAGGGGAGTGTTACGAAAATATAAGTGAATGTCCAATCTCACAATGTAACTTGTGATCTTTCATCTTCTACAATTTATTCTCAAGTTTATGGCTCCATTGATTTTCTAGTTTATTGATTGTCTTTTCAAGTTTGTAACTACTACATGGTGAGCCTATAAAAGGGAGGTCTCACCAAGTTGTAAACACCATTGAGAAGTGAATAAAATAGCATATTTATATGTTGTCTATCTCTTGATTTCTTCTTGTGTTCTTGTGTTCTTACTATTAAGTTCATTTCATTAATATTAAATTCATCTAATTCTAGTTGATTATTATTTTTTACAAATTCTCGCCACCCTAAATATATTTGTTTTTCATGATGACAAATAATACTTTCTAAATATATTAATTTGTATTTTGGATCTACTATAA
Source organism: Acer saccharum (assembly GCA_030490815.1). Lineage (NCBI taxonomy): Eukaryota > Viridiplantae > Streptophyta > Magnoliopsida > Sapindales > Sapindaceae > Acer > Acer saccharum. The sequence goes on along the minus strand of CM059875.1, from coordinate 8,282,353 downwards.
CTTGTACTGCTTCCATAGAATGTCTAATAAGATTTCCTTCCCATATATTAAATATATGCTTCCATTCACTTGGTTTATGACCTTGTAAGCTCAAAATTAATGTATCTTTGGCTTCTTGAGACTTTTTACATGATTCTAACTTAGTTTTAGCTTTAAAACTTCGTTCAGTTTCTTTATATTGCTCATTATTATCAGGTATTCCTCTATTTTCTAAATATCTATCTACTCTAGTCGGTTTTGGAATACTTCTACCAATTCCTCCTTCCTCTAAAGGTTTTTTTATCTTCATTTACCATAATTTCGTCTTCTATATAATAAATATTATCTATATTGTGTTAAAATTCATTGAAATTTAAATTATTTATAATCCTTAATTTGGATTTTTTAGCTACTTAGAGTTATTTTTGTGTTTTAGGTGAAATAGCATGGAACTTGGAAAATAATCAAGGAAAGGAATGAAATTTGGTGTGAAAAAGAGCAAATCACGTGGGCCTTCAAAGAAATTAAATATTTAAAGACCCAAGCACAAAATCAAAGCCCAAGAACAAGTTTAAGCCCAAGTCTCATCATATCAGCCAAAACCCCAAGTTCAAGTCCAAAGCAAAGTCAAATTACGTCTATTTCAATCCCATCTAAAGAAATAGAGTGAAGACGTGGACCATAAATTTTACCACGTCAAAGACATGTGCACGTGGCCCAATTATGTGAAAGAGGAATTTACTTTCCTATTTGGCTGTGAAGAACGACTTTGGAGGGTAATAAAACTCTTCTTCTTGCGCCAAATTGATGAGGAGTTCACTTTTGCTCATCCCCTCGAAGGGGGTGAGCATTACCCCCTCCCAGGAATATGACATATGTTCATAGAGGGGGTAAATTTGTCTAAACCCTGTTATTTTTTTAGACAAGTTTACCGCTTTATGGACACATGTCATATTTTTAGGAGGAGGGTAATGCACACCTCCCTTGAAAGGGGGTGAGCAAAAATGGACTCCGAATTGAGGGGTTCATTGTTTGTGGGAGGTGGCAATGTGGCATGTGGATCTGTGCTGCTTGCGAAGAAGGATTTCAACTTTGAAGATGGAGTTCCAATGCATCTTCTGGGTTCTATTGTTATTTAAGTTTTAATGTCTTTCTAATTTTCTTTGTACAAGGGTAGACAAAGAAACCTTGTGTTAAGGAGTAATTTTCAGATATATTTATTGATTCCCAAAGATTGTTTTTCAATGTTTATGGTTTTCGCTTCTATTGATTTTTAAATATAAAACCCTTTCATCTCTATCATTATGTATTTTTGATAGTTAGATATATATTTTAATCATTGCTTGGTTTTGTAACGTTAACTATAATTCCGTTGATTATTTGTTTTTCATTAATTTGGATACATAGAATGTTTAGAGATTGTATTTTGAAAGGAAAGAAAACCAACTAAAGATTTTGATTGCTGTGTTTATTGTTAAATTCATGGGTAAACAATAAATTGATTTTTAATTATCACTCTAATTTGGGGAATTAATAAATTGTTAGGAAGCTATGAAATTACGTAGTAGTGTATTCCGATACCTTAGTATTTTTTAATTGATTTTTTTCATTAGTTCTTAGTTTAATTTTTGTTTTAATTGATCACTTTTTGTTAACTAGGTTAAGATTGAATTTAAATTTAGAATTAGATTAGTTTTTCACAATCCCTGCCCCGTGGGATCAACCTTGTGCTCGCATTAGCTATTCTACAATAGACTCGTGTATTTGCGAGTATTTTAAAATTTATCACAACAAGTTTTTGGCATCATTGCCAGGGATTGATTGAAAGATTAGTTTAATCTTAGATTTGTTTAATTCTTCCACTAGTTATTGTTTAGGTTTTATTTTTATTTTTTGTATTAAAAATAAATAAATTATTAGGACTGTAGGGTTGTTGTCTTTACTCTTTAGTTTATTTAGCTTTGTATTGTTAGTAATTTTAAGTTGCTTCGTCAGGTGTGTTTCGTTTAGACTTTAGACTTGGTGTGTTTTGATTCTTTGTTTTATTTGTTTTATGTTTGCGTCAGGTCTTTGCTAGTTTATTTTAATTGTTGGTTGTCTTTAGTTTATTTTATTTTTATTTGGTTTTTGTTTAGTTTTGAGTGTTTTGTCTACTTGATTCATTAGGCCTCGTTTGTTTGGCCGTATTGTATTGTATTAGGCATCCTTCTTTCATTCTTCAATCAAGTGTAGGCAGTGTCGGAGTGTTTAGTCTTTGCTTTCGATTGATGGAGTTATTTCGGATGGTCAATCTGTTATTAGAGATCACATTGTCAGGTTTTGTGAGGATTTATTCTCTTCGGATTCAGCTCAGGTTGATTAGGATCTTTCGATTATGGATGACTAGTTTCTCAAGCGGAGAATTCACTTCTGGTCGCTATTCCCTCTGCTGATGTTATCCATGATGCGGTGTTTGCTATGGATGCTCTTTCGGCCCCTGGGCCTGATGGCTTCTCAGGTCGTTTCTTTCAACGTTGTTGGGAAATTGTGGGTAGAGATGTGATTCTTACGGTTCATGATTTTTTCCATTCTGGTGTGGTTGCCCCGAGTTTGAATTCTAATTTTATCGCTCTTCTTTCAAAGATGAAAGACCCAATCACAGTTAATTAGTTTTGTCCTATTGTGCTTGGTAATTTTCTTTTCAAAGTTTCTTCCAAAATATTGGTTGACAAGTTAGCTCAAGTTGCTGCTAGAATTGTCTCTTCGCAACAATTTGGTTTCATCAAAGATCGACACATTAAGGATTGTATTGCCCTCGCTTCTGATTGTGTTGATGTGCTTCATAAGAAATGCTATGGGGGTAGTGTGGCTATGAAAATTGACATTCACAAAGCGTTTGATACTTTTGATTGAAAGTTCCTTTGTTGTGTTCTGAGGGCTTTTGGTTTCTCTCAAACCTTCATGGATTGGATTGTTAGCATTCTTGGCTCTTCGAGACTGTCTGTTTTGATTAATGGTTCCTCGGTTGGCTATTTTAGATGGTCGAGAGGGGTTAGACAGGGGATTCTCTTTCTCATCTTATTTTTGGTATTGCTGAGGATTTTCTTAGTAGGTTACTTTCGAAGATGGTGGCGTTAGACCAACGTTCGCCTATCTTTTCTCCAAGGGGTTTTTCTACTCCCACTCATTAGTTTTATGCAGATGATGTTATGATTTTTTGTAGGGGCATAGCCAAAAACCCGAGGAATGTTATGCATACTTTCAGTGTTTATGGCAGCATTTCAAGCCAACTTGTTCACTGGAGTAAATCCTCCATCTTTTTTGGGTCTTCAGTTTCTCTTACTCGGATTAGTTCTCTTCAGTCCTTAGTTGGGATGCAGATTGGTCGGTTTCCATTTTCTTACCTGGGGGTTCCTCTATTCCGGGGCAAGCCTAGGAAATATGTTTTGATGCCCATTGCGGATAAGATTTTGTCTAAATTTGCCAAGTGGAAAGGTAAGTCCCTTTCTTTGGCTAGTTGGGCTACTTTGATTCGCTCAGTGATTACTGGCTCCTTTGTTCACTGGTTTATGGTTTATAAGTGGTTGGTTTCCTTAATTCAGATGATTATTAAGAAGATCAGAAATTTCTTATGGACTGGTTCTTGTGAGGGGTCCAAGTTGGTCCGTGTTGACTGAAACCGTTGTTATAGACCTTATGCTCTTAGTGGTCTTGGTTTGAAGGATCTAGCCTTGTTGAACGATTCTTTACTTCGGAAGATTACTTGGAAGTTTATAACTTCGAACAGTTGCTTTCACTTTTTTGCACGAGAGGTATATTAAGCAGTTGTAGAAGACTAGTAATCGTTCATTAAAAAGAGAGCGAAAACATAGCAAAGCTACAGATTCTCATACTATCTCCTTGAGTTGTAATTTTCTCTTCCATTTGTAATCAAAGCATCATTAATAAATTTTTTGAATATTTCAAGTAAGTTTTCCATCTATTGTATTTAGTTTTTATTTTATAGTCGGGAACAAAGAAGTCTCGTATTGTTAATGAAAGTATAAGATTATTATAAAATCTCAAAGATAAATTGATCGTCTTTTATCATTTTTTCTCATCATGTTTATTAACTGGTCTCGGTAATTAGTAGAGATTGTAAGAACTCGGTAGGATTCTGATTCTGTTGAGTTAAGATTTTCATAATTTCTAGAAGATTCTTTGAGGTCTTATTTAGCTGTGTGTTGAAGGCATCCATGGACTGTAAGAATCTTTGAAAATTAGTCTTGAACTGTCCGAGTCTTTCCGAATTCAAAAGGCTAATTCTTTACACCACATAGTTGAGGAGCTTTTGATGTTTACAAAGACATAATTATTGAGTTGGTAATATTTTTACATTGTTCAGAGCTATCATTTGTTCTAAGAGTATATTTTTAATTTTTTTTTAACTATTACAATCAATTTGGGACCTGAGGAGGGGTAAACAACTTAAATATATCTCATGGTGTAGGTGTAAGGACGTACCAGTGGGCTAACTTCATCATCGTAAGCTGTTGTTCCAGAAGGGCAAGAATATTTTGGAATAAATTAAGATGATATTTTATACTTTTATATTGTCTTTCCATCTTTTATATGTGCAACAACTAGAATCACCAAACCTTTTTATGGCTCTTCGTACTAAAAATATAGCTGGCATGTATAAAGTTGCTGGTCAGCGGTCCCCACCTGTGACACATTAACCTAGTCCAAATTCCATTTCTCCATAAACTATGGACAAAATGAGTATGAAATAGAATATTATCCATCGAGAGTTTCTGATCCCATATTTGGGCGATTGATAAAGATAACATGATTCGAATTTACTATTTCATTAGTGCAAATTTAAGGAGATAATACTTGACTGTAAGTCTTAACTTTTGTCTGTTTTATAAAATTTTGTAACATGCAGTTGTTTCTAATAACATGTTTTATCATTTTTAGTAATCAAAAACTTCATATTTACATGGTTAACATCAAATAAATAAATATCGATACTTTTATTCATATTTACTATATTTTGAGAATTAATATAACAAGTATTCTTAAAAATTCTTGTTATTGTAAAGATATTGACGATATTTTGATATTTTGACTAACATTTTCAGAAATTAGAAATTAATATTTACATAAACATTAATGCTAGACAACTAAAAAAATTTAGTCCAAATTTTAACTCAAATGATATGGTAAGTGGTTTTTTCATTAACCACATCATCTCATGTTGTGTGTGGTAATGACAATTCACTTACCACTTCATTTGGGTTGAAATTTGAATTAATTATTTGGGTTGTATAACGTTACTCTTACATAAAAGGTTAGTTTAGAAGAAAAGGGTATTTATTTGTAGTACAACTTGCGTTGAAATCATGCCAGTTGACTAGTATCAAACGGCTTCAATTCAATCAAAGGGTCACATGTATAATTAATTACTTGTATGAGTATTATTATATGCAGAAATGAAATGATAGAGATTTAAGATTTTGAAAAACAAATAAAATATATTTGGATTTGGATCCATCCTAGACTCCTAGTGTAGTGGCTGTAGTGCATGTTTATCCAAACCGAGTTATTTTATTTTATTTAAAAATAAAAAAAAAATTGTACTAGATCTTAAAACTCAGAGATGGAAACTGTTTAACTACTCGTGTCTTGTCTTTTATTCAAATCCAAAATACCCTCATCTTTGTTGCTTATTAACAAAACAACCATACACCAAACAATAACAAGTTATGATAACTAGGGGCATTTCCGTCTTTCCGACACCAAGTTGTGTCTGAAAAGGATAAGAAACCGAGGGAATCAAATTTGGAAAAACTTTTATAAGCAAAGCGTTCTAGATGCTGATGTCATTATGACTACGTCACCGATCAGGACGTCACACCACCTCCTTTCACGCGCTCTTGTCAAAATCTGACTGCTACGTGTCATAGCTACTTAACAATTTTACCAATTTATTGAAAAGACAGGTATTATTAATAATTGAAAATATTAATAAAAATTAAAAATAGCAAAAAAAATATAAATAATATTGCTATTATTTTTCATATTGATATTTGAAACCAAAAAAATACAAACAAAATTCTGTAGATAATATAGAAAAGCTTTTTTGTAAAAAATCTAAAATGACTTTTTGAATAAATTAAACATTTAAAACACTTGTTTAAATGACGTGACATTTGAATTATTAACATTATTTGGGAATGAATTTAGATAATTTTTTTTTTTAACACATTACTCAATATTTAATTAGAGTAATATTATACAATCCAAAAAATTAATCCAACATTCAGTTCAAAATAATGTTGCAAATGAATTGTTTTTAACATATAAATCACGAGATGATGTGGTGAATGATATGGTAAGACAAATCAAGTGTCATATCATTTGAGTTGATTTTTTAATTAATTTTCTTAGAATGTATAGTATAAGTGATAAATAATTATTTATAATATTGAGTGCTATTTTCGATATTAATACCATAAAAAATTTATAAAAAAAAATTATGACCGAAATTTCATAGAATATTATTACGGAAAAGCTTCACGTGGAAACCAGCCGCGCGTGGGGAAAAACATCCAACCTTAATTTGAGGAATTTTCTTACAAGGTTCCTCAGATAACCCTTGTAGTCTTTTTTTTCCTCGCATATAAAGGGCCATCCTCTCTTGTCTTCTCTTCTTCACTAGTTGAGTCCAATTTTTATTAGATATTTTTTTTCTAACAAAAAGAGAGAATTAATGGAGTCTCCATGTTCTTGGCCGGAAAATATCTCCGATCGAACCAAAGCAATCGAAGAGCTCGTTAAAGGCCGTGACTTCGCTCTCCAACTCCGACGTATCCTTAATAAATTATCATCGGAGAACAACAACAACAACAATAATGATGATGATGATGGTGATGGGGTCGTCCTCGACCAAGATCTTGTGCTGAAAATATTGACTTCATTCACAAACTCACTCTCCATATTGAAGAATGGCGGCGGCGGAGGCAGTGGTGAATATCAGTCCGATCATGAGGTGTCTCAGATTCAGACAAATGCTACCCACTTGAACTGGGATGGTCGCAAGTCCGAAGATTCAGGAGACAGTTCCAAGACTAGTTCAATCGTTAATAAAGATCGGAGAGGATGTTACAAGAGAAGGTAATCTTCTTAATACTATTAATTTAGTTATTAATTAATTTTTATCAGATGCCCATTTATTCAGATCAATTTTTATAATATAACCTATTCATTTATTTATATAGAAACATTGACAAGTCTGTGTCAGACAGTCTGTACCCGATAAAAATTATATGAAGAAAACATTTTCTTTAGGAAGATAAATAATTTCTTAGGAAGATAAATAATTTCTAAGGGTAATTTAGTAAGTTCATTAGGAAAACAACTACTTTCTTCATTTTTTAGGGTAATTTCCTTTTATTTCATTACAATTATGCCCCTTATTTTGTAGAGCTAGCTAGATCTACCTTACATTATTGTTAATACATTAGTTAGTGTATATTGTTTTGAATACTTTAATTACTTTTGCTTATAATTTGATTGAAATTCTTTATATGAAACTTATAATTATATCTTTGTATATAAATGTAGACATTTAATATATATAATTGCCATTTGATGGATTGCAGAAAGTGTTCAGATTCAGAGATAAAAGAGAGTCCAAACCTAGTAGATGATGGGCATGCATGGAGAAAATATGGACAGAAAGATATTCAAAATGCCAAGTATCCCAGGTAATTAATTCAATATATACAACTCACCAATGCACAAGATCTCGGTATATTTATCAGATGCGAACTGTCTGCAAGTTTTTAATTTGTACGGAAGAGAAAGAATTTGATTTGATGTCGAGTTTATTTGTATACATTTATATATGTTTCTTCAGAAAACGTAGAAGAAGTACTAGATCTCATTTGGTGATCTGTATATATATACATGTATAAGAATTATGTTAATAACACACCCTAATTGGTCCACATTTATTTTATTTTATTTTTTATGTGCAGGAACTACTTCAGATGCACACACAAGCATGATCAGGGTTGTTTGGCAACGAAGCAAGTGCAGAGAATTCAAGAGGATCCACCATTGTACAGGACAACATATTCTGGTCGTCATACTTGCAAGAATTTGCAAAAAGCCTCTCAGCTTTTTATTGATTCCAGGGATATTCATCATAATTCTCCAATGATCAGTTTCTGTGACGATGATCACAAACACAACAACAACAACAAGATCATCAACAACAACAACAACCACAACCCATTTCTATCATCATCGTTCCCATCATCAATAAAACAGGAGTACAAGGATTTTGATCACGATATCATGACCCACAACAATAATTACCAATCAGAATCGTCTGATCATTATATTTTGTCGCCTGATGATCATCATCATCATCATCAGTTGACCACCACATATGATTCTGGGGTTGTTAACTCATCATCATTGTCGTATACGGACATGGGTACTGTGATGGTGGAGGATTCTGTTGCCAACTTTGACGATGATGTTTTATTTGATTTCTAGATAGATAGCTAGCAACTTCTTTGTAATTGTGTTGTGTAGAAAGAATCTGCTTTAATTTTCTGCAGGTAGTTTCTTAGCAAACTGTTGTAGTATCTTTCCTATTACTAATTAGTGTACAATATGGAATCAACTTTTCATTTTCTGTGATGATCACTCTCAAAAACTAAAATGAATTAACAGACATAACACATCATTTTTACTTTTGACAATTCTCACAACCAAAGAAGAAAATATTCACATATATATATATATATATATATGGCTAATTGACACTGATGCCCCCTAAACTATGGTCGAATTTGCACCTTTACACCCTATACTTATTTTTTTTGCCATTAAACCCCTTGAACTATTGTAATTTGGCAATCACTGAAGGAATTTACCCCCTCACCAAGGGGCAGATTCCTTCAACGATTGCTAAGTTACGAGAGTTCAGGGGGTTTAGTGATGAAAAAAAAAGTATAGGGGTTATAGTGCAATTTTTTGAAGAGTTCAAGGGTCATCTGTGTCAATTAGCATATATATATATATATATATATATACAGTATTTCTATTATCAGTTCGAACTGACAAAAGTTATATCAGTTCCTTGTATGTGGGCCACTGGATTTAAATACTTTGACTGACAAGTGCATACAGCCAAGTCAAAGTATTTAAATCCAGTAACCCACATGCAAGGAATTGATATAATTTTTGTCGGTTCGAACTGATAATAGAATTTCTGTATATATATATATATATGTGCGTCAACAGACATATTACATCATTTCTACATCTGACAATTCTAAGAAGAAAAGATTTACATAAATGCACAATATTGTTGACTGATTGTGATTTTGAATATATTTTACATATAAGATACACATAAATGACAATAATTTTATTACAAATGATGCTATGGTATTTCGATGATACTGAAGCGTTTCTTGGTCCTTACTCCTGAGGTCCCCCACAATCTGTATAGTAGTAAATAGCTAGGGCACTTGGGTTACAACTTGGAATCCATATAGGACCCATATATATATGGCATTGATGACAACCAAAAATCCCAATAAACTTCCATGGTGAATGGTCAGTAGGGACCTTAGCTTATTTAAAGCTACAAAAAGATGATGACATGTTCACTATTTATTGGAAAAATCTCTTGGATATAAAGTTTTTGTCCTTTCAATTCAAAGAGATAAATTAAAGGTGAGCTGTGTATAAAGATCATACGGATTTTTAAATTAAATGTGTGTGTAATGTAATGTAGCTGGACAAATGGACAAATGGACAAATCTGTGTTGATAATTTGTACAAAATTAAACAATATAACTTTAAGATGTATAGTGTTTTGGAAAAAAAGTAGCTTGGAAAAGAATTAAAGAGGTGTTCTTAATTGATGTGCACAAGTCATTGATAGACCCACAAACAATGTATCTTCCAAGCAATTAAATTCCTATCGATATCACCCGTCACCACCAAAATTGATTTGGGTTTAATTAGAATTTTTTTACTTTTTTTTTTAAAAAAAAGCTGACACTATTGTAGCCTTCTAGATTAGCTAGGATCTAACGAGATTAGACTCTACAAACACAATTCAGAATGCAACAATACTAATGTTTGAACTTTGAACCCTAATTGATGGTGGTGGAGCTAGCTTCATTTTGAAGTTTTCAATCGCTAAGACAATGGACCCTTATTTAATTATATTTAATTTAATTAAACAAACCAGTATGTATTATCTGTATATGTGATAACAAAGATGGTGATTAATTATATGTAATTTACACTTTTGCACTCAATTCATCATAATGTAGTTGGCTTGAATTCAACAACATTAGTTTTTTTTTTTTTTTCTCTTAAACACTTCAGTTCCGATATCAGCTTCATTTGTTCATATTTATTATTTTAATATATCAATACACAATGTTCATTATATATACCGCCTACTGTGGCATTGATTCATGAACTGATGTTATAATAATTACAAATCAGTTGCCGTATTGTATAAAAAAAAATGGAGACTTTGTTTTTAAAAAATGTATTAGTCATTTCTAATGTTTTTTTTTTTGGATATCTATTATTAACTGCTATAAATATGTTGTTCAATAAAACTATTAAATATATATATCATTCCATATACCTAAATATGTGTATATAACAATTTGTAAAACGGATTATAAACGACATTCCTTATATCGAAGTTGTTAGATTTTTCAAAGACAATGATGATTAACCAGAAAACTTTAAGCAAAAAAGAAAAAAAAAAAATGGAATTCTTCATGGTCATGGATGCGTATTCGTGGGGCAAAGGATTATCAAGAAAAAGTGCAAAAACCATATCTATATATGAATCTATCAATCAATTGAAACATCTTTTTAATAAATATATATATAAAGTGAGACCTACACATCACATGGAAACAACAAAGTAATTTCATGGATACATCCCACCACCACTCACCATCAAAATCATGAAAATTACATTAACTTCTAATTGGGGTTGTTCATGTAATTCAATTGCTTGGAAAATTTTGGATAATCACAAAAAACGTGTGAACAGGATTTCACACAAAACCCCATCTCATCGTCTTTTTGGAAGATTATTTCAACACTAGTACAGCTGTACAGTGGACTGGATTAAAATATTGTGGGTTTTTGTTTTCCCCTTAAACGACAAAAGTGGAATTCACATTCACATTCACATTTTCCATGTCGTTTTCTTTTGAACTAGGGCCTAGTGATATTATATTGCGTTCACATGTGGAAGAAGTCCTTTCACACAAAATATTATCATGGGTCCTTATAATGATGATGATCACCAACCTCGTTTAGGGTTCCATTCTTTCTTTCAATTTTTTCAAAATGAATGGAAAAAGGAGACTTGAATAAACAAATGATCCATGTAAAATAATCTCACAACTTTATTGAATGATGATTACCAATGTGAAACAATTCTCAACCTATGTAGATTTTATTGGTCTAACGGTTGAAAATATATACAAGCTTTAGATGACTAGTTAAAGTTTCTTATTTTAAATTTCATTCAAGTTCAATAAACATCGAGACAGTAACACCGTCCAATGTGGTTTAATGATAAACGGTGCTCATTCAGCTTACAAACAATATCTCGAGTTTGCATTACGTACCTTAGGTGCAGACAGTATATCAACAAAAAAAAAAGAAATCTAAGTTTCCTATGAATGTTAAGATTCTTGAACATTTAAATCCTGAACCTGAGAATTCATATTCATTTAAGTTTCATTCATGGATTAACATGCAATATTCAAGCTTCTTGAGGTGGTTGAGTGGTGACGGCCCCCAACTAATTGATTTGATTAACTAAAATTGGTGCTGAATTTGGTTTAAAAGGCTGCACAAGCTAACCTCTAGTTTCCTTTTTATTTAGTTCAACTTGGCCACATAATTTATAGAATAGATTGGATAAAAGCGATTGTGATAGTTCAAGAGAGTTGAGACTATCAACTATCAACATTATTGGCCATTCTACCACAAAACAACGAAACTATACACTTGTCTCGCTTCAAAAAAAAAAAAAAAAAAAATTACATAAACAAGTGGCGTGGGGTGGACTTGATTGTAATTAAGTTGTTGTCTTCTTACTTTTTGGGCCCTTAATAAATCTTTGGTATTCCTGTTCCATTATAGAGAGATTTGATATTTGCACCCTTTAAATTTTGGGTTGAGATTTACCATCAGGGTTGAGATTCTATGTTGAACCGACCTTTGTGTTTACCTCGATAGATCCACTGACATCTAGTGACGTAATCAGGACTTTTAGTCAGAGGAGCTAACTAAATACTTAGTCAAAATAATTTTAGATAAATTCGATTATCAAAAAAAAGATATATTTATTTCTTTTGAAGGATAAATTTATTAGAAAACTAAAAAGGAAACAATTAGCCTGGAAAATCTTCCAGTAAAAACCTCTCCACACACAAAAGGTATTCCTCTAATCAAAAACGGTCTTCAACGACATCTAATGCCTTTTTCGCTAGAGAATGAGTGACAAAATTCACCTTCCTAAGCACAAAACACACTGTGCACCTCGAAACACCTAGCAGACGGGCAATGATTTCCCCTATAATCAGACCTATATCCTCCGAATAAGGTCTCCTAGCATTCACCAAATCAACCACTCCCAGAGCATTTGACTCAACCACAAATGGCACCAAACTCATATCAATAGCGAAGATTATTCCACGCAACGTGGCCTCCGCTTCCGCGACAAGTGGATCGTAACTTGCATGGATACACTAAACACTAGCTGCCTTAACTGTCCCTAAAAGTGTTACACCTAATAGGGGCACGTGAGCTTTACTCTTCAAAGTGTATATACAATAATAATATATATATATATATATATATATATATATATATACACAGTGGTTCTCTCATAAGGGATTCCTTATTTTAATTTCGATAAGGACCACCATGAAATCATATCGATTTGAATGAATTTTAATCTGAATTTTTTTGTGGATGATAAGTTCGTTAAAATCTACCTATGAATAAAATTTGAGAATTTTTCAAGCACGAAAACTATTTTCTTGAATTTCCTATATTTCGCCTATTTTTCTAATGCCTTCATATTTAAAAAAAATCGGTAAAAATAGTTTTTGTGCTTGAAAAATTCTCAAATTTTATTCATAGGTAGATTTCAACGAACTTATCATCCACAAAAAAATTCAGATTAAAATTCATTCAAATCGATATGATTTCATGGTGGTCCTTATCAAAATTAAAATAAGGAATCCCTTATGAGAGAACCACTATATATATATATATATATATATATATATATATATATATATATATACATTTGAAAATATAAAACAAGAGAATAAGAAATAAATACTAGAAAAATGATGTGTTATGATAGTTAAAAACCGTCATAAACGGACATTTATTACGGTTTTAAATGTCAACATCAAGAATGAATTGATGACGGATTAAGGGCCAGTTTGGTATTACTGAAACTTTTATAATAATCACGTTAGTTATGCTGAAGGAATAATCAACTGTGAAATTAATCAGTAGATGTTTAGTTAATTGTATTTTTAAAACTACCGTATAACTCAAAAACATTATAAATATTTTTGGTAATTTTATTGTAAAAGTGTTGAGATTAGTTACAATGACTAAAATATATTTGAGTTTAGGACTCTATTTCATTTTTTTTTTATTAATTATATATATTAAATTAATATTTAAGTAGAATATTTAAATTAGAAAAAAAAAATCAAAAGAACAATAAAAATATTTTTAAAAGATTTTATAAATCATATCAATATTTAAATGAAATAAGGTATATAAATGATTTTAACTTGATTTCAAAATCATTGTCAAAACTTACTAGATTATCAATTAATCATTTTTGGAAGTTTTACCAAACATCACCAAAATTATAAAATAATATGATTTTAACTTTTCAAAAACAACATCAAACTGACCCAAAATTATGACGGTTTTTAACATCATAAACCCTTGACGGTTATTACTTGCTATAAAACATGAAGATTAAAAACCATCATAATCTTATAATGTTTTTCTTTTTAAAAAAATATTTTTCTTATTGTTTATGTGAATATATAATTCAATTAATTTTATCAAATTCAATAAATCATAAAAAATGGATCATAATAAATCAAATTCAATTATTTTTTCCTTTGGAGGACATGCAAAAATTTTATCCCAACTCTGGCAAATTTGGCTAAGCGTGGTGTCCCCGATGATGGTATGTGCTCTTATTGCGGGAAGCAGTTTGAGACTTCTCTCCATGCGCTGTGGGACTGCTCTTATTTGAAGAATAATAAGCAATTTTTCATGGGAATCAATCTGTGGTGGATGGCTCGGTATTATCCTGGGCAGAAAATCATTTGATCAATTATAGGGCTGCTAGTGTAAAGGATTCATCTACCAGTGTTAATAGCGTTTCTACTTCCTACTCTCCCTGTTACCACTGTGTGGAGACCGCCGGAGGTTGATGCCTTCAAAATTAACTCTGATGCAGCTATTAATGTGGAACATTGTCTGGTGGGAATTGGTTTAGTGGTGCGTGACTATTGTGGTATGGTGCTTACGTGTAGTGCTCAAAGAGTTGTTGCTGGAGTTTCTCCTCAAATTGCAGATGCTATGGTAGTGTTGAGAGGTATTAATCTGGCCTTAGATTTGGGCTTGTCTCCTTTTATTATTGAGACAGATGCTTTATCTGTTGTTAATTTGATTGAGGCGGGAACCCTCCCTTGGCTTATATAGGCGTTATTATTGGGGAGATTTTACCGTGTGGCTCACGGTTTGGGCCGTTTGGCAAAATTGGCCCTCTCTATCTCTAATGATGGTTTCTGGTTCGAAGATTACCCTCCGTGTGTGGAGAGGATTATTCATGATGAGTCCTTGGCTTTTTATCCCCATTTACAATGTATTGAATTATCTAAAAAAAATAAAAATAAGTAAATCATAAAATATATAATGTCACTAAATGTTATGTACATAGTAATATTACACAAAAGAATTTCAAATATATATATATATATATATATATATATATATATAGTATTATACAAAATTAATAATAAAAAAAAATATTCAACAAAATTTATCTCATATACAATAAAGAACTATGAAAAACTAAAAACAAAAGATAATTTATAGATACAAGATATAAAATGTTTTAACTAACAAATTAGAATTGCAAATTTCATCTAATCATACTTCAATTTCAACAAATACTTCAACACAATGTTACAATTTTCATGTTGACAACCTACGTAATTGAAACACCGAAGAAAAAAAAAAAAAAAAGAGTTATGTATCAATAAAAATTAAACATAAATGGTGTAAAATAATTGCAATGGTATGAATAAAAATTAGTAATCCAAAATTAAAATTGTACAAGAATCTAGTAAAAAAAAAAAAAAAAAAAAAAAAACAAGAATATATATAAGAATCAAGTAAAAAGAACTATGTAAAAGAACCCAAACTATTTAGGAAAAAAAATAAAACAAGAACATATAAAAAAATAGTAGGAGAAAAGAAGATTTTTTATTTATTTTTATTTTTATTTTTAAGTAGTAAGATGGGGTGTTGATACCTTAAGATTTGGTGAATGAAGAAGAAGACCACGAAGAAAAAAAGATAAAGGCGAATGTGAGAGTGAGAGAATGAAGGCGGCTACGACAGAGTTTAAGAGATAAAAAGAGTGGTTAATTAGGGTTTCTGAAATATATTTATTTTAGGGTTAATAATAAAAACCTCCTCTCACCTTTGAACTATTATCGGATGTATAGTTACAAATACTTTTATTTTAGAAACCTCCCCTATGAACTAACACCGTTAGCATTTCGTTTGCGTTGACTGAGTTTGACTATTAAAAAGTCTAAACTGTCACTATTTAAGCTTTAATTGTATGAATTGACCATTATGCCCTCATAATTTTACCAAATAAATTAATAAAATGATACAAAAAGTGAGAATGTTAACTTACAAAAGAAAAGTTATTTTGTGGACAATTTTATCCCTAAAAATAACAAAATTACAAATGAACCAAAAGCATTGAAAATGAGTATTTGCTTGGATTTATTAAAAAAAAAAAAAAAGACAAATAAATGCATATTCTAGTTTATTTTCAATGTTTTTGGTTCATTTGTAATTTTGTTATTTTTAGGGATAAAATTGTCCACAAAATAACTTCTCCTTTACAAGTTAACATTCTCGTTTTTTGTATCATTTTATTAATTCTTATTTGGTAAACGTATGAGAGTATAGTGGTCAATACATACAATTGAAGATTAAATATAGACATTTTATACTTTTTAACGGTCAAACTCAGTCAACACAAACGGAATGCTAACGGTGTTAGTCTATAGGAGAGGTTTCTAAAATAAAAGCATTTATAATTATACATCCAATAATAGTTCAAAGCATTTGGATGTTTTAAGAGAAGAGCTTTTAGGGATTAAAAGCTCTTTCATTTAAAGCCAAGTCCACCCAGCTTCTCCCAAAAGCTCTTAATTGAAAACATGGAAGCTGTATTTTGGTTTAGAGATTTTCTCCTTAGAATTCAATTTTATCTTTTCACACTCCTTTTCCAAAAAAACTCTATCCTAAAAGCTTAAATTTAAAATAAAATCTAAAGACACTCCATATGTTCCAAAATTAGCATTTTATTCTTTTGACACTCCTTTCTTGAAAACACTCCACCCTAAAACCCTAATGTTTTTTTAAAAAAATTATGCACAAAGATTTTTCTTATTGTTTGTTTGTTCTAATAAATCAATTAAAATATCTCAATTTCTTATTTTCTATTCACTATAAATTTGTTTGTTACATTATTTCAAAAAAAAAAAAAAAAAAAAAAAAATCTATTTGTTAAACTGCATTTATATTTTCTAGGCAATTATATAAGATTTCCTGGAATTGGGTTATAATCTTTGCTCATTTGCCTAGTATAATATTACAAATATTCTGGCTTTGGGAAAATTGGGAAAGTCATCTTTATCATGTTCAATATAAATTATGTTAACTTGTGCTGTAAAAATGCAAATTAGAAAATTAATAATTATTTATTGGTAATATATATATATATATATATATATATATATAGAGAGAGAGAGAGAGAGAGAGAGAATCTATAGAACACCGATGTTTCTATACACCATTTTAAAAAAATCCAACTCATCTAATCTTGACCACTGATTTGTCCAACACCCACACGGCCACATCCAATGGTGATGTTTTAAAGTTGTTGTGATTCCCCATGCATCATAATATTACCTTTGTAAGGATTCCCAATTATTGATTGGCTTATTTCGTGGACAAACCATATGTGGGGCTTGTTGTAAGGGTAGCTTAGGAATTGGTGAAAGTTCAATGGCCCTCTCAAGACCTCAAGAGAAGAAGCATCAAAGGTAAATTCTAGTGCTTACATGCTTTGAAGAGATCATAGTTGCACACACTCATAACTCATGCATATTTCATATACTTATATGTTGTGTGTTTTCATGTGTGTGCATTCATAATTGTTGAATATCTTTTCATGCATGTTTATTTAATTGCATCTAGTTTATTGAAATGCCATGACATGTTTAGGCATTAGGATGCAAAGTCATGAATTTTATTCATGCATGTTTGAATTGAGTGCATCTTGTTCAATGATAATGCCATGACATGTTAGGCATTAGGATGCATTCAATACCCACACTTGCACTTCATGATTAGTCTTAAGTGTGGTGTAATTCGTTTCCGTTTGTGTGATCAGAAACGTCCGCGCTTGCACGATGGTGTGCATGTCTTAGCGTGATGGTTGACCACTTGAGAAGGTCTCATTCTTCTCTTGGATAAGTGGTAGTTTTGGTTTGGTTGTTTGGAGTAGAGTGTCTAGTTTCAAAAGATTGGATTTCAATGTTTAAATGATTTTTAAAACTGACCTATGTATGGTCTTGTGGCCATAACGTTTTACACAAAGCTTCAAAATGAGTTTTGAAAATTTCTGTATAACGTAGACACCCATACCTTTCCAATGGTATATTATTCATAATATTTCATGACCGTTTGGATTGGTTTTAAAATCTCCAAAGTTCCAACCAAAACAGGGCAACTCTGTTGTTGTCCGCTTCTGACCTTTGGTCACTCAATTGATCATAACTTTTTCTATAGGCATCAAAATGTCATTCCGTAAATTGAAGTAGAAAGTAGACTTCCATACCTTTCCAACGATATATTATACGAAAGGTTTCGATATCGTTTGGTTATGTTTCGGTGCGCTCGAATTTGGAGCTGAAGTGCTGTTGCATGATTCTGAGGCCTGGCCGCCGATTTGGCCACAGAATGCCCAGTGATGTCTTTTTGACATTCTCAAAACATCGTAGCTTCATTTGGCACCTATAAATACCCTCTTATCTCTCCTTCGTCAATATAACTCTCCCAACTGAAACCCTTGAGAGAGAATTCACTTTCTAGAAAGAGAAAGAGATATTCTTGAGAGAGAAAGAGAGACTTGAGAGAAAAAGCTTAAAGATTACATCTTTATCTCTCTAAACCCATTTCCACATGCACAAATCATCATCTAGCATCATCTAGGTTCATCTAGCATGTGCTAATGCATGGGTCTTCTTCAACACACATGGTATGATTTGTTAAACACTTTTATCTTACATAATTAGTGTTTTTACTTATCAATTTATCTCTTTTATCACTTGTATGTTCTTTGAGTAATTTCTACATACATGATTGAGATTATGTGTTGATTGGGTTATTTATGTTAGCTAGGTTTTCATGCCTATTTTATATCTAGCTAATTAATCTCTTTATATGATTGAGATTATTTTTGATAGCTTAAATGATTAGGTCATTATTACCTAAAAGCTATGCCATTAACATTCTTGTGTGATTTATTGATAACTAGGTTGATAGATTGTATTTTAATCAACTAGTTAATCTTTTGAATGTTTGTGGGTTATTTGTGATAGCTATTGTATTTCGGATTGGTTATCCTTAACATAGCTAAAGTTGTATGCCATGTCATATAGCTATATTTGATATCTATGATTGATTTTATTGCCATCATATAATCCTAGATAAACATTTACTGTACCCTAGCACTTCTTGCATATTTGGATATCATTGCATATTCATTTAGGGTTTGATCTCTTCGGAGAAGTAAGTCTTGTGTGATAGACCGGGATTAGGTCGGACACCGGGATTAGGTGGTCACATAAGCAAATTGGACTCGGTCCACTTTTACAGGCCTGCGGGTAGTGGTAGCGGGATATTGGCCAGGATTAGGCCGTCAAACCGGGATTAGGTTGTATACGCTATCACAATTAGTGGATTCGAGGTTCGAGTGTGGCGCACTTACCAGCCCATGGTTTTTCTCTGTTGAGGGTTTCCACGTAAAAATCAAGTGTTATTTATTTTCCGCATTTTATACTTGATTTATTGCTTTATCTAGTTAGGGGTAATTTCGTAATATTGACTTCACACGAAAAATTGGGTAATATGTTTAAAATCTATTCTCCCCCCCTCTAGATAGTTTTATACACACCGTGCAATATTTGTTTCAATTGGTATCAGAACGGGTTCCTAGATATACTTAGGTGATCCAAGCTCATTTTTGGTGTGTTGTGCATTTTGTATGATTGTTGTTTTTTGACATACATCTTGCATTCTTCTCATATGCATTCATTTGACTCAAACACTATGAGTGAATTTGAGAGAGAAGAAAATGACTCCGATGAGGAGATGTCCCTCTAAGGTGAGAGAGGAGACGAAGATGAAAGGGCGTTGCTCATATCACAAAAGAGCTTTAAGCCCAAGCCTTCCTCAATCTTGGTCTAATCAACCAAGAAGGCTAACTTCCCTCAACCTACGATCCTAAAAGGGAAGTGCTTAATCATGAAAGCTCAACCGAGCAAGCAACATTGTCTTGGTCATCAACAAAGGAGGAGAGATCCTATCCAACTACCAAGACAACCACAACGATAAGGGAAAACACATTTGCATGCTCAAGGGAATGGTATAATTCCTAATCTTATCCCCTCTTGTCATTGTGTGGTATTGATGGTCATGTTAGATCAAGTTGCTTGCATTACATTTAAATATGTAATCTTATATGCATGATTGAAAAGAAAAATGCTAGAGCTAAGATGCATGTCCTTAAAAAGGAAGAAAATCATTTGCATGATCCTTTGCCATCTAGAACTCTAGAACCTATGACCACTAGGTATGTTATTGAGACACCTAAGTGGATTAGAAAAGACGAACCCGCTTGCTACGAGACAAACATGTCTCAAATAGGTTCAATTAAGTCCTATGGACTTGGTAAGTCTTTTAGACCACATGCCCTTCATTGAAGTGGTGTGGATTTTGACCCCATATGGGGAACTCAAGCAAAGAGAGCACTTGCATATTTGTTGCATGCAAAAATTTGAAAAATTTTATGCTTCTTTTTTAATTGTTTGAGTAGCTTGATTGCACATGTGCTTATATGTTTTTTCTTCAATAAGTGTGAACCTTGCTTTGAATGCAATCCATGTCATATTTATGTTCAAACATGCATTTTTGGACTAGGAGATATTCATAGGAAGTACTCTTTAAATGACCTATAATGATCTCCATGACATGATGATTGTTAGATGACATGCTTAAAATGAGAAAAGCATGATTTTATTTGACATGCTTAAAATGTGAAAAGCATGATTTTAAATGACATGCTAAAATGAAAAGCATGAATTGATAATTGCATATTTTTAAATGCAAAAATAATGTGTGAAAAGCAAATGAGACTTATATGAAAATCTATGTCTCTCTTTCTTTACTTGTGGAACATGGCTACTATCATACGGGTATCTTACCCGGAAAAATCGAATAGGGTGCAAAAAGTCACTCATGCCATGTTTTGCTTGTAAGGTTGGATATAGTTGCTCATTAAATTGAATTCTTGAATTTTCTATATCCTTGCTTTTATTCATGACAAATGGTGAAATTGGTTTGAATTCTTAAAGGAAACCTTTGTCATTTGCTTTGCCAAATACCATTACTTTTGGATTTGAATGCAACATGTCTTGCATACAAAGTATATTAATCACACATTTTTTTTGAAAATAAATCTCCTCGTTCTCTCCAATTAATTGAGTTGCATAAAGTGCATTATATGATTATGCAAATGACCTGTATGCTATTGTCTCTCTTTGCTACAAGTGACCCGGTTGGGGACTACTCTTTTGCCCATCTCATGACAAAAAGGGGGAGTAGTATGTAGTTAGGGGGAGAATGCTAAATTGCCATATTGTTGTAGCATTCACATTATTGGGGAGTTTATCTTGAGGGAGAGTAACCCATTAGGGGGAGCATTTGCATTACACATACATTGCATGATGTTGTGCTTAAATTCTTACTGTAAATGCTTGTTTTATCTCACATGATTAATCTCACATATACTTGTATTGGAAAGTATAGAAACTTTGTTTTGAAGGATTGATTGTTCTACAAGAGATTGAAGACTTGAAGATATAGCTTTTATTTATCTCTTTGTAATATAGAAAATCCCTTTAGTTTCAATTTTATTGTGAGGATTAATGTGAGTGGTGGTTTTGTCATGAAATAGTCAAAGGGGGAGATTGTAAGGATTCCCAATTATTGATTGGCTTATTTCATGGACAAACCATATGTGGGGCTTGTTGTAAGGGTAGCTTAGGAATTGGTGAAAGTTCAATGGCCCTCTCAAGACCTCAAGAGAAGAAGCACCAAAGGTAAATTCTAGTGCTTACATGCTTTGAAGAGATCATAGTTGCATACACTCACAACTCATGCATATTTCTTATACTTATATGTTGTGTGCTTTCATGTGTGTGCATTCATAATTGTTGAATATCTCTTCATGCATGTTTATTTAATTGCATCTAGTTTATTGAAATACCATGACATGTTTAGGCATTAGGATGCAAAGTCATGAATTTTATTCATGCATGTTTGAATTGAGTGCATCTTGTTCAATGATAATACCATGACATGTTAGGCATTAGGATGCATTCAATACCACACTTGCACTTCATGATTAGTCTTAAGTGTGGTGTAATTCGTTTCCGTTTGTGTGATCGGAAACGTCCGCGCTTGCACGATGGTGTGTATGTCTTAGCGTGATGGTTGACCACTTGAGAAGGTCTCATTCTTCTCTTGGATAAGTGGTAGTTTTGGTTTGGTTGTTTGGAGTAGAGTGTCTAGTTTCATAAGATTGGATTTCAATGTTTAAATGATTTTCAAAACTGACCTATGTATGGTCTTGTGGCCATAACTTTTTACACAAAGCTTCAAAATGAGTTTTGAAAATTTGTGTACAAACTAGACACCTATACCTTTCCAACGGTATATTATTCATGACCGTTTGGATTGGTTTTAAAATCTCCAAAGTTCCAACCAAAACAGGGCAACTCTGTTGTTGTCTGTTTCTGACCTTTGGTCACTCAATTGATCATAACTATTTCTACAGACATCAAAATGTCATTCCATAAATTGGAGTAGAAAGTAGACTTCCATACCTTTCCAACGATATATTATACGAAAGGTTTCGATATCGTTTGGTCATGTTTCGGTGCGCTCGAATTTGGAGCTAAAGTGCTGTTGCATGATTCTGCGGCCTGGCCGCCGAGTTGGCCGCAGAATGCCCAGTGACGTCTTTTTGACATTCTCAAAACGTCGTAGCTTCATTTGGCACCTATAAATACCCTCTTATCTCTCCTTTTCAATATAACTCTCCCAACTGAAACCCTAGAGAGAGAATTCACTTTCTAGAAAGAGAAAGAGATATTCTTGAGAGAGAAAGAGAGACTTGAGAGAAGAAGCTTAAATATTACATCTTTATCTCTCTAAACCCATTCCCACATGCACAAATCATCATCTAGGCATCATCTAGGTTCATCTAGCATGTGCTAATGCATGGGTCTTCTTCAACACACATGGTATGATTTGTTAAACACTTTTATCTTACATAATTAGTGTTTTTACTTATCAATTTATCTCTTTTATCACTTGTATGTTCTTTGAGTAATTTCTACATATATGATTGAGATTATGTGTTGATTGGGTTATTTATGTTAGCTAGGTTTTCATACCTATTTTATATCTAGCTAATTAATCTCATTACATGATTGAGATTATTTTTGATAGCTTAAATGATTAGGTCATTATTACCTAAAAGCTATGCCATAAACATTCTTGTGTGATTTATTGATAACTAGATTGATAGATTGTATTTTAATCAACTAGTTAATCTTTTGAATGTTTGTGGGTTATTTGTGATAGCTATTGTATTTAGGATTGGTTATCCTTAACATAGCTAAAGTTGTATGCCATGTCATATAGCTATATTTGATATCTAGGATTGATTTTATTGTCATCATATAATCCTAGATAAACATTTAGTGTACCCTAGCACTTCTTGCATATTTGGATGTCATTGCATATTCATTTAGGGTTTGATCTCTTCGGAGAAGTAAGTCTTGTGTGATAGACCGGGATTAGGTCGGACATCGGGATTAGGTGGTCACATAAACAAATTAGACTCGGTCCACTTTTACAGGCCTGCGGGTAGTGGTAGCGGGATATTGGCCGGGATTAGGCCGTCAAACCGGGATTAGGTTGTATACGCTATCACAATTAGTGGATTCGAGGTTCGAGTGTGGCGCACTTACCAGCTCGTGGTTTTTCCTTGTTAAGGGTTTCCACGTAAAAATCAAGTGTCGTTTATATTTCCGCACCATATTACACTTGATTATTATATTGTCTAGTTTGGGGCATTTTCGTAAATTTGACTAAACGCGAAAATTGGGTAATAACGATTAAAATCTATTCATCCCCCCTCTAGATTAATATTAGAACACACTGAGTATTTGTTTCAACCTTCTTAGCAAGTCACTCTCCTAACATTACCACTTGTTCTTCACAAAACCCAATAGTTACAATTTGTTAGGTTTCCTTCCCAACACTATCGTCTTCTCCTTTCCAAATCCAACTCTTTTTATGTAAACATACATAAACACTTCAATCCAACATTCTTCTGAACTTTTTTTGTTTACCAGCTCAAAGACTCTTCAGAACTTTTCTTTGTTACCAGCCCAAACACTTCAATCATTTTTTTTCAGAACATCCATTTCAGTCGATCTTTCGTTTGGATCATTCTTCAGAACGGTCGTCTGGCCCACTCACGCTCGCTCTCCGTCGTTCATCGGCGAGTTAATCATTGTCGTCAACAGCCACCGACGATGTCCATCCAAAGTAGTAGAATGTAGAGAAGTTCAACAAGCAGTGCATTATTGTCATCCTCACTCGATCTCTCTCTCTCTCTCTCTCTCTCTCTCTCTCTCTCTCTATTTGATTCTTTGATTTCTAAGAATGTTTCGTTAGAAATCAAATGTTGAAAAATCGATCGATTGCTTTCAGTTTAGGACTTGATTCGTGATGGCCGATTCGATGGAGTGACACCTCATCATTATTTTATGATGTGTCTAAGCACGCCATCGCCTACAGCTTACGTGTCTAGTCATGTCATCAACAATTCGGTGACATGTCAAAGCATGTCATCACATTTGGATGACGTGTCTAGACACGTCATCGACCCTTCGATGATATGCTCGGGCCCGTCATCACAAACAACTGTCGACGTGTTATAACACGTCATCAGTCATTCGATACCAGCAACGTGTCTTGGCAGTTGGCACATCACCACTGAATTTGTTTTTTTTTTTTTTCATTTTTTTCCGAACATCCACTTCAATCGATCATTCATCTGGCTCATTGGTGTTTTGGTCTGATGTTTTCAACAAAATATTGAGAAATACACTTTTTAATAATCTCCATTAATGAAGCTTTTCTTAGCTCTACTTTAGCCTTCATTTTTCACTCAAGACTTTTATTTATCGAACACCTAGGTGTTTCTATTAAACACCTTACTCTGTTTTAGATTCGACCCGGAACATTTTCCAACCACCATCCGCCTCCTTCAATTGAACTATAACTGGGTTCCTCACCACCATCTGCTACCATATCAAATCCATGAATCACACAAAACCTCAAAAATTTGCAAATCACACGAAACCCCCAAATCCACGAATCAAACATCAGCTTTCGAATTGCTTCCAAGTACTTCATAGAAGTGTTGTCAGTGTGTGAATAGAGAAGGATAGACAGCAGTGTTGGATCAGAGCCAGGCCATTTGAGAAGAAAGAGAGGTTTGTTATTGGTGAGTTCGATTGTTTGGTGGTCAAGAGAGAGAGAGACAATCAAGGAGAGAGAAAGAGAAGAGAGAGAGAAAGTTAGGGTTTGTTGTTGGTTGTGTGGTTGTTATTGATTTTAACCAGACTCGTACTCAAGTAGAGGTCGACGGTGGCGATGAGACCGCCGCGGGCGTCTGTCGACTTTCCAGCGACGGTTTGGATGTTTTGGCGGCGACACATGAAAGAGAGAAAGAGAAGAAGAGATGGACGGTGGAGATCCATTTTTTTTTTTTTTTTTTTTTTGAGATGATGATGAAATATATAA
The DNA here is from genome assembly GCA_030490815.1 of Acer saccharum. Classification (NCBI taxonomy): domain Eukaryota; kingdom Viridiplantae; phylum Streptophyta; class Magnoliopsida; order Sapindales; family Sapindaceae; genus Acer; species Acer saccharum. The sequence goes on along the minus strand of CM059875.1, from coordinate 8,256,808 downwards.
TGATTAGGGTTATAAAGTGTTAGAGAAGATTAGGAAGATGATGATTGATGATTGATGGAGAAGAAGAGATGGGTGGTGGTGAATATGAGATTGTTTCAAAGAGAGAGAGAGAGAGAGAGAGAGAGAGAGTATGAAAGAGACATAACTATTTTTAATTTTTAATTTGATTTTTCTTAATTTGTCAACTTACCCTTTTGCCATTCTTTAATAAATCTTCTAGAAAATAGCATGACAAATTTACCATTTTACCCTTTTTCCATTGATGGAATTTTTAAAAACCCTAATAGAATTGAACGGTAAGGACCTAACCAATCATAAACTTAAACTATAGGGACCTGCATGGCCAATACTGAAACTAGGGGCACTAGCACTCAAGAATTTTAGTCTTTCCAGACAAAACTTTAGGAGACAGAGCAAGATTTGTCGGTAAAGACAACTTTTCCCCACAAAACGAGTTTCGTCTGGAAAGGCAACCTTTCCCCCACAAAACTCAAAAATCGTTAGCTAAGGGTACAAAACTTTTCCCCATAAAATGAGTTTCGTCGGGAAAGGTAATCTTTCCCCACAAAACTCAAAGTTCATCAGCTAAGGGTACAAAAATTTTCCCAACCTTTCCCTACAAAACGAGTTTTGCTGGGAAAGGTAACCTTTCCCCACAAAACTCAAATTTCGTCGGCTAAGGGTACAAAAATTTTCCCAACCTTTCCCGACAAACGAGATTTGTGGGGTTTTGTTGGGAAAGGTAACCTTTTCCCACAAAACTCAAAATTCGTCAGCTAAGGTACAAAATTTTTCCCAACCTTTCCCCACAAAATGAGTTTCGTCGGGAAAGGTAACCTTTCCCCACAAAACAAAATTTGTAGGGAAAAGTTAATGGAATTGTTTCCCAACAAACATTGTATTTGAAGGGAAAAGTTAATTAAAATTAAAATATATATATACTAAAATTAATTAATTAATTAAAAAAAATATATGCTAAAAAATAATAAAAGCTAATTAATTAAAATTAAATTTTTGGATAAATCCACCACCACCAAACTAATTAGTAGAGGTCACCCTGTACATAAAACTTTGATCAAAGAAAATATATACTATACACTTATAAAAAAAAGTCTTATCCTAGGAAGCACGGATATAAAAAAAAGTCTTATCCTAAGAAGCATGGATACTCCATTCGATGGAGGTAACTCGTATCCAGTTTGGATACTCTCTGGATACTCTAGGATACGTATCCGATACGCCAAATGGCGTATCCGTTGACTTTTTACAAGCTTGACTAGTGGATACTTGAGGGATACTTGGGGGTAACAATGTGACGTATGTTTTATTTGGATTTTGTAATATGTTCGACTTATGTGACATGTTTTATTTGGATCATGTAATATGTTACGTTTTTATTACTTATGTAGTCATGTGACATGTTTTATTTGGATTCTGAATATGTTATGATTTTGAATGAATTATCAAATCTGTTTTCATATATTATTATTTTTAAATATAAATATATATTATTTTAATTGATGTATCCTGTCGTATCCGTATCCTAGTTTTTGAAGATTTACCGTATCCCAGTATCGTGACGTATCCATATCCCGATTAGCACTATCTCAATTGATTATCACTTTGAGGTATTGATCATTTAATTAAATAACAAAAATTGACAAAAAAAAAAAACATTATCACCAAACCCGATTTACACTCCAATAAATATTTTTCAATATATGTTTGTCATTCAAATTAGATTTTTGATTAGTTGAATAAATTTAAATTTATCTAACAAGTTTTTTGTTCTATTTCTAATAACTCATATAGGTTATATATAAATATTGTGCAATTGTTAACAAATCAAGGGTTGTAGTCAGGCGGTAAAGACTTTACCACTTTGACTTGAAGTTGCAAGTTCAATTCCTCATAATGATAATTAATTGCCTTATTATCAAGGGTGGGCCGGCGGCGGTCAATGGAGGGGTGGACCAGCGGCGATTGACGGTGGGTTGGGCCAGCAGCGGTCAACGGTGGGGTGGCCGGACGGTGAATTAATTTCTAAAGTTCCAACATCTTTGCAGATAAATTTATAACCTTAGCCGATGAAATACATTCGTCGACTAAACCCTTAGCCGACGAAATACATTCGTATATAAATTCATCTACTAAAACTAGTTTTCGCCGATGAATATATTTCGTTTGCTAAAACTAGTTTTAGCCGACGAAACTCAAAATTTCGTCGGGCAAAACATTTCCCAACCATGATGTCCCGACGAATTGGTCGACGAAAAATTTTCGTCAGGCAAAACCTTTCCTTACAAATTTTGATCTTTCTAGACGAATATGGTTTGTAGGGAAAGTCAAAATTTCTTGTAGTGTAGAATGCATAATATGGCAAACTAAAGGGACTAAAAACATTTTTACCCTATAAATTTGTGATGGAGGTGTTAAAATGTCACAAGGATAAGTGTCACCAGTAATTTAGGATGGAAAAACACGTATTTATGAAATTATGCAATGTGCTGAGTCAAACATATGGTCTTCAAAAGGGTGGAGATGTATCATTAGTTGAGTCAGTAGCTATGTTTTGTTATCACACTATGACATGCATTCGGAAATAAAATGGTTCAAGACAGATTTCAACATTCATGTGAGACTAATGTTGTTTGTGAGATCGCTACTAATATTGTGAGACCATCTTAACCACATTTTAATGGACTTCCTAAAAAAATAAGGATAATGACCGATATTGGCCATATTTTAAAGATTACATAGGTGCAATTGATGGAACACATATACCAGTCATGATGCCCACATCGAAGCAAATGCCATATGTTGGTAGAAAAGGGATTCCTACCCGAAATGTGATCGATGTATGTGATTTAAACATGTGTTTTACTTTTGCATGGGCTAGATGGGAATGTAATGCTCATGATACATGTATTTTTTTTTTTTTTTTGGAGGCCTTGTAAAGAGAAAAGTTACACTTTCCTCATCTACCTACAGGTAAGTAAAAAAACAATATAATTTGAAATATTTATATTAATTTCATAATTTTACAATTTAAATTATATAATTTTTTGTCAATGTAAGTAAGTATTATCTTGTAGATGCCGGATACCCTCATATGAAGGGGTATTTAGGGCCATACAAAGGAGATCTCTATCATTTTCCGAATTATCGATGTGGAAGTCAACCAAGAGGGAAAGAATAAATATTTAATTATGCACACTAATCTTTGAGATGTATTATTGGGAGAACATTTGGCGTATGAAAAAATAGATGGAAGTTTTACGCCAAATGCCTAACTTCCCTTTTAGCAAGCAAGTGAAGATTGTAATTGCTTCAATGGTTCTTCATAATTTCATAAGAATTCATTCTATCAAAGATCAAGAGTTCATGCCTTATGATGATGATGATGATGAGCCACTCCCAGAAGAAGGAGAAAATGAAAGAGAAAGAGTCAGTGAAAAATAAGGCACAAATTCAATACATGAACGTGGGATGGATGAGGAATGCGGTCAAATTGCAGTTCTTCTCAAGCACCAAGAGTAATTAGTTTAGGTTATTTGTTTTGATTTTGATTTTATGTTATAACAATATTTTATTATTGTTATGTTTTGAATTTTTAATATTTTATCTCGAACTTGTATTCTCGTACTCTCTTATAATATTTTACAATTTCATTTAATTATTTAAGATTAGAAATTCGATTTGGGCATAAAAAGAGCAATGAGCAAACGAAGCAATATGTTCACTTATTGAAATCCATGCTCTTAGCAACAAAGAGGACCATCTACAGTATCCTAGAAAACTACCATAAGGAAGATGGTGTTAATTGTTGAGGTAACAGCTGCCAAAATCAAAGGGAAGAAATCTACGACTTTTGTGCTAAAAATATAAAATAAAATTTTATATTCTTCACCTCTTCTGTATCTTTTTTTGTTTGGAACTTCCATTGAACTAGTATTGTTTAGAAATTTGTTTTATAATAGGCAGTTTTTTTTTTCAAAAAAAACATAAAAAAAAATGATACGTTCTCATAATCTCATATTTGTTTGGTTAATTTTTAAATTCTTTTATGTCCTTTTTGGTAATTCTATCATTTAATTTCCAAAAGCTCTACTTGAAAAGTTATCACAAACACACCCTAAAATCGTTCAATCCTGAGCTTATCCGGTGTGCCAAAAAGGGCCTAAAGTTGTTGAGTAAAGAAAACTAAGTTTGTGGTGCTAATGGGTTCAATGGGTTTCTCCTAATGATTTATTTATTATGGTTCTCGAATGTTTAGACTTGAGATTAGACTTTTTGACAAGATACCAAGCTCATTAGAAGTTAAAGCCTATTATTAATTTTGTAATTTAATTTTTATAATTTATATATATATATATAGTAATTTTCAAGTCAACACCGCCTCATTGTAATACTATCAACACTTTTTAATGAAAGCTATTGAATTTAAAAGATGCTTTGACAAGTGCATGTAGCCGAGTTAAAGTATTTAAATCCAATGGCTTTCATTAAAAAGTGCTGATAGTAATACAATGAGGGGGTGCTGACTTGAAAATTATTGTATATATATACAATTTTTCTATTGTCAGTTCGTCCTGACAATAAATATATCACGACAAAGAATGTGGACCATAGATTATGGAGAAGTTTTGACAAGTGCTTATACTTTGAGTCAAAGTATGTAAATCTAGTGATCCACATTCTTCGTCCTGATATATTTATTATCAGGACGAATTGACAATAGAAAATATATATATATATATATATATATATATAGTCTTTCTATTGTCAGTTCGTCTTGACAATAAATATATCAGGACGAAGAATGTGGCCACAGATTATAGAGAAGTTTTGACAAGTGCATACACTTTGAGTCAAAGTATGTAAATCTAGTGGTCTACATTATTCGTCCTGATATATTTATTGTCAGGACGAACTGATAATAGAAAATTTGTATATATATATATATATATATATTTATACAGTCTTTCTATTGTAAGTTCGTCCTGACAATAAATATATCAGGACAAAGAATGTAGACCATAAATTATGGAGAAGTTTTGACAAATGCATACACTTTGAGTCAAAGTATGTAAATCTAGTGGTCCACATTCTTCATCCTGATATATTTATTGTCAGGACGAATTGACAATAGAAAATTTGTATATATATATATATATATATATATATATATATACTTTTGAAAAATGGTATGTGCACCCCTTTTTGTATTTATACCCCATTAAATTTTTTAAAATGTTATAATTTGTATTCACATCCCACGTATTACCGAAAATACCGTTTCTTTCATCCTTTGGTTAAATAACATAAACTAATAAATTATAAGATAATTAAAATATAAAATAAAAATAAAATCAACCATTAATACATTGATACATCAATGATCAATCATTCCCAGCAAGGTCAAGCGTACTCCTCCAAAGCAGCTCATTACAACCATTACAACCAAGACAAGACATTAGAATTCATTAAACAAAAAAAAAAAAAAAAACTCATCCAGACTCCAGTTCCTAGTTTCTCTGCTAATCTTGGCATCCGCTTCTATATCAAATCTGTTTAAGCATTAATTGCAAGACTAAATTGGAGATATTTACAATAATTTTATATTAGTTACGAATATCCCATTTAAAATACGAAGTTGTTTGCACCCGTAGAATATCTGTTTGAATTTTATTTTCTAGTGTATCTTTTATCCTTTTGAGTTCTCAATTGTCTGTTTTTCTCCTCCTTTTGAAAATGGTAATTATAAAAATAAAATCAAAAGCATGTAAACGGCCTCCTTACTTTTTTTTAAACTCGTTGTTAATTAAATTAAATGATTTTATATTTTTAAAAATATTTTATAACAGTTATTTAATATTTTAATCAAAAGATATCAGTATATCACACATGTTGAAAATATTAAATATTGTTTATATTTGATACATGTGGTGCATGTATAATTATTTTAATCGTTTAATAGGTTTATTTAAGGGTAAGTTGGAATTTTGACAAAAAATCTTATTTGGAGCGTACATACGGTTTTAGAGGGATACAAATATTGTCACTATATATATATATATATATATATATATATATATATATATATATATGAGTGGTTCTCTTATTAGGGATCCCTTATTTTAATTTCGGTAAAGACTTTGATGAAATCACATCCAAGATATCAGTATATCACATATGTTGAAAATATTGTTTATATTTGATACATGTGGTGCATGTATAATTATTTTAATCGTTTAATAGGTTTATTTAAGGATAAGTTGGAATTTTGACAAAAAATCTTATTTGGGGCGTACGTAAGGTTTTAGAGGGGTACAAATATCGCCACTATATATATAGTCTTTCTATTATCAGTTCGAACTGATAAAAGATATATCAATTACTTGTATGTGGGCCATTGGATTTAAAAGATGTTTTGACAAGTGCATGCAATCAAGTTAAAGTGTTTAAATCTAATGGTCCACATGCAAGGAACTGCTATATCTTTTGTTAGTTCGAACTGATAATAGAAAAATTTATATATATATATATATATATATTTATATGAGTGGTTCTCTTATTAGGGATCCCTTATTTTAATTTTGGTAAAGATTTTGATGAAATCACATCTAAGATATCAGTATATCACATATGTTGAAAATATTGTTTATATTTGATACATGTGGTGCATGTATAATTATTTTAATTGTTTAATAGGTTTATTTAAGGGTAAGTTGGAATTTTGACAAAAAATCTTATTTGGGGCATACATACGGTTTTAGAGGGGTACAAATATCGCCAATATATATATATGAGTGGTTCTCTCATTAGGAATCTCTTATTTTAATTTCGGTAAGGACTTTGATAAAATCACATCCATTTTTATGAATTTTGATCTGGATTTTTTTTTTTTTTTTTTTTTTTTTTTTTTTTTTTTGTGGATTGATATGTTCAATGAAATTTACCTATAAATAAAATTTGAGAATTTTTCAAGTCATACAACTATTTTTCTTGAATTTTCCTATATTTCACCCATTTTTCGATGCATTCATATTTAACAAAATTGGGTTAAATAGTTATAGTGTTTGAAAAATTCTCAAATTTTGTTTATAGGTAGATTTCAATAAACTCATCATCCACAAAAAAATTTAGATCAAAATTCATAGACATCGAATTAATTTCATCAAGGTCTTTACCGAAATTAAAATAAGGAATCCCTCATGATAGACTCACTCATAATATATATATATATATATATATATATATATATATTATAGATTTCATTGAACTCATCATCCACAAAAAAATTCAGATAAAAATTCATTAAAATTGATATTTTTTCATCATAGTCCTTACCAAAATTAAAATAAGGGATCCCTCATGAAAGACCTACTCATATATATTATATATGATTTCTTTTCAAAATTCTATACTGGGTTATAGCCCGATAGTCTACCAATACCTCTGCTCCTAGTAACATCTTTAATTAATGGCTGAGATTTAATTTTTATTTTTTCCACTTTCATTATATTTAAATGTAATGTAGTGTCATTAACTATTGAGATTAACACAAAGATCAAAGATCAATTCATTAGAGGATCCGGATCTCTAAAATTGTACCTCCCTTCAATAAGTACACTCCATTAATACGATTAGTTTCAACAACCACTTTATCTATTACCAATTGCATGCTTTAAAAAAGTGAGGAAAAAGATCAGATTAGTAGAAAATCCAAATTCGACATATATATCTATATTCTATAATCCCTCGATGACTATTTTTTTCACTTTCAATATTATTTTTAAATAAAATGTATCATCTTTAACTTTTCGAGGCCAAGACAAAAATTAGCATGTTAAAGAGGTTGTAGAACAAAAATCAGCAAAGCAACAGAGGATCTGAATTCTTTCCGGTGATACACAAAAATGCGTCAAGCTTATTAATTTTCACGAGCTTTCTAGGGAGACAATGGTTTCACTTTTAGAGAAGGAATTGCCAACAAAATCAAGCTCATAAAATCCCCAAACCAGAGCCACAGAGGACAGAATTACCGGCAGTGGACCGAACATCCACAACAACAAAGGAAAAGCCATGCAAAGAACTCGGTTTCCGACGAGAGCAAGCATGAACCCTCGTTCGAATATGATCTGTGTGTACGCAGCAGGAGACGAAGTGAATTCTCCAGATGCATTTATCAGGAAGTTGGCATCGATCAAGTATCCCAACCCCATTGAGCTGCAGAAGAAGCTAACCAGCAAAAACAGCGATGCTGTCCCGTATTTTAGAGCAAATATCCGATCCGATTTCGACCCGAAAATTGCAGAGTTGAACAAGTTGTTGCTCGCGTTATAGGCGTTGTTGATCAGAGCTGCCAAGCCCTGGTTCACCAGAATGGCTATTGAAGCTGTCAATATGGTCGCCATTAATGCGTTCCTCAAGCTTTGAACACCCAGCATCCCTTTCTTATCATCACCCTGTCAACATATGTAATTAATACAGTCGGTCGAAAATACATCCAACAATTTAATTTTTAAAGAAAAATAAGTAAAACATATTTCAGCAATGTTTCATATGAACCTTATAATTTAGAGAATCACAATATACATTCGTAATTAAATACAGGTATTAACATTCATCTGAACCTGATCAAAGTCTCGATATCTATCTTACTTAAGAAAACATAAATAAATAAACGTAAAATAGATTTCATTACCTGTTTCATGCCAAGAAACCATAATTTTCTCTTGAGCGAATCAATTCCAATAGAAGTATTGGAAGGAGTGTTCTTGAAGCTGTGCCAAAGATTGGCATGGTAACCTATCATAATCAAGAGACTTAATGGAATCAATACGGTGTCTAAATAAAGGATCACTCCCATTTTATTTATTTTTTTGGGTTGAGAGAAGGTAAACAATTTGATCACAGAAGATCAGGCTAATAAGTTTGATAAAACCAAAGTACAGAAACCAAAAGCCTATATAATTAATTGAGAAAAACTTGTGTGGGATGGTCTCACTGCCAGGTGGTTAGACTATCCAATCAAGTTTTCTAATTTTTATTGAAAATATAAAAATAATAATAAAAATATTAAAGTTATATAAAATTAAGAAACTTGATTATGCGTTCTCACCGCATTAATTAACACAAGATTTTCTATAATTAATTAGCTAACAGCTCATGAGAGCAAGATGAGTAGTAACTTTATTATTATTATTACTTTCTGTGATTGGTGGGCTACTTGGTGGATTAGATGTAATGGACAACAAGACTGAGTGAAAATGGTGAATAATGAAGTGTATTTCACTATATTCTGAATATAAAATGAAACAGACAATTTAATTAATACAAAGTGATCAAATCAAGAATACATGGTAATTCGCATAATATAATATGTATATAAATGGAAATTACAGATGTCACAATAATATCTCAACAAATATGGTAATAATATCATAACTAATATGAACAGGGTAAAACCACCACCCATGTTTGGTGTAATTAAAGTGTACACATTTAGTTTAGCAATATTTTAGGTTTGAATGTCATAACTTAACAATGTTTTAGGTTCGAATCGTCATATCCGTAGATGGTATATAATGAAAATTGTGTAATCTACATGACCATGTCATCATTTTGAAATACATCATAAATCTCTTACATTTTCCATTTAAACTTATTGAAAAATTCTTGTAAGTATATCATAATATTTTCGTTTTTGATAAAATAATGAAAGTTTCACATCAATTTATGTTTGAATCAAAATTTAAAAACCATCAATGAAATTTATCTTTCTTATTTTTTTTTTTTTATAATTATAAAATATAAAAAATTGTTAGTCCACACATTCTGCCGCATTATCTTTTGAACCACATTCTTGAATTTTGAATTTATTTATTTGAAGTTGAAGGTGATGTATAGAATAAAAGTAGTGTACGTGTACCTAACATTTTTAATCATATTTTACATTTAACTATATATAATATATTTTCACCATGTGTCGATCAATCCATCTTTTAATGTGGTTGGGTGGTAAAAAAACGCTTATTCACAATGTTCCATATTCGAATCGCACTATCATAAACGGTATAAAAAAAATTAAAAAAAAAAAAAAACTATATATAATGACATTTAATATAATAATATAAGGTAAAAAAATAAAATTTGAAAGGTAATATAAATAAAGTTATGACGTATGACATGAACCGATTATTAGTAACCACAAATCACCAATGTGTATTCAACTGATGCGTGTTCAAAAGTTTTTTAAAGATAAATTTCTAGGTGTGTTGTGTTGGAAAAGTTTGAGGATTAGATGGATGTTGAAAAAATCGATTAAGGTGAAGGTGTGCTAAAGCACTGTACTTGAGATCAGATTTCACCTCCCTAGGATAATGTCTTGATACAATCAGGTTAAACGAAACTCTGACCTCCAGCAGTCATTGACCTGTTAATATTATAAGGGTGCAGTCCCAATACAGTATTCTAGAACAGCTATAATATATTCACATTCCTCTTGGTTGCTTCTATGGGGATTCAAAAGTACTCATCAAATGATTTCGAATGCACTATCTATAATTCGAAATCCAGCCGTTATTGCACATTAATTTAATCACTAGCAATACTATTAATCTAAATAATGGTCAAATATTTATTGTGATAAAACCGTTGTAACGGTCACATAATTGCTCATAAAAAATCATCATTTAGTAACAACGGTTACAACTTCTAAAATTAATAAAATATAAGGATTTGAATCCTCTCCTCACCTCATCTTATCATCACCTTGTCCTCACCTAAATCAATGGTATTGATTAATTATATTTTTGGTAGAATAAAAACATAAAAAATAATAGAAATAATCCAGACCATTGACCTACTATATTAGGCAGGTGGCAATAGATTATGGAGGTGAGGACAATTATGGTGAGGAAATGATCTAGATCAAAAATGTAATTATTGTATTTTTAAATTTTAAATAAAATTTCCAACAATCCCCCTCAAATTTCAACATACACCAAAGAATTACAAGAGGAATCATTAGAATTCAATGCATATGTACTGGTGCCTTTCGGCCTATGAACCAATCATTGGGCAATTGATCGTGTTTCACATGAACTTGGTGAAACATAAAGTTTCTATGAACCAATGTCCTGTTTATGTGAATCAGAGGACCAATTGCCCACACTGAATTCTAAATTGGTAATAAACTATTCTAACGGTGTGGTGCTTTAATGGCCCTGTGCCTTGCTGGTTTTCACGAGTGCTTTAGAAATGTATGCCTAAGCTCTCATAGGAACTAATCCAGTTCCACACTCAAATAGGCGAACCTCCATCAAGTGTGTATTGCTGTTCTTACACACCACCATTCATTAATCAGGCTATGGATTTCATTAAGAGCATGTAGCTCAACCCCATTCATTGCAACACGCTATCTCGCCATAGGGATAGAGTCACAAAGTATTAATTAAAGCAATAGTGCCAACAAGACAACAAGTGACTTGTTGTTACCCCTATGAACGAACCTACTTCATGGGATCTCCAATCACATAGGTGGGGTTACCATCACTCTTGCCTTATGTTAAACCACTATCCTCCTACTCAGTAGTTTTTGTCAGAAAATTAGTCAAATTTATTCGACTTCACAAAATCTAGGCTCACTTCTAGATTCAAACAACTATTATACAATAATAATTTTCAACCAACTTCCCATTATTAATATTTGTATCATGAAATTCAACTTATGTAAGGAGGGTGAGCACTAATGGGAAAAATCGGAATGTGCCTTCTCTGAAGGGCAATCAACTCGGAATCCATGGTAGACCTCGTTATATTACTTGGATAATTTTCAAAACACTACATCTCTACCAAAATTTTGAATAAACCACAAGTGAATTTATTTTCAACAAAATCAATTTTCACTATTAATTGGTGGAGATCATATCAATTTTAGTTTAAAACAATGGTGCCTGTAAATATTCAAAAATTCACTTTGAACAAATCTACTCAAAAAACATGAAATACATCATGTCAACATTAAGAACCACCATTGATTTAAATGTACACATGTCAACCAAATACCACATATTTGCTCAATGATATATAAATTTGAGGCTAATAATAAAATCACTGAGAACATAAAAGTATGCTTCTAGTTCAAATTTGTCATGATATTTTTCAACTAACATATAGCCTCATTTTGTTTTCTGGTTTTCAATAACTTTGATACTTTAACACAATATTTGGTTTGATGGAAAAGAAAGGAAAGGAAATGATAAGTTAATGAGGAAAGGAAAGAAAAGGATAATGTTTTTAATGATTGTTGTTTGGATAGTTATGAAAGGAAAGGAAAGGAAAGGAAACAAATAAAAATAAATAAATGAATAAATCTTATTTTGTTTACGAAAATTCCCTTCTTTCAATAATATGAATGATAGATATGTATTGTTATATAAGGTTACTTTTGAGATATTGAAAAATCTCTTCCTTTCCTTCCATTTCCTCTCAAATTTAGTGGGAAACTCAATTGGGTGAAACAAGAAGAAATTATTAAATCTCTTTCCTTTCTTTTCCCTCCTTTTCCTTTCATTTCCCTCTCAATTAACAATCCAAACAAGATATTAGAAATCCATCATATCCTTTCCTATCCTTTCTCTCCAATTCCATCAAACCAAACATAGTGTAAGGCTCAAGGCATCACAAATATAAAAACCGAGCCATATAATCTTTTCATAAAAGATTAATAACTAAAGTTGAATTTCTAACATATGGGTCTATCCAAATTTTTTTTATATTTTTTTTTACAAAGAGATTTCATTAAAAAGAAACAAGAGACAAACTATGGTGGTTGGTCATCTTGGACAGACCTCTCCACACACGGAGGGTAAGATTCCATCCAAAAACGATCTTCCTCTAAAGACAAACTAAGCTTAGATTATAAGTTATGAGCGATAACATTTGCCTTCCTAGAAACAAAAACTCAAGAACCTGTAGCAGCACCAGAAAGAATACTTCTAATATCCCCTATCAGGAGGCCAATCTCTGAAAAAACATTGCTACTTGAGTTAACAAGGTTAATAACAACTAAAGCATCAGACTCAACAATCGCTGGTACTAAACCAGTGTCAATAGCAAAAGACAGGCCTCGAAGAATGGCCATAGCTTCCGTAATTTGAGGTGAGTATAAGACCTCAATTCTTTAGGCACTTGAAGCAATCACGAAACCCGTATGGTGCCGAATAACCATTCCCAGGCCTATTCTATGTAAGTGCACATCCAAGGAAGCATCTGTGTTCAACTTTTACAAACCAATCCCTAGCAATTTCCAGCGAACAAACTGAGGCAATGTACCCCTCTCACAAGACGAATCAAACTTCAAATTAGTAGCTCTATAGTCTGAAATATACCCCAAACACCAGCTCACAATAGACTCCAAACCAGGCCCTTTTTGACCATAAACAACCTGATTTCTCAGGTACCACAACCTCCACAACATCACACACAACATGACCGAATCGTTTTCCTCAAGACTCTTAAAGCAAGAATGGAAGAAATTTTGGAAATCAAAAGATTTACTAAAGCTCTTACCATGCATAAAGCCGATGGAGGATTGGACCGACTTCAAGCTTGAACATCCCCACACAGCATGCAAGGTCGATTCATACATATTCTCACATACTATACACAAACCATCAATCAGAACCCTTTTATTAGCCAAATTGACCCTTGTTGACAACCATTTGTTGCAAGCTTTCTAAAAAAACATTTTAATCTTTAGGCTCACATTCATTCCCTAGATTTTTCCCCATCTGGAACCTATATCGCCTCCATTGGAGGTAGTGCATCAATATTCGATGAAACGCCCAGGCTATAACCACTTTTAACAGAGTAATCCCCATTAAGTGTATAGTGCCAGCAAAAAGAATCATCTCTGGAAGTATCGCTAAACGGGATCACCATTATTGCCTTTACATCCTCATTCATAAACAACTCGTTGAGCAATGAAACATTCCACCCACCCGAAGGAGTCTTTAAATGCTAGACTAAGTAGTAATTGAAACTAATATTACGTGGTGTGTATGAAACTATCTGGGGGGGGGGGGGGGGGGGGGGGGGGGGGTGAATTGATTTTAATTCAATTATTACCAATTTTCACAATTAGTAAATTTTACGAAAATAACCCGAATCTAGTCAAAGCAATAAATCAAGTGTAAAGTGTGGAATTTAAATAACACTTGATTTTTACGTGGAAACCTTCAACAAGAAAAAACCACGGGCTATTATGTGCGCCACACATGAACCTCGAATCCACTAATTGCAATGGTGTTTACAACCTAATCCCGGTCTATAACCCACCACCACTACCCTCAGGCCTATAAAAGTGGACCTAGTCCAATTTGCTTGCGGCCTAAGCAACCTTAGCCACAAGACTTAGTTTTCACCAAAGAGATTAAACAACCTAAGTGAATATGCAAAGATATCCAACAATGTACTTAGTGCTAGGTCACACTAAATATTTATCTAGGATTATAATATGACAATAAAATAAATCCTAGATATTAATAGCTAAATGACATGGCAAAAAGCTTAGCTAACATAGATTAAACAATCCTAAGTTTAGCTATCACAAAACAACACTCAATCACAACAACACAACTATCTCTATTTTATATATAAGAATATAATCTAAGAACATACAAGTAATTAAAGAAATGCTTTTTTTAAGTAAAACGCTAAGATTAGATGAAATTAGTGAAGAACTTACCAAAGCAAGTGTGTTGATGAAAGACCTATGCAAGCAAGCATCCTAGATATGCTAGAAGATGCTAGATGAAGTTTAATGCATATGAAAATGGTTTTGAGTGTTTAAATGAGCAATCTTGATTACCTTTTCTCTCACAAATCTCTTTACAGACTTTATGGTTCTTGTATTGAAAGAGTTAGGTTCAGAGAGATGAGAAAGTGATGTGTTTATAGACATCAAAAACAGGGCATGTGAAAAGACAAGTTTGTCCCTGAACTGCACGATCGGCGGTTTCAAAACCGTCGAATTGATCCCGAGAGAACAAGGGAACATCGGCGGTTTCATAACCGTCGATCACAACTGTAGAAATAGACCCGAGAGATTAAATCGACCAGGTTTGATTAGCGGTTTGAAACGGCGGTCGTGACCGTCGATCATAATCGCAGAAATGCTCCAGAACCTTCTGGACATAAACGACGGTTTCATTCGGCGGTCAAGGCCGCCGATCAAACCGTCGTTTCACCACTTTTGGTGAAACCAAAGGAGAAGCCAAGGGCATTCTCCGAGGGCGATCATCGCGCTAACCAAGCACACAAATGTGCATGCGTAGACGTTTCCGAATAACATTTGGGAAATGAATTACTAGACACACTAACACACAACAAAATACAATAACAAAGTGCAAGTGTGAAAGGTGACATGTGAAAAGGATGCACACAAAAGTAAAGCATACATATGCAAACATTACAAGTGTGTGTGTGCAACTAAATCTCTTCAATGAAAACTAAGCAGTAGAGATTATACATTTGGCGTGCTTATCACCTTGAGGTCTTGATAGGGCATTTGAGCTTGATCATCATTCACCTAAGCTATCCTTACAATAAAAACCCCAATTGTGGTTTGTCACCGAAATAAGCCAATCAAACTTTGAGGAACTTATAGACTCTAAGAAGGATACTAACCTTTTTTCTTTCCTTGTAGGCATTTAAATTCTCAGTGGCAATAGAAAAGCAGGTGAATGCTTTTAAAGAAGCTGCCATTTCTGCCAGGGCCGAGTTAGAGAACGCTAAGCAGGATTTGGTCCGGTTAGAGACGAGCATTGATTTCCTGAACAAGTAACTAACTGAAGCTGAAACGGTGAGGGACACTACCTTAGCAGATACAAAGTGTTTAAAGAGAGCCCTTGATTCGAAAGCCCTCAGGTCATTGCGTTGCCGAATAGAGAAAGAAAGTGTAAAGGCGGAGAGGGCTAAGCTCCTGAATGAGAATCGAGTCCTACGGGGTACGGTGAGGGACTTGGAAGCAAGGATGGATGATTCTTTTGGAGATGGCTACTTCTATGCTGCCTATCAGGTTACTAAGACCCTCTCTTCTTCTGATGATCTAAAGGCCTTTGGATGGGATCGCGCGTATATTGAAGCCAGGGCTGCTAAGCTTTCTAGTGCTACCTCGACCTAGGCCGATCCTTCTTCATCTGTTGTTGCCCCAGATCCTTTCTTGCCCTAGGAACCTAAACTACCTGCCTCTGATCAAGCAAGAGCAACCGCCGGGGTATTTTCTAACCTTCCCGTCCTTCAAGGTGATCAAGAAAAGGACGCAGCGGATTCCACTGGACCAGGAAACGAGCCTGTGAAGGAGATGGAAATTCCTTCTTACTCCAGGTTACCAGGAGCCGGAGAGGTTCAGACTGATGCAAGAGCTAAGGTTGCAGGGGAAGCTAATGTAGTAGGCCATGAGAAGGATGCAGGGGAGAAGTAGGATGCATGACCTGTCATTTATATGTATATATATATATATATATATATATATTATATTTGTTTGGTGCCCGGATTGATTAATGGAAAGTCTATCTTTTCTGCAATTATACTGTCTTACTTGTTTATAATATACCCTGGTAGAATCTGATACCTGCATGCTTGTTCATAACTCAACTAAGACTTGTTTGGGATGCTATCAATACTTAGCTTCATGTTTGTTTATCTGGCCATAGAGGAACCCAGATTTGAACTATCTCTGAAGATAACTTGGACGATAGTCCCCTTGTAAGACTTGATAAAAAATTTGCAAGAAATTTCAACCCCGTATTGGCTGACTTTGATAAGAGAAAATTTGATCATGATGGGTGACCGAGGTTGCTTGGATATTAAAATCAGGACGCTGTGAATCACAAGTACTTGATACTCCCTGCATAAGGAATCTTGGTTTCGAACCAATCTTGGTAGGCGACCAAGGCTACCCTTCTTATCAGAGTTTTTTATATGTATATATAGCGAAGTAAGGTACCAGGTATCTTGATCCTTTGGCGGTCTGTCCTAGTAGGCAACTAAGGCCACTTTAGCACCAGGTTCTCATATGTATGTATGGCAAAGTAAGGTACCAGGTATCCTGATCCTTTGGCAATCTGCCCTGGTAGGCAATTAAGGCCACTTAAGCACCAGGTTCTCCTATGTATATATGGCGAAGTAAGGTACCAGGTACCCCGTACCCCGATAAGGTATCCTGATCCTTTGGCGATCTGTCCCGGTAGGCCACTAAGGCCACTTTTGCACCAGATTCTCCTAGAGTGGGGTATTCCCCGTCCGAGGCTTCAGGAAGTCCATATAAGTTCTCCTAGTCTTGAGGATGCGGTGGGCAACTAGGGCCATGAATCTCGATCCTTAGTCTGGTAGGTAACTATGCCATTTAGGCATTTATGCACCAGATCCTTCCTAGAGGAGGGTATACCCGACCAAGGCAGCAGGAGTGCCATGTGGCTTTTCCTAGTCTTGAGGGGATCAGTTATGGTGAAATTGACTAGGCGAACTCAAAAGAATCATGTAGGAGACCAAAACTGACTTTTATTGAATTTCTCAAGAAGCGATACAAAGCAAATTCGGGGTACATATTTAGAGACATACCAACTGAAATAAATCTTTCTTCAAACTCTAAGGGTAAAACCTTTTGAGGTGATCGGCATTCCATGTGTGGTCTACTGGGTAACCATCCATATCTTCCAGTTTGTAAGCCCTATTTCGAACCACCATTTTTATCAAGTAGAGACCTTCCTAGTTGGGAGCTAGTACCCCGTTAGACCTCTTCCAGGTGTTCTGAGTTACCTTTCTGAGGATAAAATCCCCTTCTTTAAAGTTTTGAGTCTTCACCCTTTTGTTGAAACATCGGGCTCTCTTGCTCTAGTAGGTTGCTACCCATTCTGCAGCCCTATCTTGTTTCTCATCGAGGAGGTCTAGACTGGCTCTCAACTTTGTTTCATTGTCTTCTGGTTCAAAGTGTTGGACCCTGAAAGATGTTAGCCTATGTTCGATGGGTAAGACTACTTCTATTCCAAAAGCTAGCGAGTAAGGGGTTTCCCTAGTTGCAGTCCTCTTTGTAATCCGATATGCCCATAACACATTTGAGAGTTCTTCAGCCCACTTCCTTTTCTTCTATTGAAGCTTCTTCTTTAGGAGCTTCTTAATGGTCTTGTTGGTAGCTTCCACCAACCCATTAGTCTGAGGATGAGCCACTAATGCAAAATAAATGTTGATACCCCGCTCTTCACAGAATTCTCAGAATTTGGCATTGTCAAACTGTTTACCCAGATCAATTATTATGGCTATCAGGGTACCGAACCGGCAGACAATGCTTTCCTTAACAAAACTCGTGGTGTTTGCCTCAGTTATCTGGGTAAGGGACTTTGCTTCCACCCACCGAATAAAGTAGTCTATTGCTACTACAACATGCTTAGCTTGACTAGGAGTAGTGGGAAGTGGCCCTGAAACAAATATACGGTGTGTTCTATATATTAATCTAGAGGGTGGGTGAATAGATTTTATCCGATTTTACCAAATTTTCGTGTATGGTCAAGATTATGAAAATACCCCTAACTAGTCAATATAATATAGCAAGTGTAATATGTGCGAAATATTAAATAACACTTGATATTTACGTGAAAACCCTCACGGGAAAAACCACGGGCTGGTAAGTACGCCACACTCGAACCTCGAATCCACTAATGGTAAAATGAATACAACATAATCCCGGTATAACTCACAACCACTACCTAATCCATGTATAAGTGAACTTAGTCCAATTGCTAGTGATTTACGCAACTTAATCTCGGAAGCTACACAAGTCTTACTTCTCAATGAAGATAAAATACCTATGTGAATATATGAAATATCCAAAATGCAATTAGAGCTAGGAAACCCTATATGGTTATCTAGGATGACAATATTGCAATTAAAATAATCCTAGATATCAATAGCTAAATGACATGTCAAAAAGCTTAGCTAAACATAGATTATAAAAACCTAGATAGCTATCACAATACAACTCTCAAACAATCAATACACTAATCTCAAACTTGTATCTAAAATATATATGAATGACATACAAGTGATAAATGAGATTGCTTGTAAAGAAAGACACAAAATATGTAAGATATTAATGACAAACTTACCAAGCAAAATGTGTTGAAAAATCCATGTAAAAAGATATCTAGATGATCAAGGATGATGTTAGATGATGATTGATGATCATGGAAAAGTGTTTGAGTAAACAAAGGTGAGTTCTTTAGTGAAATTTTTCTCTTGAAAAATATGCTAAGTAAAAATGTGATTTTGAACTCTCTAACTCAACCTAAAATGAAAGAGGCATATATATAGTGTATCTGAAAATACCTACAAGGTTATACTAAACAACCTAGAGGGGGGGTGAATAGGTTGACGCACTAGTTTTAAAAACTCTTTCGTGACTTATGTCAAAACCTTGGTGAGCATACATATTAACCTTAAACATGATTGTTATGAGAAAACAATTATCACAAGTATGCTCAATTCACCACCCTTAGTCTACAAAACATATATCAATAAACAATGTATCTCTTTTACAAGTATATTCAATAATGAGCAAATTTAAATTCCACAAGTTGTACTTTGAATATTACAATGCAAACTCACCAAGTTGAGCTTTACAACTTGATATAGAATCACAAGATACAATGTTCAAGCACTTACAAGATACAAGAAACAAATGTTGATTCAACCAACAATGTGCACAACTCTTTCTTTATCAATAACTTGTTTACAAGGATGTGAGGAAATGAAGAGCTTAAACAAGTTATATAGATCATACATACAAATATAAAGAGATAGAGATAGAGACATTTGACACATCGATTTTTTACGTGGTAAACCTCCGAAGAGGAAACATCCACGGGTTGAATCCACAACCACCGGCAAAGCAATTCACTATGATGAAAAGGACTTACACACTCAAGCTACCAACTCATGATATCAGCTCAAGCTATCAACTCCTAGTCTACCCTCGGGCCTAGTGAACCACCTAGCCTACTTCCTATCCGAGATGTGTCCTACACCTCTAGGAAGCAACTTCCTATCCAAGACGCTCACGTCTCTTGGAAGATTTCGTGCTTAGCTATCCGGATCACGAAGATCCTAGTTAAGCTCTCCTAGCTCAACCATCCGGAGTTCCACACTCCTAGCTAAGACTTTTGTTTGACTATCCGGACCACATGTCCTAGTCAAGACTCCTTGCTCTTTCCACAAAGCTTCACTCACTTTGCAAGAGACTTCCACCTTTTACAAGGCAATGATCTAAGTGATGCAAATGATGCAAACACATGCAACATAGAATATATGATCAATACATCCTACGGAAACTAGAAATAATCAATGAGCACACAATGTACATTTTTCTAGTTTATGATCCAAAACATGACACCATACAAAATGATGCATGAGCATATGAAATGTATGGATAAAGTACACTTCATGAAGATCTAGACATAGGCAACAAAGTTCACAAAAACAAAGTTGTCTAGACCTTAAACATGAACAAAAATCTAGAGCATGCAAAACACCTAAAGCATGCCAAATCCTAGATTCTATTCATGTTTCTAAAGCTTGAAAACAAAGCATGTTCATTAAGCATATAATCAAGACTTTAGAACACAAGCAACAAAAAAATGCTAGAATCACAAAATGTATACAATGAATATTCTAGCAAGTATTTAGAGCAAGGATATAATGAATAATCAATTAAATCCTAATTAGCTCTAAATACAAAATCAAATGTGCTAATCTTATATTTGTTCAATAAGAGGATCTAAGCACATGTGAGGATTATTAATCATAAAATACATCAATCAATCCACAAATAATCCTAGATATCAATCTAATCACAATACAACTCTCAAACATGTGAAAAACCTAGAATCTAAGAAACTAGTTCACATATGTCTCTAATTAGACTTTTGATTAAGATTGATTATGAAGCTATCTTTCTCTATAGCATTCATAATACATAAACATACATATAGAAGAAGAAACCCCAAGCAAATGGAAGGTCAAAAAGAAAGAAATCCCAAAGTTGGGTCCATTACCTTGGATTCTGCAGCTGGTTCGGAAATCAGTGATGAACCACCAGAAATCACAATCAAACAGCCACCAAACCACTTGGGGATGATAGAGGACTCAAATACAAACACTCTCCAACTTGAATCACTCAAATCCAACTCCGGATGAGGAAGATATGGTGTTTTAAAACTCTGAAAATTGGAGAGGAAATTCTGATGGGAAACCTCAATTTTTCTTCTTAATTTTTCAAATGGAGAGAGAGAGGGAAGAAATAGGAGGAGAGAGAGAGGGCTTTTTCAGCCAACCAAGTGGTGCCACGTCACCCCCTGGCCGTGGGGGGCACGTGGCCCACACGGGAGCAGAGAGTGCTCCAGGCCGTGGGGCCCACGGCCTTATCCACGGCCAGCCCATGTGGCCCACGGCCTGGGCTGTCCTCTCGCGCGCTCCCTCGGTTCGTCGGCCCGTATCTTGGGCGTTCGAACTCTGATTTCGAATCTGTTTCCGGATTACGAACCGTGACTCTCTCACGCACGATGATGACTATACAACTTTGAAAAACGGTTGAGAAATCATCTCAGAAATCATCGATGAAGTCAACTCAACGAAAGAGAACGGAAAGTAGCATAGTCAACTTGTTTGGACTCGAAACCTTATGAATGAGTAACCGAAATGACTGGAACTCAATTAGGCATTAAATAAGAACATGTTCAAGTCCTAAACACAAAATACAGAAATATACAAATACAAAGACACACACATATGCTAGTTTCCGGACATAGTCCTAGAAAATGCAAAACACAAAGTTTATTAACTTAATATGAATGCACGAGCATATTTTGCCAAGTGTGTGAAAGTGATATGTAAATGAAATTAAATCATGAAGGAACACACAAGAATGATATGTGTGTGTGTGTGCCTAGCCTTGTAAGAGATAAGAGGACCTTTACTACCTTTGTCGACCAATAATGCCCGAATCTCTTAAAAGCCGGCTTCTTGAATGAGTTGTGGTTGAGACGTCCTTCGTCTTCAAAATTCTTCAATTACTAACCACTAAACATTACAAGATAAACACGTTTTGATATGGAATTAATGCCAACACTAATTAACAACCTTACAGTATCATATTTGAATGACATCGTTTTGAAAAGTTTTCCAAAATTATGCCTTGACCACTATTCAACCACTCCACATAGGGCTGGTGTAGTGCAGTTCACATGGGTTTATGAAGAACATGTTCTTCGTGACCGCTCTACGTAGGGCGGAATCCAAGCGACCTAGGGGCAGTTGCTCTCGGGTTTGGAGAGCCGCCCTTCACCCGCTCTACGTAGAGCGGATTTTGGGCAAACCAAAAATTGATTAAAAAATCAACCAGTGGCACTGCTGTTCACCCGCTCTACGTAGAACGGGTGTACAGCGGGTAAGAGCAAAAATTCTCAATGCCCCTTGTGGGCACTATTTGTAGGGCGACCCTAGAGCGGGTGAACATCACCTATACTATACACAATGCATCTTAAGAATAAACATGACATGGCATATTAACCACTAGATGCAATCAATAAAATATGCAAGAAGAGATATTATATAAACATGAATGCACACATATAAAGCCACATTATACACAAAGTATGGATATGCAAGGAATGTGTGTGTGTGCAACTAACTCTCTTTAAAACAAAGCAAGCACTTAGAAATTTACCTTTGGTGCTTCTTCTCTTGAGGTCTTGAGAGTCTAAGCTACCCGTACAATAACCCCAAATGTGGTTTGTCCACGAAATAAGCCAATCAATAAACTGAGACCTTACAATCTCCCCATTTGGCTATTTCGTGACAAAACCATATACTCACGTAGATCCTCACAACATAATTGAAGCTACGAGATAGCAATGATATTCTACATTACAAAGAGATAAGAAAATAAAATTTCAAGTCTTCAATCTCTTGTAGAGTTATCAAACCTTCAAAACAAAAAGATTACACTTCCAAAGCAAGTGTATGTGAGGTGATCATGTGAAGTTTAAAACAAACATTTGCATTTAAGAATTTAAGTACAACATCATGCATAATGTATGTGAATGCAATGCTCCCCCTCATTGGGTTACTCCCCCTCAATATGTAATCTCCCCAACATGTACATTTGCTACTTACAATTAGCAACTCCTCTTACCACTTCTACTCCCCCTTTTTGTCATGATATAGGCAACGGAGTAGTCCCCAACCGGGTCACTTCTAGCAAAGAGAGATAGTAGCATACAAGATATTTGCATAATCATATAAGTTAATTTATGCATCTAAATTAATTGGAGAGAAACAATGAGATTTATTTAATGAAAATGTGTGAAACAAAAATGCTTTGCATACAAAACATGTAGCATTCAAGTCCAAAATATAGTGGTATTTGGCAAAGCAAATGACAAAGGTTTCTAATAAGAATTCAAACCAATTTCACCATTGTCATGAGAGAAGCAAGGATATAGAGATTTCATTGATTTTAATTTGACAACAACTATATCCAACTTTATAAGCGAAACATGGCATGAGCGACTTTGCATCCTATTTGATTTTTCCGGGTGAGATACCCGTATGATAGTAGCCATGTTCAACTAATAAAGAAAGAGAGACATTTGGATTGTAAAATCCTTTGAACGAATACAAGATCCTTTATTCATTTAAGTCTCATAAGCTTTTCACACATTGTTTTGCATTTATATATTGCAATCATCAATTCATGCTTTTTCATTTGAGCATGTCATTTGAATTTCATGCTTTTCATGTAATATTAGCATGTTATAAAAGAAACATCATGTCATGGAGATAATTATAGGTCATTCAAAATGTACTTTCTATGTAGATCTCCTAGTCCAAAAATGCATGTTTGAACATAAATATGACATGGATTGTAAACAAGCATGGTTCACACTTATTGAATTGAAAAAATATATACATATGTGCAACCAAGCTTACTCAAGCAATTAAAAAAGAAGCATAAGATATTTCAAATTTTTGCATGTGACAAGAATTGCAAAATAGCTCTCTTTGCTTAAGTTCCCCATATGGGGTCAATTACCAAAACTCATCACTCCACGAGACAAATCCCAATAGATCCACTAAGTGTTTTAAAACGAGTATCATCTAAGGGTTTAGTAAATAAGTCCGCTAGTTGATCATTAGTACCTACATGTTCAAGTACTATGCATTTATTCTTAACTAGTTCTCTTATGAAATGATGGCGGATGTCAATATGCTTAGTTCTAGAATGTTGCATCGGATTCTTGGAAATATTAATAGCACTCATATTATCACAAAAGAGAGTGAGTGTACCTTGGTTGAATTCGTAGTCTACTAGTGTTAACCAAAAATTGTCACCAGGGTGAAATTTTCAATTAACGATTTAAGGAGGACTAGGATCGGGATTGATCTTGGTTGGCGGGGTACCAAGTAGCTCAATACCCTTCTGCCTCCTAAAGATCTACTAAGAATGGTGCGTAATAGTAGTAGAATAAAAAGGATTCCGATGTACGAAAGGACGAACACTTGACTTATTTTATTCAGAATATCATGTAGTAGGATTACATTCAATCGAAAGTACAATTATCTCTACAAGAACAAAGGAGTAAAAAATAAACTTTAAGGGTTATGGTGATGGAGCTTCTCGTGTCTGTCGATAAGTGGAAAAATATGAGACCCCCTTTCCTCTATACCATGTGATGAATATATAGGTCTGTGTCTTGCTGTGCCTTCCTAGAATTTCGGTCTAGGGTTTGAGCACTTTACGGATCCTTCTTTGGTGATCCACGAATATTTCGGGGATTCGATCCCCGAAATCAATGGTTTCCTTTTAAAATTGAAAGAGTTGACTTTGCTTTTGAATGGGACTCTTGAATGGTGGGAATGTGGGTAATATCCTATCTTGAACGATGGTGTTTAATGCTTGTCTTCCTTCTCAACGCTTCTCGCTTTAGGCGGGATTGGTGCGTTGGGATTTTGGTGTTTAATTTGCTAAGTATCCGCCGTGATTTTTGTGGTTGGGATACTCCGGGTACCCCGCCTTCCTCTCGCTTTTCTTGACTGATGCTTGTGTATATTGGGATACCGGGATACCGGGGTATCGGGATACCTGGGGGCAGATAGGCGGCAGGATCTGGCCGGGATGGGTAGAAGTTCATGCCCTAGCCGTCTTGTAAGTAGGCGGGGTTCCCGGGTACCTCTCCCATTGTTGCTTTCTATCTCGACTCATTTTTCAAGGCCGGTGGAAAATTCTTCTTTGATCCCTACCATTTTTGGCGGTTAACAGAAGTCCCCCCTAACTGGAACACCAATGCCCGACTGGGGTTGGAGTCAGGATTTCTAGTCCATTTGTAGAATTTTTCGTTTTATCTGTCTGTCTAATCTCATCCTGCTGGCTTCCATAATCAAGGGGGAATCTTCCTTGGATTTGATAGCATTTAATGCGCTCTCCACGTGCTGGATAACAATTACTTTCAAATTTCAAACGGGCCGTTTTGGCGCGACTCCCCTTGAAACTGTCACGATACGTTTCTGGTTTCGTTTCCCTTCTATCTCGGTAACCGTACCCCTTCGCCTATAAGTACACTACTCCTTCTTCTTTCCTGTACTCACGCTTGCTTGAGCCTTCTAAATATTTAATTTTTTCCTCTCCCTGAAATCTTACTTCCTCTCGAATCTTCTCTTTATTATTCCTTTCATCGAAATGGCCTCACCATCAAACACCCCAGCCTCCACATCAGTCCTTCCTGCCTCAAACCTTCCAACGGTTTCGCCGAACCCTTAGCCCGCTTCCTCAAATCCCCCAGATAGCCTCAATGAGCTGCTTAACACTAGACGGGCAGAGTCGAAAGAGAATTCCCCGACATCTAAAGGGATAAATGAGGTCGGGACGAGGGCGATGTCACCGACGATAGCACCTCGCTCAAGCGCTGTCGCTCTGATAAGAACTATGGAACCGGGTCGGGTTTTGGCATTAGACCCGAAGCCCCTGCCCAGACTACCGACGAGGAAGAAAACGAGGATGTCGATGTCGATGTCGAGGTGGAGGAGGGGGACACTTTGACTATCAACCTATCAGGGGTTCAAACAGGCTATTTGTCCTCCTTCCATGACGGTTGGATCATCTCGGATTCCGTGTGTACAACTGACACCCTCACTCGATTGAGAAGGACTTTCAAGATACCGGATCACATTTCCTTGTCCCCTCCTCATCGTGGTTATGATGTTTATACATCTTCTGCAGGTCGCCTTCTGATTCATGTAGCCGCCTTCGAGTGCGGGGTTCAGCTCCCTCTTCACCCCTCACTGCGCAAATTGCTTGTGGCTTTGTAACTGGCCCCTCTCCAAATTTCTCCTAGGTTATGGAAGAACTTGACGGGGTTCTTGGTGCTCTAGAAAGAGCAATGTGAGAAGGACAACTTGCAGAGGGAAGCGGGCTTCGACGAGATCCGCCATATCTACCAGGTGGCCAACTTGTCACCCCGGGGTCAATTATATTTGAGGCCCAACAATAAAATGGAATTTATCGTACCCGGGGCAAACGTGAAATACAATCAATCTTGGAAGGATGAATGGGTCGTAGTCGAAGGGGATTGTGGTCACTCGGTGTACATCGTAGGGACTGAGTACCCGGTCCCCACCCAATTCTTTTCCAAAGAAAAATGGAGCCTGGGAGATCTGTCTTCTGAATCCAGGAGAATCCTGGCGAGGATCCAGGAATGGGGTTACATGAATATGAAGTATCCTTCCTGCGACCCCTTCGAAGGAGCTCGACTAGAAAGATATCTGAGGATATCTGTTGCTGAACCAGGTAGGTGACTGAGCTATGTTAATTGAAAGGAATACGGTGTGTTTTCTTTATAAAGCTAGAGGGGGGAAGGGAGGGGGGGGGGGGGGGGGGGGGGGGTGGGTGGTGGTGAATAGATTTTAAATGATATTACCCAATTTTCGCGTGCATGTCTATTTTACGAAAATACCCCTAGCAAGTCAAAAATACATACAAGTGTAATAAGATGCGGAAATTAAATAACACTTGATGTTTACGTGGAAACCCAACCATTGGGAAAAACCACGGGCTGTTTAGTGAGCCACACTCGGAACTCGAATCCACTAAATGTGCAAAACGATTACAACCTAATCCCGGAAGTAATCACACACCTACCTAATCCCGGTATAAGTGAACCTATTCCAATTGCTTATGTGACCACCTATTCCCGGTGTCTGACCTAATCCTGGTCAATCACACAAGACTTAAATCTCTCAAAAGAGATGCACAACCCTATGTGAATATGCAATGATATCCAAATATTGCAATAAGAGCTAGGGTACTCTTAGATGCTTATCTAGGATGATAAATTTGCAATTAAAGCAATCCTAGATATTAATGGCTAAATGACATGTCAAATAGCATAGATAATCATAGATTATAAAAACCTAGATATCTATCAAAATACAACACTCAATCAAGAAACAACACACAATCTCTATTTTGTATCTAGATGATATTATAATAAGATACAAATAATATAAGAGATGTCAATGATAAATCAAACACTAAAATTAGATGAGATTAGTGAAGAACTTACCAAAGAAAGTGTGTTGACCAAAACCCATGCAAGCAAGCATCCTAACTATGCTAGAAAATGCTAGATGATTTTTAATGCATATGGAAATGGTTTTGAGTGATCAAAGATGAGTTCTTGATGAAAAAGCTCTCTTTGAAAATGCTCTCAATTAAAAATATGAGTTTTTTGAGTCATTAAACTGACATAAGATCAAAGAGGCATATATATATATATATGATGTCCAATTGAAGCTATGTTGTTTTGGAAATTTTCCAAAAATTTTCCACGCAAACCGCTCTACGTAGGGCGGATTTTGGGCGGGTGTAGGGCGGATTGAAAAATCAATCAGGTGCCCGCTCTACGTAGGGCGAGTGAACAGCATAATGGGCGCGACAGTGCATCAGCTTCAACTTCAAGCGCCTCAAAACATTACCAAACGACATCGAAACCTTTCATATGATATATCGTTGGAAAGGTATGGATGTCTACTTTCTACTCCAATTTATGGAATGACATTTAGATGTCTTTAGAAAAAGTTATGGTCAATAGAGTGACCAAAGGTCAGAAACGGACAACCACATAGTTGCCCTATTTTGGTGGTCACTTTGGAGATTTCAAAACCAATCCAAACGGTCATGAAATATTACGAATAATATACCGTTGGAAAGGTATGGGTGTCTAGTTTGTCTAGA
Organism: Acer saccharum; assembly: GCA_030490815.1. Classification (NCBI taxonomy): domain Eukaryota; kingdom Viridiplantae; phylum Streptophyta; class Magnoliopsida; order Sapindales; family Sapindaceae; genus Acer; species Acer saccharum. Next base: position 8,228,454 of record CM059875.1, on the reverse strand, counting down.
ATCTTACAAAACTCAATTTAAATCTTTTTATAAAAAGATATGGTCACAAGACCATATAAAGGTCAGTTTTGAAAAAACATTGAAATTTAATCTTTTGAAACTAGACATATTACTCCAAACAACCAAACCAAAACTACCACTTATCAAAGAGAAGAATGAGACCTTTTCAAGTGGTTAACCATCGTGCTAAGACATGCACACCATCGTGCAAGCACGGACGTTTCTGAACATCCTTCGAGAAACAAATTATACCACACTTAAAGCTAACATACATGAAGTGCACGTGTGTGTATTGAATGCATCCTAATGCCTAACATGTCATGGCATTATCATAGAACAAGATGCACTCAAATCGAACATGCATGAATAAAATTCACGACTTTGCATTCTAATGCCTAAACATGTCATGGCATTTCAATAAACTAGATGCAATTAATTTAATGCAAGAAGAGATATTGAATAATCAATAAAGCACAATGCACACAAAATATAAACACAACATTCAAGAATACGAGTTATGCATGTTGTGTGTGTGTGCAACTATATCTCTTCAAGGCAAAGTAAGCACTAGATATATACCTTTGGTGCTTGTCCTCTTGAGGTCTTGGAAAGGGTCTTTGATCTTCAACCTTAAACACCTAGACTACCCTTACAACCAAACCCCAACATGTGGTTTGTCCACGAAATAAGCCAATCAATTAATGGGAATCCTTACATTAATGTTTCTTATTCATTTTTTTTTTAACATCTTTTTTTTTTCAGTTTCAGCAGCTCCCCCCTGTCATCTTCTCCTACCACTTTGGGACAGGTAATCCCGGCTTCCCTAGTGTCTCGCTCCTCCCATTCCTTCTCCTCTGGTACAGGAATTGTATCGGGATCTCATCCCCCAGAACCTTCTTCTCCTCCTACTTTAGCAGGGTCGCCGCCTCGCTCTCCCCCTTCTTCCCTTACAAAGATCGTAGCACGTCCATCTCTGAGCGAGATGCTGGTGAGAGCTGCCAAAACCAAAGTCTCCCTAGTCCCCAAAGCGAAGCCGGCTACTAAGGCCGCTATTCACAAGCCTAAAGTCGTGGCTGCCCCTTCTCCTCCTCTAGTTCCCTCCGCTAGGCATCCTGTCAGGGTGGAGAAGGATAAATCTGCCCAGATGGAAAAAGAAAAGTCAGCCACCCCTAAGGCTTCCCTTGCTGACCTTCCTTTTGAATCAAGGTCACAGGATAACAGCCAGGATGAAACCGTTTGTAAATTTATCGCAACATGTCCTGGTGGGAGTCTGCAGTCGATGTCCTCTCTGCCTACTGAGGTTCTGGTTACTAAAGGGGCTTCCCTGCTTGTTGAGGTATGATCTCTCTCCTTTTAATTTGTTGGATATTGTAAGGATTCCCTTTTGTTGATTGGCTTATTTCGTGGTCAAACCACAAGTTGGGGTTTGGTTGTAAGGGTAGTCTAGGTGATTAGTTGAAGATCAAAGACCCTTTCCAAGACCTCAAGAGGACAAGCACCAAAGGTATATATCTTGTGCTTACTTTGCCTTGAAGAGATATAGTTGCACACACACAAAACATGCATAACTCTTATTCTTGAATGTTGTGTTTATATTTTGTGTGCATTGTGCTTTATTGATTATTCAATATCTCTTCTTGCATTAAATTGATTGCATCTTGTTCTATGAAATGCCATGACATGTTTAGGCATTAGGATGCAAAGTCATGAATTTTATTCATGCATGTTTGAATTGAGTGCATCTTATTCAATGAAATGCCATGTCATGATAGGCATTAGGATGCATTCAATACCCACACTTGCACTTCATGATTAGTCTTAAGTGTGGTGTAATTCGTTTCCGTTTGTGTGATCGGAAACGTCCGCGCTTCCATGATGGTGTGCATGTCTTAGCGCGATGGTTGACCACTTGAGAAGGTCTCATTCTTCTCTTGGATAAGTGGTAGTTTTGGTTTGGTTGATTGGAGTAAGGTGTCTAGTTTTAAAAGATTGGATTTCAATGTTTTAAGTGTTTTCAAAACTGACCTTTGCATGGTCTTGTGACCATAACTTTTTACACAAAGCTTCAAAATGAGTTTTGAAAATTTCTGTACAAACTAGACACCCATACCTTTCCAACGGTATATTATTCGTAATATTTCATGACCGTTTGGATTTGTTTTAAATTCTCCAAAGTGACCACCAAAACAGGGCAACTATGTTGTTGTCCGTTTCTGACCTTTGGTCACTCAATTGACCATAACGTTTTCTACAGATATCAAAATTTCATTCTGTAAAAACGAGTAGAAAGTAGACATCCATACCTTTCCAACGATATATTATATGAAAGGTTTCGATGTCGTTTGGTCATGTTTCGAAGCGCTCGAATCTTGAGTCGCTGCACTGACGCGAGTACCGCGAAAATGCCCATATTTTTTCCATTTCTTCCAAAACGACATAGTTTCACTTGGGCATTATAAATACATATCTTTCTCATCATTTTGAGTAGAGAGCCACAAAATCAAACCCTAGAGAGAGAGGCTCCTTATTCTTGAGAGAGAAAGAGAGACTTGAGAGAAAAAGCTTAAAGATTACATCTTTATCTCTCTAAACCCATTCCCACATGCACAAATCATCATCTAGGCATCATCTAGGTTCATCTAGCATGTGCTAATGCATGGGTCTTCTTCAACACACATGGTATGATTTGTTGAACACTTTTATCTTACATAATTAGTGTTTCTACTTATCAATTTTATCTCATTTATTACTTGTATGTGTTTAGATTAATTTCTACATACATGATTGAGATTATGTGTTGATTGGGTTATTTATGTTAGCTAGGTTTTCATGCCTATTTTATATCTAGCTAATTAATCTCATTATATGATTGAGATTATTTTTGATAGCTTAATTGATTAGGTCATTATTGCCTAAAAGCTATGCCATAAACATTCTTGTGTGATTTATTTATAACTAGGTTGATAGATTGTTTTTTAATCAACTAGTTAATCTTTTGAATGTTTGTGGGTTTTTTGTGATAGCTTTGTATCTAGGATTGGTTATCCTTTACTTAGCTAAAGTTGTATGCCATGACATATAGCTATTTTCATATCTAGGATTGATTTAAATTGAATATATCATCATCCTAGATAAGCATCTAAGGTTCCCTAGCCTTGTTTGTTAATTGAATATTCATACATATTCACATAGGGTTGTGCATCTCTTTTGAGAGATTGAAGTCTTGTGTGATTGACCGAGATTAGGTCGGACACCGGGAACAGGTGGTCACATAAGCAATTGGACTAGAGCCACTTTTAAAGGCCCGCGTGGTAGAAGTGGGGGGTTATTGACCGGAGTGTTAGACGAGGTCTACATAGGTTGTAAACTCCATTTCAATTAGTGGATTTCGAGGTCCGAGTGTGGCGCACTAAACAGCCCGTGGTTTTTCCCAGTGGTTGGGTTTCCACGTAAACATCAAGTGTCATTTATTATTTCCGCATCTTATTACACTTGTACGTTTATTTGACTTGCTAGGGGTATTTTCGTAAAATTGACATGCACGCGAAAATTGGGTAATAATTAGCTAAAATCTATTCACCCCCCCTCTAGCTTTATATTAAACACGCCTCTAGGACTTTTCAGATATTATATATGTATACACATTATATATATATATATATATATATTACATCTTCTTTCCTATCGTCTGTAGGGTTTCAAATTCGCTTTGGCTATCGAGTAGCAGGTGACAGCCTTGAAGGAAGCCAACCTGGCACTTCAGGCTAAGTTGGAAGAGGCCCATGACGATCTAACCCGGGCTGAAGAAAATGTCACTACCCTGGTTCAAGCTGTTGTTGAGTCTGAATCTGGGAGGCAAGCTGCCTTGGTGGAGCTAGAAAGAATGAGGCGTGCTTATGACACTGAGACCATCATTTCAACTCACCGCAAAGTAGAGAGAGAGTCCGTCAAGGTAGAAAGGGCAGTCCTCCTGGATGAAAACCAGTTTCTACGGGGTACTATGAAAGTTTTAGAATCCCGGGTGGATTCTTCCTTCTCAGATGGATATTTTACTGCCTCTTATGAGGTTGCCAAGGCTTTCCCTCCCCCCTTTGACTTGCTAACCCCTCTTGGTTGGGATCAAGATCATATCCTGGCTAAGGCTGCTGCACTCTCAGACACTGACCTAGATCAAAAAGGTCCCTCACAAGTCGCCAGCATTCCGGATCCATGCTCTTGTCCGCCTACTGTCGGTTCTAGTGATGCTACTGAGGTGGAGTCTCAGGACCCTCCTTCTACTCGAGAAGATCCAGGGCAGGACTCCGTTCAACAGACTAGGATGACAGATGTCTCTGCTGAGCTAGGTGCACTTATAGTTGATCACATTCCAGTTGTGGCTGGAGCTCAAGTAGTGGAACGAGTAGACGGATCTGGGAATGAGGAACAAATAGGAGAAGGGCAGGATGTGTGACCTCGCCTTTTGTTATTTACTATTATTTGTAGCCCGGGAATAGGGATTGGGCACCCTGATTGATTGAGTGGATTCCCCATCTTTCTTTTTAGCACTTATTCCATTTTACTTTCCTCATATGCTTGCTTATAGAACTTATGTCTTGGTCATGAATGGTACTTGTATGCTTGAACGTGATCCAAGTACAGTTCACCCAGACTGTTATAGTGCTTAGCTTCAATCTTGGTTGGCTGGTAAATAGTGGGGTTCTGACTTGCCTTATTTTTCGGAGGCAATTCTTGGCCAATAGTACCCCTTAGTGTTTAGCCAGCCACTTTTTTTTTTTTTTTTTAGTCAAGTAAACTCGTCTAAGTACGGGATTATCTTGACTAGGAAACCTCAGTCCGGGTATGAAGCCAAAGTTACCTAGATATCCTGATCTGACCATTGTCCACCTAACCTTGACGAATTCTTCGTTGGGGATCCTGACGATGGATTTATCTCAGTTGCCTATCGGGGTGAAATGTCTGGCATTTGGGAATGGTGACCTGGATCTTCGATGCTTTATCCCGGTGGGCGATTAAAGCCATTTTGACATCAGGATCTTATATGTGATATGGAGAGATGAAGTACCACGTATCCAGACTAAGTATCCTGATCCTTTCATGATCAATCCAGGTAGGAAATTAGGGTCATTTTAACACCAGGTCTTTCATATGGAGATATGGCGATATAACGTAGTGAAATGTCAAATATTCTGAAGGATTATATTGATTTCTTGGCGAACTGTCCTGGTAGGCAACTAAGGCCACTTTGGCACTAGGTTCATCCTGGAGAGGGGGATTCCCCGTCCGAGGCTTTAGGAGGTCCATGTAGGTCCTTCTAGTCTTGATAAGGTAAAGTTTAGCGGGTGACTACACCCCTTTTGCATTTAAGCACCAGATCCTTCCTAGAGGAGGGTATACCCTGACCAAGGCAGCAGGGATGCCACGTGGCCTTTCCTAGTCTTGAGGCAAAAGGAACGGCGAAGATTTGCTAGGCGAAATTAGGAGAACCATGTAGATAAAAGCTGACTTTATTGAATTTCTCAAAAGCAAATACAAAGCAAAGAATTAGGGTATGTATATCAGAAGTATACTAACCGAGATAACATTCCTCTTCAAAATTTTAAGACTAAAAAACCTTCTAGGGCGACCATCCTTCCCGGTGCGACCTACCGGGTAACCATCCATATTTCCAAACTGCTCTGCGGGGTACTTACCAATCTACTCCTACTCTTCTTCCACAAGACCATCTAGGTATGCCATACTGTGGCCCGGTTCATGAATAACATGAGCATATCGCTTGGCCAATGCGGTAGGGTTGGTGGATACTGAATAACAAGTGCGGGCTGCTTGCTGGTCTCCCCTGACCTCTCATATTTCAGTTCCGACCAAAAATTTCAGGACGTTGTGATAAATGGATAGTACTCCCCTGATTCCCGATAAGAAAGGTCTCCCTAAGATTGCATTGTAGGCGGACGGGGTATTTACCACGATGAACTCCATCATGATATTCTGCTGAAGGGGGGCTTCTCCAATTATTACTGGCAAGATGTGTGTTCCTACTGGCATTACGGAGTCCCCTGTAAATCCATATAAAGGTGTAGTGCAACTGTTGTAGCAGGGGTTCTTAAGGTTGAGTTTCTCCAATGCCTCTTTGAACAAGATATCCACGTTGCTTCTGGTGTCTATTAGGATGCGGTGGACCCGGCAATTGGCAATCTGTATTGTGATCACCATTGGATTGTCATGGGGCTGTACTGTGTTGTAAGCATCATCCTTAGTGAAAATAATATGAGCAGAACGAGGGTATTCTCATGATCCTCTAGATACCCGGAACACATCCTGGCCAGTAGTGAGCCTTGGGACCTTCTTAGCATGATTCTTTCTTGAATTGTTAGAAGTCCCTGCTAGAGTTGGGTCTCCGCTGATAGTATGAATAACCTGAATTTGCTGCATTAAGTCCTTTCCTTCGTCCTTCCTCCTCTCTTCTGCATCTCGCATTTCCCTCTGCACCTCCTTTCCCACCTTGATACTGTCTCGCACTTGTTGCAAAAATTGGACTAAAAGTCCTCCTCTTACCAATCCCTCAATCTGGTTGCGGAGGCTATAGCATTTAGATGTGTTATGCCCGGCATCTTCATGAAAGTCGCAGTATTTGTAACGATTTCTCTGATCAGCTAGGACCTTTATCGAATCAGGCTTCTTAAGTAAACCCTTATCGCGAATAACTAGGTATATGGTTTCTTGAGAGGCATTGAGAGGAGTGATCGCGCTCCAAATGTTCACATTTAGTGCTCCCTTTTCCTATCTTTTGTATTCGTTTCCGAGCATTTTTATATATTTAATAGGGTGTAAATAAGTGTTTCAGGGAATTAGGGAAGTTCAGGGGCATTGTGGTAATTATGGAGAAATCAGGGGCAAAAGTGCAATATTCGGGAATATATTGAAGATTCTGTGAATAGTGAAGAGTAGAGGGGTGCATATTGTAATTTGCCAGCAACGCACAGCATCAGCATGCCACGTCAGCACGCTAGACGACGCCGTTTCGAGAGTGCCTGCGTCACGCCTGACGTCGATCGTCATCAAGCTGTAGCCGGGTCACACGACCCGTGACAGACCCGACCTGACCTGACCTAACCCGGTTGACCCGGTTTCGACCCGGTGACTTCTCCGGTGTTTTTTGACCGTTTTTTCGGTTTATTTTCCAGCGATCTCTGCCCAGATCGGAAGCCCTCATCCTTTCGGTCACAATGGACCCACTTTTGGCCTCTCATGCACGTCATTTTCTTCACCTCCAAGTCCATCAACTTCCATTGATGGTGTAAGCTTCAAGCTTGATTCCGGCGAGCTCTTGGCCGCCCAAAGATGTCCAAACTCGCCCAATCTCGGTGGTTTCATGCCGCGGGAACATTCCCACGGTCCAGAAGGTCAGAACTCACCGCCAAGCTCCTTAAATGCACGGCGACTTTCGACGGCGGGAACAAGCTTGCCTTCCAGGAGAGACAAGCCCGCCGGAGCAACCGACTTTGAATTTTGCACGTCCAAACCATGCCCAAACACTCCCTACTATATATATTCATCTTTCCCAACCTTAAACACAATCCCTAATGTCCAACAAAAACCCTAAACTAGCCTAAATTATCTTAGAATAATCCTAGTTTAGCTTAGAACTTCACACCTCACACTACATAGTTCATGTGAGTTTCCTAGCTTGGAAGAAGAAGGCTTTGTGCTCTATTGAAGATAAGAAGCTTACCAACTTGTGGTTTCTTCTTAATCTTTTACTTCTCTTCCATTTATTTGTATTCATGAACATGTATGTGTAATACTTTAAATGTTGAGGAATGGATTTTATATGAATTATTCTTGTATTTAATTGATCATATCTTTACCATATCCATCTTGAGTGATTAATTGTTGAATTGAATTAGATTGAATGTTTACATGTTGTTAATTGATCACTAGTAACATGTAAACTTTGTTTTACAACATTGATTAACTCTAGTGGTAAGAAATTGGTTAGTATTTGCATGTCCATGCATATTAACTAGTTCTTAATGTTCTAGGTTGTAAACCATCTATTATTGTCATTCTAATAACTATTAGTTGATAGTAATTGAGTGGTAGGATTAGATTGCATATGCCATAGAACATAAATGCTTAATTGAGATCAATTAATATATTCCTCTTCATTTGTATCTTTGCTCTTTCATAATCGTTGCAAGAATTAGTTAGTTAGGTTAGTTAATGATAAATTAGTTAGTTGTAGTTAATTAGTGTAACTTAATTGTATTGCTTAGTTGTTAATTTATTTATTTGCTTTAGTTGCTATCTAATTAGTTTAGGTTAATTATAATTGTCTTTAGTGTAGAGATTGCGTATCCTAGATCATAGGATTCGCATCGCTTTTAGTTTTCCGCATTAGTGTAATCGCATTAGATTAGTTGTAGCTTACTTACCACCATCTCATTTACATTTTCATGCATTTGTAATTATTGTAAATATAGTAATTAGCTTAATTATAACATAAGACGTAGAACCGACTTTACGTGTACCAACCAACCAACCAATTCCCCCGTGGGAACGATACCCTTACTCGTAACCACTATACGTGGCCAACGATTCGTATACTTGCGAATAGGGTAGAAATACACTTGCACGCACGTACCATCATTTACCGATAATTATAGAACTATCGTGTGTCCCGCGTGCGCCGATCAAGTTATTGGCGCCATTGGGGATATTTTATTAGAACATCTACGTGCGCATCAAGGAGTGTAATGGTTATACCAGTCTTCCTCAATTGACACCCGGGATACCTCTCTAAGTGGAGGAGTTACTCGGGGAGGAGTCCTTCTAGCCGGGTATCTTTCCCGGTGCTAAAGAGGAGGTGGCCTATACGTCGATCGATTCGGAGGAGGGTACTGGAATTTCTTTGCAGGTGCTGATTTAGGGGATTCCTTCTTAGGCCGCTTAGATGTTCAGGCTTCATCATGTTCAACCTTAACTCGGAGCTGCTCGTTTATGTCCACCTGCTCCAACGCCCTATCGTAGGTCTCCTGGTAGGTCTCAAGTGGGTGTTTGGAGAATGACTGGAACAACCTGCCGGCTCACAAGTTCCTTCTGAAATTGGCAAGGGTCTCCTTCTCAGCAAAAACTCCCATCTGGATCACTTCCTTGTGGAACTTCTCTACATAGGATCTCAGTGTTTCACCTCGTTCCTGAATTACAAATTGCAGTAGGACGAGGTCCTTGGGGTGAGGCTTGATTCCCTGAAACTGAGCACAAAAGTCGGTAGTGAACTTTGTAAAAGAATCCACACTTTCTGGAGGTAACTTTCTGAACCAAGTCTTCGCACAGTCGGTCAGAGTGGATGAGAACATCCTGCACATAGCTGACCGGGTAGCATTTTGGAATTCCATCTGGTGGACAAAGCTCTCCATATGACTCACGGGATCCTCCGATTCGGAATACTTCTTGGTGGGCATCTTGAATTTGGGGGGTAACTCATCTTCTCGAATCTTTCTAGAGAAAGGCGCATTCATCTCCCCCAAGGGGTTCTTCCAAGTACCCCGGTGTTTCCCCTTCTTTAATTCCTCGAGTTCCTTCGCCATCTTGGCCATCTGATCCTCAAGGCGTTTGGATTCGTCATGTCTGGATCGGGCTACAGAGCCTTCATTGTCCAAAGTTTCTGATTCCATAGTTGGTTCCTGGCGATCTTCACCCCGAGGCCTGGCACCCCGTTGGTTCCTCCTAGGTCCAGTACTGCCACCTGCATCAGGCTGAGGGTCCTTTTTTTATACTGTCGGTCTTGTTGTTAGTTGGATCCTTCTAGGCGGGATTTCGACCGCTGACTTCGCCAGTCGGGGTCTAAGATCTCCAAAGTGATCCTACGCTGGTAAAGGCGACCCAAATCTGTCAAAGACCGGTACCCGGTACTTGGTTCGGCCCCTTCTGTAAATCTGGGTGCTTTAAAGGGTATTCCTCGAGCTATCATCCGAAGACAGACGCTCTCTACATAGGCAGCAGCATGCTGCTCTGTGGCATCTCGAGTTGTTTCTGGGACCGTAGGGTCCTGTGGCGTTGATTCGGGATTAGGCGATGGAACCGGCGCCGGGTTCTGGCTTTTTGCTCCCTTCCTTTTCCCTTGATTTCTTTGGGTGGAAGCGAGGGAATGGGGTCCCGAGGTGGCGGGCTGCCCTTGAGAGGACCGGAGTCTCATCTTCTACTTCTTTTGGGATAGAGCTTGATAGCTTATTAAGGGTGGGGAGTGTTCCCACAGACGGCGTCAAAGTGTTAACCAAAAATTGTCACCGGGGTGAAATTTTCAATTAACGATTTAAGGAGGACTAGGATCGGGATTGATCTTGGTCGGCAGGGTACCAAGTAGTTCGATACCCTTCTGCCTCCTAAAGATCTACTAAGAATGGTACGTAATAGTAGTAAAATAAAAAGGATTCCGATGTATGAAAGGACGAACACTCGACTTATTTTGTTCAGAATATCATGTAGTAGGATTACATTCAATCGAGAGTACAACTATCTCTACAAGAACAAAGGAGTAAAAAATAAACTTGAAGGGTTATGGTGATGGAGCTTCTCGTGTCTGTCGATAAGTGGAAAAATATGAGACCCCCTTTCCTCTATACCATGCGATGAATATATAAGTCCGTGTCTTGTCGTGCCTTCCTAGAATTTCGGTCTAGGGTTTGAGCACTTTACGGATCCTTCTTTGGCAATCCACGAATATTTCGGGGATTCGATCCCCGAAATTAATGGTTTCCTTTTAAAATTGAAAGAGTTGACTTTGCTTTTCAATGGGACTCTTGAATGGCGGGAATGTGGGTAATATCCTGTCTTGACCGATGGCGTTTAATGCTTGTCTTCCTTCTCAACGCTTCTTGCTTTAGGCGGGATTGGTGTGTTGGGATTTTGGTGTTTAATTTGCTAAGTGTCTGTCGCGATTTTTGTGGTCGGGATACTCCGAGTACCCCGCCTTCCTCTCGCTTTTCTTGACTGATGCTTGTGTATATCGGGATACCGGGATACCGGGGTATCGGGATACCTGGGGGCAAATAGGCGGCAGGATCTAGCCAGGATGGGTATAAGTTCATGCCCTAGCTGTCTTGTAAGTAGGCGGGGTTCCCGAGTACCTCTCCCATTGTTGCATTCTATCTCGACTCATTTTTCAAGGCCGATGGAAAATTCTTCTTTGATCCCTGCCATTTTTGGTGGTTAACAACTAGCATTTGCTTCATCCAAAGGAGTTGTGTGCATCCATTCCCCGCCGCTATGTACTCGGCCTTGGCCGTGGACAAGGAAATCGAGTTTTGCTTTTTACAAAACCAAGACACCAAGTTGTTGCCTAGTAAGAAGCAACCGCTCGATGTGCTTTCCTATCATCATAATTTCCTGCCCAATCCACATCACTAAAGCCTACAAGACTAGCATTAGTGTTAAAAGAGTACCAAATCCCGTAGTTGGATGTCCCATTCACATAGCGAATGATTCTCTTAACCGAAGAGAGATGGGAATCCTTAGGATCCAATTGATACCTAGCACACACACCCACACTAAAGGATATATCGGGCCTATTTACGGTCAAATAAAGCAAGCTTCCAATCATGCCCCAATATAGAGTTTGTTCCGCACTTTTACCACTAGCATCCTTGATTAGCTTCAAAGTGGTACTCATGGGTATATCACAATGTTTGGCATTTTCTAGACCAAACTTCTTCACTAGGTTCTTAGCATATTTGGCTTGGGTTATAAAAATCTCATTATTCAATTGCCTAATTTGCAAACCTAGGAAGTAACTTAGCTCACCAACAAGACTCATCTCAAATTCATGAGACATAACATCAACAAATTGTTGGACCTTGGTGTTGTTGGTGGAGCCAAACACTATATCATCAACATAGATTTGATTTTAAAAAAAGTTTATCATTGTCTTTCTTAATGAATAGAGTCTTGTCAATACTACCCCTTGTGTATTTATTGTCAACAAGAAATTGAGTGAGGCGCTCATACCAAGCCCTCGGTGCTTGTTTCAACCCATATAAAGTCTTTTTGAGGCGATAGACATGGTTGGGGTGGTGTGCATCCACAAACCCCTTGGGTTGTTCAACAAACACTTTCTCTTGCAAGAAGCCATTGAGGAAGGCAATATTGACATCCATTTGGTGCAATTTGAACTTGTGCACACAAAAAATGGATAAGAGAAGCCTAATAGACTCTAAACGGGCAACGGGAGCAAATGTCTCCTCAAAGTCGATACCCTCAATTTGAGAGTACCCTTGTGCAACAAGTCTTTCCTTGTTATGCACTATGTTGCCATCCTCATCAGATTTGTTCCTATAAATCCACTTGGTGCCTATGACATGTGTGCTTTTAGGCCTAGGAACTAGAGTCCCAACCTCATTCCTTTCGAATTGGTTTAGCTCTTCTTGCATGGCAAGAACCCAAAATTCATCATATAAGGCTTCATCAACCTTTTTGGGTTCTATTTGAGAGGTGTAGCATGAGTAGCTAATGAGATTAGCTATTTGACGCCTAGTTCTAACACTTTCATTAACCTCTCCAATGATGTCATTTTTATTATGGAGTTGTTTAACTTATATAGCGAATTCTTTAGAGTTCAAGAGAGGAACTCTATCAATAGGTTATGTGTCATCTTCAATAACATTAGGCGTCCCAACATTAGGAGTCAGCACAACCTTCTCCAAGGGAGAGTCATCACCAAAAACAACCTCCTCCTCATAGTCACTAGATTTGAGCCTTGTATCATTAATGACAACATTGGATGATTCCATGACACTTCGAGTCTTCAAATTGAAAACTCTATAGGCTCTACTATTTAAGGCATAACCAATAAAGATACCCTCATCACTTTTAGCATCAAATTTGCCAAGTTGATCACGGTCATTTAAAATGTAGCATTTGCTTCTAAAGAAATAGAAGTAGCTAACATTTGGCTTTCTACCTTTCCATAATTCATAGGAGGTTTGCCTAGTGTCGGGCCTTAGGAAAACTTTATTCCCTATATAGCAAGTCGTATTGACAGCTTCTGCCTATAGGTTCCTAGGAACATTGTTGCTAAGTAACATCACACGGGCTATCTCTTGAAAGACCCTATTCTACCTCTCAACAACTCCATTTTGTTTAGGTGTCTTAGGAGCCGAAAACTCATGGGAGATGCCAACACCATCATAATAGGTTTCAAAAGAAGCATTCTCAAATTCCTTCCCATGGTCACTTCTAATCCGTTTTATGCTTTTACTGTTTAAGTTCATTTCATTTTGAATTTTATTACAAAACATTTTAAACTTGTCAAAAGTTTCAGATTTTTCTCTAAGAAAATATGTCCATGTGAACCTAGAGAAATCATCTACACAAATAAAAATGTATCTCTTTCCACCTAAACTTTCAGTTTGCATAGGACCTATAAGATCCATATGGAAAAGCTCCAGGGGCTCCTTGGTGGAGAAATACTTGCCCTTTTTATGCATGCTTTTGGTTTGTTTTCCTTGTTGACAAGGTCCACAAACACCATTGGCTTTCTTCCCAAGCTTGGGAAGGCCACGCACGCAATTGAACTTACCTAGGATTCGTAAATCCCGAAAGTTCATGTGGCCAAGTCTTTCATGCCACAATTCAATTTGCTTATCCATGGACACATTGTTTGAGACTATTCTAGCTTCAAGACAATAACAATTGTTGATAGATCTCATAACTTTCAACAAGGTTTGTCCATCGGGCTTTAGGATAGAGCAATCATTTTTACTAAACAAGACGGAATATCCTTCATCACTAAGATGAGAAATGCTTATCAAATTGGCTTTCAAGCCATCAACATATAAAGCATTGGATAAGGAGGGTTATCCGGGAATGGAAATGGTTCCTTTCCCTACGACTCTCTTTTTGGATCCATCACCAAAGGTGACACATCTTCCTTCCTCCATGACAAGAGTTTCAATAAAGAAACTCTTGTTTCCCGTCATATGCCTAAAGCATCCACTATCTAAATACCAAAAATTAGAAGAATTAGCCTTTAAGGCAATATGAGCAACAATGGCAAACATTTTCATTCTTTCTAATCCACCTAGGTAAAACATTTTCTTTCCTAGTGGTCTTTGTTACATGGGCTCTAGATGTCCTAGGATCATGCAAATCAATCTTCTCATTCCTAGGAACATGCATCATGGCTTTATTCTTTTTCTTCTCAATCATGCTTCTAGTTTTACACATTTTAATATAACGAAAGCATCTTGGTCTAATATGACCATCAAAACCACAAAATTGACATGTAGGAATAAAATAAGGAATCATACCATGTCCTTGTGCGTACATAGGAGCTTTCCTATGTCTTTGTGGTTGAGTAGGTTCAATCCATCTTCGTTGTTAAACCGTTCTAGCTTGATTCCAAGGTTGATCTAGCACAATTGGTCCCTTTCCTTTGTGAGCCATATGTTGAGGAATGTTAGCTTGAAGAGCTCTTGTAGGTTGAGCTTAAGGTTGCCTTCTTGGTGTCATCTTCACTTGTGCCCTATTTGAACATTGTCCCAGATCAATTTTCTTCCTAGGAGTTTGCATCGGTGAAGCTTTTTTGTTGCCCAAGCTCTTGACAAACACGGTTTTGTTAGAGGTTGAGATCTCCTTGCCATCTTCATACCCAAGACCCCTCTTGTCACACGGATTCTTTCCAACACTAAGAATATGATCAAGCTTTTAGGTGCTAGAGGCCATCCTAGTCATAGATCCTTTTGCTTCTTCAAGCTCCCTCTTTAGACTTTCTTCATTCCTCCTAGACAAAGCTAGCTCATCTCTTAGCTTGTCTTCAATCTTCTTGGATCTTTCCACTTGTTCACTTAAGTGGTTATTATGGGATGAAAGTTCAAGATTTTTTTCTCTCAATCTTTGAATCTTTCTCGTGCTCTTGATTGCTAAGTCATTAAACTCAGCATGGTACTTAGCAAACACTTTTTTCTCCGCATATCCATTTATGGAGTTAGATGAGGAATCACTTTCTTCTTCACTTGAGTCATTTTCCTCTTGACTCCCTTCCTTTTTTTCACTAGCACTTTTGCTCTCGTGGGAGGAGGCAAAGGCTAGGAAGTTAGCCATGAGATCTTCATCACCCGAAGACTCATCTCCCTCATTGAAGTCATCACTACTTCCACTCTAAGTGGCGGCCATCACTTTTCCCTTCTTCTTGTTATTGTGATTAGCATATTTAGGGGCAGAGTGACCTATCCCACCACACTCAAAGCATCGGACCCCTTTCCTTTCGGTCCTCTCTTGCCTAGGCTCAAACTTCTTAAAGGGACCCTTTTTCTTCAAGTTTTAACCTTTTGATCCAAAGCCCTTCTTCCCGAACTTCATAACCTTATTGAACCTTTTCACAAATAAGGCAAGGTCTTCGTCCGAGTCATTTTTTACCTCATTTTCATCCTTAGATGCTTTCAAAGCAATTCCTTTATGCTTTTTAGGAGGTGTAGAGCTAGGAGCCTTCCTAGACTCGAAAGCGAGGAGTCTTCCAATTACCTTGCTCGGCTTCATGTCTTTATACCCACTGTTTTCTTCTAAAGCCGTAACCTTTGATTCAAACCTATCGAGGAGAGACCTAATAATTTTCTACTTGACCATCCTATCCGAATACGGGTCACCAAGTTGATGACTTTGGTTCACAATGTCCATCAACCTTACTTCGAAGTCGTTGAAGCATTCGTTCTCATCCATCATAAGCAATTCGAATTGCGTTTGGAGAACTTGAAGCTTCGAGTCCTTTATAACTTTTATTCCCTTATGTGCAACCTCTAGGATGTCCCATGCCTCCTTAGCTATCCTAGTGTTTTGAAACAACTTATATTGATTCTCATCCATTGCACATAGGATGGCATCCATAGCCTTCCTATTCCATTTTGATGACTCAAACACTTACGCGTTCCATTGCGCTTTTGGCTTGAGCACATCCTCTCCTCCACCCGTAAGAGTCATCATGGGTGATATGTAGCCATCTTTAACCGCCATCCAGGCCCGGTCATGGATTTGACATATGTACGACTCCATCTTGCCTTTCCAAGAGGCATAATTCAACCTAGTAAGAAGTGGAGGCCTTATGCTAGAAGCACTCTCGTTGCCACCACCATTTCCATCGTTTCCACTCATAGTGTTTATGAATGAATTAAATGAATGCAAATGTATGAATGATCAAAAATCACACAAAATGCAAAACACACCAAAATGAGCAAGGATCACCTAAGTATATCTAAGAACCCACTCTGATACCAATTGAAACAAATATACGGTGTGTTCTATATATTAATTTAGAGGGGGTGTGAATAGATTTTATCCGATTTTACCCAATTTTCGTGTATGGTCAAGATCACGAAAATACCCCTAACTAGTCAATATAATATAGCAAGTGTAATATGTGCGGAATATTAAATAACACTTGATATTTATGTGGAAACCCTCACAGGAAAAACCACGAGCTGATAAGTGCGCCATACTCGAACCTCGAACCTCGAACCTCGAACCCACTAATGGCAAAATGAATACAACCTAATCCCGGTATAACTCACAACCACTACCTAATCCCTGTATAAGTGAACCTAGTCCAATTGCTTGTGATTTACGCAACCTAATCCTGGAAGCTACACAAGTCTTACTTCTTAATGAAGAGATAAAATGCCTATGTGAATATATGAAATATCCAAAATGCAACTAGAACTAGGAAACCCTATATGCTTATCTAGGATGACAATATTGCAATTAAAATAATCCTAGATATCAATAGCTAAATGACATATCAAAAAGCTTAGCTAAACATAGATTATGAAAACCTAGATAGTTATCACAACACAACTCTCAAACAATCAATACACTAATCTCAAACTTGTATCTAAAATATATATGAATGACATACAAGTGATAAATGAGATTGCTTGTAAAGAAAGACACAAAATATGTAAGATATTAGTGACAAACTTACCAAGCAAAGTGTGTTGAAAAATCCATGTAAAAAGATATCTAAATGATCAAGGATGATGCTAGATGATGATTGATGATCATGGAAAAGTGTTTGAGTAAACAAAGGTGAGTTCTTTAGTGAAATTTTTCTCTTTAAAAATATGCTAAGTAAAAATGTGATTTTGAACTCTCTAACTCAACCTAAAGTGAAAGAGGCATATATATAGTGTGTCATATTGAAATGACATTGTTTTGAAAAGTTTTCCAAAATTATGCCTTGACCGCTGTTCACCTGCTTTACGTAAGGCGGGTGTAGTGCGGTTCACCTAGGTTTATGAAGAACATGTTCTTCGTGACCGCCCTATGTAGGGCAGAATCCAGGAGACTTAGGGGCGGTTGCTCTCGGGTTTGGAGAACCGCCCTTCACCCGCTCTACGTAGAGCGGATTTTGAGCGAACCAAAAATTGATAAAAAAATCAACCAGTGGCACCGCTGTTCACCCGCTCTACGTAGAGCGGGTGTACAGCAGGTAAGAGCAAAAATGCTCAATGCCCCTTATGGGCACAGTTCATAGGGCGACACTAGAGCGGGTGAATAGCACCCATACTATACACAATGCATCTTAAGAATAAACATGACATGTCATTTTAACCACTAGATGCAATCAATAAAATATGCAAGAAGAGATATTATATAAACATGAATGTACACATATAAAGACACATTATACACAAAGTATGGATATGCAAGGAATGTGTATGTGTGGAACTAAATATCTTCAAAGTAAAGCAAGCACTTAGAAATTTACCTTTGGTGCTTCTTCTATTGAGGTCTCGAGAGCCTAAACTACCCTTACAATAACCCCAAATGTGGTTTGTCCACGAAATAAGCCAATCAATAAACTCAGACCTTACAGGCCCGATAAGGTCTAGCCCCCAGATGGCAAAGGGGTAATGAGTGCTGATTGAAGTGAGCCTTTTCGATGGTAGGTGGTGGAGATTTGCTATCTTTTGACAAGGTTCACAACATTGCGCAAACTGCTTTGCATCCTGATGTAGAGTTGGCCAGAAGTAGCCCATTCTATGAACTTGGTAAGCTAGGGTCTCACCTGACACATGATTGTCCCAGTCCCTTGCGTGTACCTCGTTTAGTGCCCATTATGCATCATCTGGATGAAGACATCTTAGTAGGGGAAGGGGTTTTCCTTTACGGTAGAGGCATCCTTCTACTAGGCAGTACTGGGTAGCGGTCCTTTTGAGCTTACGTGTTTGATCCGGATCTGTATGAAGAGTATCATTTTGGAGATAGTCAACTATAGGATACATCCGGCAAGGAAGTCGGTCAACTGGGTTCACTTCTAATCCCCTAGCTATGCTGGGTCGGGGTAGAAGTTGGAATGGTACCCCTCTGGGCAATGCTTGTCTTCCGGTTGCAGCAATCTTGGCCAAGATGTCTGCTCGATGATTCTTCTCTCGAGGAATCTGTTCCATCTTCATACCCTTGAATCTTGTTGATAATTCTCGAACTGTTTTGAGGTATGCTACCATATTGTCACCCTTCGGCTGGTACACACCAGATACTTAGTTGATTACAAGTTAGGAATCACTTCTAACCAAAAGGAAGTCCACCCCCAATTCTTCAGCAAATTTCATCCCTACTAACAAGGCTTTATACTCTGCTTCATTATTGGTGGCTCTGAACTCAAACCAAAAACAGTGGTTGTATTCGATCCCTTCTAAATCGGTAAGGACGATCCCTACTACACAACCTGCTTGATTCGACGCTCCATCCATGTATAGTATCCAGGCTTTGTAATTGGTGGGCCATTCTAGGGATTCTGGATCTGGGTTTGGGACCGCGGTGGTATCCTGATTGGAGGTCGTGCTGAATTCTACAACAAAGTTGGCCATGGCCAAGGCCTGAGCCTTGATTGTTGTTCATGCCTTGTTTTTTATATCATACTGGGTGAGCTCTAAGGCCCATAGGACCAACCTGCCCGATACGTCTGGCCTCTAGAGGAACTGTCTCAGTGGTTGATTTGTCATTACTGCAACTATGTGAGCTTGAAAATAAGGCCAGAGCTTTATGGCTGTAGTCACAAGTGCATATACGAGTTTCGCTAGGAGGGTATAATCTTTCTCAGACTTGGTCAGAGCATGGCTCACATAGTAGATTGGTCTCTAGACCCCGTCAATACATTCTTTTACCAAGGCCCCGCTGGTTGCAGTTTCTGATACTACTAAGTAAAGTTGTATCTCTTCTCCTGAAAGGGGTTTCACTAGCAAAGATGGGCTAGCTAGGTATTTCTTCAAAGACTGGAAAGCTTGCTCACTTTCTTGATCCCACTTCATCTTCTTACCCTGCTTAATGATTTTGAAGAAAAGTAGACACTTATCTGTAGATTGGGATATGAAGCAGTTTAATGTTGCTATCCAGCTAGTCAATCCATATGCCTGCTAGAGGGTTGTGGGGGATTCAAGATCCATGATTGCCTTGATTTTCTCGGGGTTGGCCTCGATTCCTCTCTCGTGTACCATGAACCCAAGAAACTTTCCTACTGCTACCCTGAAAGCACACTTAGCTGGATTCAATCTCATCTAGTTCTCCCTTATTACCTAGAAGGTCTGGCATAAATCCTCTGGATGCTGGTCGGTAATCCGAGATTTGGTGATTATGTCGTCTATATATACTTCCATAGACCTTCCTATCTGTTGCTTGAACAGCTTATTCACCAAATGCTGGCAGGTGGCTCCGGCATTTTTGAGATCAAAGGGCATTACCTTGTAGCAGTATAGGCCTTGCCCAGTGATAAAGCTGGTCTTGTCTTGATCGGCAGGTTGCATCATGATCTAGTTGTACCCCGAAAAAGCATCCATGAAGCTTAGGAGCTTGTTACCTACAGTGGAATCAATCAATTGATCTATTTTAAACAGAGGGAAGCTATCCTTCGAGCAAGCCCGGTTGAGGTTGGTGTAGTCCACGCACATACGCCACTTCCCATTAGATTTGATTACCATGACCACATTGGCGATCCATTCGGGGTAACGGGATTCTTTGATGAATTTGGCTTTCAAAAGCTTATCTACCTCTTCCTACACCATGGTATTCTGCTCGGCGTTGAAATGCCTCCGCTTCTGTTTGACTGGCTTGAAGGTTGCATCTACTACCAACCTGTGAGCGGCTAAATTGAGAGGGATACCTGGCATTTCATCATGACTCCAGGTAAAAATGTCATTGTATTCTTCAAGGAGCTTTACTAGGTTCTTCTTGACCTCACAATCCAGCGCGCCTCCTATCTTTACCACTTTGGTTGGATCACCCTTTCTAACAGGTATTTCTACCCACTGCTTCATCCCTGCTCTTCCTCTTCTGTCTCTTCTACAATCATGTCCGGTACCTCTCCTTCTTCCAGGACGTAGTGATCCTGCTCTAGTAGCTCTCGGCTTGGTTCACTGGTTACATGTGTACACTGTTTGGCTAGCGTGGTAGGATTAGTGGATATTGCATAACAGCTACGGGCTGCTTGTTGATCCCCCCTGGACTTCTCCCACCTTGGTTCCCATCAAAAATTTTAGTACGTTATGATAAATGGACAGCACTCCCCTAATTCTCGACAGGAAGGGCCTTCCCAGGATTTCATTGTAAGCGGACGGGGTGTCAACTACCCCAAAGTCTATCATGATGTTTAACTGGATAGGTGTTTCCCTGATTATCACTGGTAGGATCTTGGATCCGATCGGCATAAGGGAGTCCCCAATGAACCCATACAAGGCGTTGTACAGCTGTTGTAGAATGAATTCTTCAGGTTGAGCTTTTCTAATGCTCCTTTGAACAGAATATCAACGTTACTTCCAGTGTCTATCAGGATGCGGTGAACCCGGCAATTGGACTATGTGGTTGGACTATGTTGTAGACATTCTCCTCCTTGAGAATGATATGGGCTGAGTGAGGATAGTCTTAGGATCCCCTGGAGACCCAGAGCACATCATGACCAGTAGTAAGCCTAGGGATCTTCCTAGCATGGTTCTTCCTCAAGTTGTTAGAAGTTCTTGCTAGTGTTGGGCCTCTACTGATGGTGTGAATGACTTGGATC
Source organism: Acer saccharum (assembly GCA_030490815.1). Lineage (NCBI taxonomy): Eukaryota > Viridiplantae > Streptophyta > Magnoliopsida > Sapindales > Sapindaceae > Acer > Acer saccharum. The sequence goes on along the minus strand of CM059875.1, from coordinate 8,207,417 downwards.
TACTGCAACAAGTCTTTTCCATTATCTTTTATTCTTTCTTTCGCATCTCGCATCTCCCTTTGCACCTCCTTCCCCACTTTGATACTATCCCATACCTGTTGCAAAAATTTAATCAAGAGTCCCCCTCTTACCAAACCTTCGATCTGGTTACGGAGGCTATAACACTCGAAAGTGTTGTGTCCCACGTCCTCGTGGAATTCACAATACTTGCAGCGATTTCTCTGGTCAGCCGGGATCTTCATAGGACTGGGCTTCCTAAGCAAACCCTTGTCATGGATGGCGAGGTATATGGTCTCTCGGGATGCATTAAGAGGGGTGTAATGGTTATACCAGTCCTCTTCTCCTGCTATCCGTGCTACCTCTCTTGGTGGAGGCGTTGTTCTAGGAGGGGTCCTCCTTACGGGATATCTATCCCGATGTTGGGAAGAAGGTGGTGGCTGATAGGTAGATCGATTTGGAGGATTATTCTGGAACTTCTTTACAGGTATGGGCTTTGGAGCCTCTTTCTTTGGACGTTTGGCTGATCGGGCTTCATCATGCTCGACCTTGACCCGGAGCTGTTCGTCTATGTCCACTTGTTCCAATGCCCTGTCATAGGCTTCTTGGTAAGTTTCAGGTGGATGCTTGGCAAACGACCAGAACAATCTACCAGCCCATAGGTTCCTTCTGATATTAGCTAAGGTCTCCTTCTCGATAAACACTCCCATCTGGATCACTTCTTTGTGGAATTTCTCTATATAGGATTTCAGCGTCTCACCCTGCTCCTGAATCACGTACTGGAGTAGGATGGGGTCCTTGGGACGAGGCTTGATCCCCTAAAACTGTGCATAAAAATATGTAGTAAGCTTTGTAAAAGAATCCACACTATCTGGATGTAACTTTCTAAACCAGGTCTTGGCACTGTCTGTCAGGGTAGAAGGGAACATCCTTCACATCGCTGACCGGGTAGCATTCTGGACCTCCATCCGGTGGACAAAACTCTCCATGTGGCTCACGAGGTCTTCCGATCTAGAGTATTTCTCGGCGGGCATCTTGAATTTGGGGGGTAACTCTACGTCTTTGATTCTCCTAGAGAAGGGTACTCCGATGCTTCCCCTTCCTTAGCTCCTCGAGTTCCTTCACCATTTTGGCCATTTGGTCTTCAAGGCGCTTGGAACCTTCATGTTTGGATCGGGCTTCTGAGCCTTCATTATCTGAAGTTTCGGATATCACGGTTGCTTCCTTGCGTTCCTCCTTCTGAGATTGGGTACCTTAAAGGTTTCTCCTAAGCCTAGTACTGCCACCTGCATCGGGCTGTGGATCCCTCTTCTCTGCTTCCAGTTTAGTCACTGGTTGGTTCTTTCTAGGAGGAATGTCGAATGCTGATTTCTCCTGTTGGGGTCTGAAATCTCCAGGATGACTTGGAACAGGCAATGGCAGTCCGAGTCTATCAAAAACTGGTACCTGGGTACTCGATCCAGCTTCTCCTACGAGCCTGGGTGCTTCGAAGGGTATCCCTTAAGCGATCATCCGGAGGTGAATGCTCTACACATAGTCAACGACGTACTGTTCCATAGTATCTTGATTTACCTCTTGGACTGCGGGGTCTTAGGGCGTGGAGCCTGCATTGGGTGGAGGCATCGGTGCCAGGATATGGCTTCTAGATCATTTTCCCTTCCTCTGGTTTCTCTGAGTGAAAGCGAGGGAATGGGGTCCCGATAGGTCGGGCTGCCTCTAAAAGGATCAGAGTCTCATCTTCTATGTCTTCTGGGTAAAGCTACGTAGCTTTTGTAAATGATATGTAAGTAGTTCCCCACAGACGGCGCCAAAAGTGTTAACCAAAAATTGTCACTTGGGGTGAATTTCCAATTAACAATTTTTATGACTGAAATCGAGGTGGATCACGGTCGGAGAGATATCAAGTAGTTCAATACCTATGGTTTCTCAATAAAAGCAAATTAAATACAATGGTGATGAAACAAAGAAATAATAGCAATATGATCACATATAACTCATTTTTATTAATAATGAACACGCAATGAGAGTACAATGGAGATTTTTTGGTAGCTATGGTAAAAGGGTTGAAACTCAATTGGCGATGGAGATGGCGATGGAGCTCTCGTGCATGTTGTAAGTGCATACTTATGATTGGCTTATTTCATGACAAACCACATTGGGATTGGTATGTAACAGGTAGCTTAGGTTGTTGTGATTGACAAGCTTCCGGACTTCCCAAGGTGACTTCAAGATCAAGAGTTTCAAAATGTATACCACTTGACTTTGATTATTGAAGAGATTAGGTGCGCACACACACTTGCATGCATCTTTATATATTGTGTATTAGTTACCATGCATGTGTGTTTCCTTGGTTTGTGCATCTAAGTCTTTTAGCACACACACACTTTCATTGCATTTATATGATTGCATTTGTGTTTCTCTTAATTGTGTGCTTGTATGCTTTATCATCACACTTATGCATTTTCAAATATTGCATATCTTGTGTGTCACATGCTTGGTGATTTTTCATGTAGTTATCCATTCCATATATGTTTAGTTGATTGCATCTAACTTATTGAAATGCCATGACATGTTAGGCATTAGGATGCATTCACATCCCACACTTGCACTTCATGATAGTTAGTCTTAGTGTGGTGTAATTCGTTTCCAAGATGGTTCGGAAATGTCCACGCATGCACGATGGTGTGCTTTATTTAGCGCGATGACTGCATTTGGAGAATGCCATGGCTTCTCCATTGATTTCACCAATAGTGGTGAATCGACGGTTAGTTCGACGGCCAGACCGCCGAATGAGACCGCTGAATTGAGCTGGTGTTTTCTGCCTCAGTTATGCGGTTGAAACGGCGGTCATAATTCGACCGCCGAATGATTCCAGTTGAAATTCCCTTAAGCAATATAGTGTAAATATACCTAGAGGGGGGGGTGAATAGGTATAGGCTCCAAATTCTTCCAATTAAAAATAATGCGGAAAATTACAAAGCAAAATGCACACTTGATAAGATTTAGCAAATGAATTGATTTCACTAAGACAAGAGTTAATCAATTTACAAGATGTGCAAACAATGTAATATATGGAAGATAAAAGAAAGTAAAACAAAATTGAACACAATGATTTTAACGTGGTAAAACCTCAAAGAGGAAACATCCACGGGTTGATACCACAACCACCGGCAAAGCAATCCACTATACGAAAAGGACTTACACACTCAAGCTATCAACACATGATATCCGCTCAAGCTATCACCTCCTAATCTACCCTCGGGCAAGTGAACTACCAAGCCTACTTCCTATCCGAGATGTGTCCTACACCTCTAGAAAGCAACTTCCTATCCAAGACGCTCACGTCTCTAGGAAGATTTCTTGCTTGACTATCCGAGTCCTCCCGACTCTAATCAAGACTTCTTGCTTGGCTATCCGGAACACTTTCCTAGCCAAGACTTCTTGCTCAAGACAAAGCTTCACTCACTTTGCAAGAGACTTCAACCTTTCACAAGGCAATGATCTAAGTGATGCAAATGATGCAAGCACAATCAAATTAAGCTAGATGATCAATCAAGCAAAATGTACATGTTCAATGATAGTCTAGAATATGATTTCAACACACAATCACAAATGTTATCTAGAAATCAAGACATGCAAATCAATAAGAACAAAGGTATCAATATTCAATTTAGCACACTAAAAACCTAGTTCTTAGATCATGAAATAAAACATAGAAAATAACATGAAGCACATCACACATATATTTTCTAGAATCAATTTCATGATAAATCAAGTTTAGCACATAAATGTTCAAGACTAATCACAAAGCTAAATCTCAATTAACAAATGATCAAATAACCCTAGCATGTGATCTAACATACTTCTCAACAAATTTCATCAATCAAATGGAAAGAATCAATAGATGATCAAAGATGAAATTGAAAAAGAAGAAGTTGAAAATCATACACTGACCACGGACTGGAAATGGACCAGCTGAGAAAAATGCCGAAGTCAAATGCCTCTGGAAATGCTTGGGGTTTGTAGCTCTCTTCGAGACCAACAATTTTGGTTTTTGAATCGAATGATTTCGAGTTCGTATGAGAGAGATATGATCAAAACAAGTAAGCAAAAATATTGAAAAACTGATGCGGGATTGAGGTGTTCTTCAAAAATTGCATAAGTGTTGGAGGGAAGGAGGTTTTATTAAAAGGAGGGAAAAGGAGAAGATTTCCGAGCAAATCACGTGGTGCCACGTCAGCACCCCGTGGGGGGCGCGTGGGGCCCACGGGAGCAGAAGGCTCCCTTGCCCGTGGGGCCCACGGCCTCCCACACGGGCTGGCCAAGTGGCCCACACGTGGTTTGCCCACCTCTCGCGCGCTCCCTCTATTCGTTGCCCTATATCTTGAGCATCCGACCTCCGATTTTGAATCCGTTTTCGGATTACGAACCGTGACTCCCTCACGCACGACTATGACTACTCAACTTTGAAAAATGGTTGAGAAATCATCTCGGAATCCTACGATGAAGTCAACACAACAAATGAGAACGAAAAGTAGCATAGTCAACTTGTTTGGACTCGAAACCTTATGTATGAGTAACCGAAACGACCGAAACTCAATAAGGCATTAAACAAGAACATGTTCAAGTCCTAAACACAAAATACGAAAACAAATAAACACATATTCACACAAACATGCCATATCAAAGAGATAGTCACAAAGCATGCAATTTCACAATGTTTGTCAATACAAGATCAATGCATGAGCATGCTATGAAGTGTGTGAATGTGTTATACCAAATGTTTGAACCACGATGCAGGGACACACATGTATGAATTGTGTGTGTGTGCGCTTACGCCTTGCAAGAGGATAAAAGTCAAGATATACCTTTGACGCTTTTCACCTCTTGAAGACGACTTTTGCACTAGACGTTGCTCTCCACCTTTTAAGCTTCCTTTCTTCCAAGAATATCCTAAGCAACAACTAATACAAATATAGAGTGTTTTGCAATGGAATCAAGCCAATACAAATCATAAACCTTACACCAGTAACTTGATTGGAATTCTACGGTTATGATCGACGGCCAGACCGCCGATCTGGTTTCTTATGTGTAACATTTCATATTCTGCAGTTCTGATTGGCGGCCTGACTGCCGATTGAAACCACCGAATGGTGCATTCCAGGCCAACTTTTCCAAAACGATGTCATTTCATTTTGGCCTTCTATATATTCTTCTTATTCCTCCTTTGGCCGTTTTCAGAGCTCACAAATACACATTTTAGAGAGAGGAAGAGCTCCTCTAGTGAGAGAAAGCTTCAAGCTTGCTTTTTTAACTCTCCAAACCCAAAACCCATCTCCATCTTGCATCATTCAACATCATTTGAGTATGGGTCTTCATGGTTTCTTGACTAGGTAAGTTAGAACTTCATTGAATATCATTTAATGTTCTTCTTACTCTAGATTAGGTATTTATTGCATGATTAAATACCTAAACTCTACTTATTGCATATATTTATAAGTCTTGATAACATGATTGGGTTTGTATTTTGATAGCTTATTTGATTAGGTCATCTTTGCCTAAAAAGCTAAGTCATAAACATTCTTGTGTGATTGATTGTTGACTAGGTTGATAGATTGTCATTTAATCAACTAGTTAAGCTTTTGAATGTTTATGTGTTGTTTGTGATAGCTAGCATTTAGGACCATTTTGCCATCTAGCTAAGTCTATATACATTGCATTTAGACATTGTTGTGTAGGACTCCTTGATTGCATTTGTTAATTGCAGATTTATAGTCCTTGCCATGATTCTTGACAACTTGTGTTGATTTGGCTTTGTTTGTTGACAATTAGGTTGTTAGATATCTCTACAACTAATTGAGACCTCATGTATATGCATGTAGGCTTTGTTGATAACTAGGATGTTGATTTGCATTATAACATCTAGTTAAGCATATAGTGTTTAGTCTAGCACTCATTGCATTTGTGCATCATTGTGATATACACTTAGACTTTTTATTCTCTTCATAGAGTCAAAGTCTTGTGGCTTCTAAGTGAAGTTACACCCTCAAGTGAGCTCCTCTGTAAAAGGCCTACGGGTAGATTTTTGTGGAGATCACTTGAGGGTGTAACCTTCTCTTCATATAGAGGTTGTCTAGGATTGGACTAGGTTCACTTTTAAAGGCCTGCAGGTAGTAGTGGTGGGTTATAGACCGTGAGAGGTTGAGGTCAACCTAGGTTGTAAACACCATTAGTGGATTCGAGGTTCGTGTGTGGCACACATAACATCCCGTGGTTTTTCCCGTGAGGGTTTCCACGTAAATATCAAGTGTCATTTATATTTCCGCACTTTACACTTGATTTTCTTTGTTGTGTGTTTGGGTTTTCATATGTTAACTTTGACTAATTGAAAAATTGGTAATAATCGATTAACAACCCATTCACCCCTCCCTCTAGGTTGTTTAGACACACGCGAGTATATATTTTCACATGTTGATAAGTGGAAAAGAATATTGTAGGGTTTTTGGACTCAAGTTGCAGTCCTCTTTTCTGTATGGTAACATGTTATATATATACGTCTCAATGCTTGTTAAGCACTCCTCTAAATTCGGCCCAGTGACCTAGTGATTTTCGAGACGTTCAATGGCGATCAGCGAGAAGATCGTAAGATTGATTCAAGGAATCAAGCGATCCCTTTTTTGGCGTAATTTGATAGAGTTGACTTTGCTTTCAAATAGAACTTGTTATCCTGAAAAATCCGTCAAGAGTTTCCCGGGACAACTTGGACCACGGCGTACGGGTGTTTAAATGGCTACCCCTCAACTCATAACTCCTGGCTAAGGCATCTAACACAATAGGCTGAGGTTGGTCTCCCAACATAGGCTGTCCAGACTCTCTCATTAGTCTGATCTCATCTTCTAGTGCACGTCTTGGAGGACCCGGTGGATTGTCTCGAATTTCCTGTCTATTCTGAACACCTTGTTCATCATGATCCTCTCTTTCAGCTCGAATAACCCGGTCATGTTGCTCACCGTGATCACCCATATCCTCAACTAAAGGATCTAACTCTTCAAATTGTCTAGCAACTCGGCCTACTCGGTCAATCTCGTCGTTAGCAGGGATCAGAATACCTCCAAGCGAACGACGTCCGTTCATACACCTGTAAAACCTGAAACACCAAAAACACAACTACCACGAAGTAAGATGAAACAAGAGAATAACTAAAAACTAAAAAAAAAAAAAAAAAAAAAAAAATCTAATGACACACACTACCTAACCTAAACTAACTAGATCCAACTAATAGAATCTATACCAATCCCCGGCAGCGGCGCCAAAATTGATGCAGTAAATTCTGTGTTCAATTTATTAAGAAAGTTCGTTCACTGGGATCGGTGATTTTATCAGTTAAAACCAATTAATCTAGCAAAGGTTACTCTAAATGCGAAAACTAAATTGCATAATGCTTTTCTTTGGAAAGATTGTTTAACTCTAGGATTAACCTAAATTATAACTACTTGAACTAAAAATCAAATCAACGAATAAACAAATCAAAGAATGAATATATGGGGAGAAACTAGGGAATCGATGCACCTCTCTTAGACACTCAATGCTCTCAATTAGTCTCAATAAACACTTCAATAAAGGTTAGGGCTTGTTTTGATAAACAATTAAGAACGAATCTCCTTCCCACCACTCGCACAAAGGCCATGTGTCAAGTGATAGTAATGAAATCCCTATGAACAAAGCTCTAAGCCAAATCAATGCCACAAGGCCATGCAAACATTAATTTTCAAGTCTATTAAGCTTATGATTGTGATTCAAATGGAAAGGCCATTCACATCCAAACCCTAATCTCAAAGATAAACTAAATCACAAACTCATATCAATTGAGGCCACAAAATAATATGAATCAATAATATAGAGCAATTAATTCAATAGACAAGACTAAAACCCAATTGACTAACAAAAAGATAGACTAATTGATTACATAGAGTTGTCCAAAATTGGTTACATCAATCCCCTAATAAAGGTTTAGTTACACATCAATGGAGAGAACAAAAATATAGAAGAGATGAAGATAGAACCCATTATGGTGTGATGCTTCTGACTTGAGATCTCCGTCGTCTTCCTGCTCCAAGTAATCTCCTCTGATGGAATGAATGAAAAGAATCAAAGAATGGTGTCTTAAAAACTCTCTCTGTCTGTCTATATGTCGAACCCTTATTTTCTCTTATTCCCTTCTTTTTATAGGTCTTCTGTAGTGACGAGAAGACGAGGAGGCGGTCCACCGCTCAACGTGCCGCTGGGTAGGCACTTGCATGGGCAGCGGAAAAAGCTAACTCCACACACTGGAATGGCTCGCTTGGCGTGCCGCTGAGTAGGCACTTGCCTCTTGAGCGGCATGGCCCGCGGAAAAGGGGCTTCACTGGCGCCTGTTGCACCGCCGACGGTGCACCTGCATGATGGGCGGCATGGGCCGCAGAAAATGGGAGAAAAGTGCCCTTTCTGCATCATTTGACTCTATCATCTCCAGAATACGATCCGATCAACATTTCTATGGTAAGAGACCTGCAAAGACTTAACAAACACATCAACCCACCAAAAAGACCTAATAAACAAACATAAACATAAGCAAAAAGGGCAAAATATAAGCATAGAAATAGACTGATCAAATACCCCCAAACCTATCTTTTGCTAGTCCTCGAGCAAAACCAAACATTCCTAAATTGAAAAACTAAATCCTAATAAAGCCACTTTCGCAGGGAACGCGATAGCATTGAGCACATGCTACAAGCCTTTAAACCTCTAGGTGTCCCTAGTAGGAGGAGTGTTGTCTCCTGAGGGTTCTAAGCTATGACACCCACAAACATATCCCACAAAACCAATCATTCGAGATGCAATCGATTAATGCTCAGATTGAAACAATGCATGCAGAAGCCAATAGGTAAAGACTAACATTATGTCACAAATTTGAATGCATTGCTTTGTTTTAGATGAAAAGCCCAAACTCAAGATATTCTAGCATCAAGAACACTTTGCCGAACGCCATAGATGTAATTCGCCTTGACTCTAAACCTCACCAGATATCGCTCATATTTCTCACAGAACCTAGGCAAATAAACTCATCAAGCATATGCGAAAGAAGTTATGCACAAGAAATTTCAAATTATAATCGCATATGAATATGTGATTGAAAGAACGCTTGATTTGAATGCAAAGAACTCATGAAAAGAATCGAATCATTATGAGCAAGATAAACACACATACACTTCTACTTTCATGGCAAGGATAACCAGCAGATCAATTTAGACTTTTCATTAGGTTGTAATGGGGCTATTGGGTGAAGGTTAGAAAGGAACGGGATGTAGGAGTTCAAAACCCTAGGATCATTCAGTGAGAGTCTTCAGTTACCTTTACGGCTTGGCACAAGCTCTTAGGTCTTCATTGACTTCCTTTGCAAGTGGAATAATGCCACTTACCATTCATTGCTGTCCCCTTAATTCACCATTCACTTTTGCCCACTCCTTCGAGAGTAGATACAACACTTAAGTCCTTTGACATGTTGTGTTCCTTAGATTCTTTTTCTGGCATACGCAACTCACCATTCATTTTGGTGGTACAACTTTCTTTTTCTTTTACCATTTTTTTTATTTTTTATTTTTTATTTTTTATTTTTTATTTTATTTTATTTTTTTATTTTTTTATTTTTTTTTCAAGACTAAATACAAAAACTACAACCTTGCCTCTTACATTTGGATTGAATGCAGCTCATTCTTCATTTGACTCGTATCACTTTCGCACAAATTCTTATGCGAACTCTTCAACCTTCTTCACCATCTCAAAGCATGATCCCAAGTTAACAGGTATGGCTATAATATGGCTTACATGGGTTACAGTAAATGTGGTGAAGAAAGAAAAGGCAATCAGTGTTTGGCTTCAAACAGGGCTATGGAGCACACACACATAGGTAGGAAATATTACAGGCCTTTTAATTAGTTCATGCACACATAGTCTAACATCACTTCCACTGGTTCGACTTACTCAAGATCAAAGATTACATGTGAAAATCTTTTATGATGAATGCTCTATAATGCTCAATGTTCAACCTATAGAGATCAAATCTAATGCTAAGAACCTATTGAGTGTTTAAAGAGTAGAAACAAAATAATCCCTCATATATGTCATTTATGTACGCACTTTGGCTTAGTGAACTCACAGGGTAGTCTCCACTATTAATCATGGCAATCCAACTAGGCATCCTATCCACTATCACATCCAGAGCATGTCATAAATTTTGAAAATGCAATGCAATACTCTAAGTGGCAAGATGTTAGTTTAAACCCAGTGATTTAAGCATATCATTTCAAAGTCAAATACCAAAATATCTCATCAAGGTTATTGCAGGAACGACAGACTCTAAAACACTGAAAAACATGACCCAAGACTCAACATACCCCCAAACCTAAACTCAACAGTGTCCTCAATGTTGACAAGCAAGAAAAAACAGGCAAGAAAAACAAAAGAAAAACAAAAGCAAATAAAAGTTCAAAAAGAAAAAGAAAAAAAAAATCATAGCCTGCTAATCTCCTCCATCCTCATCGGAGAGCTGTAAGATCTCGGTCCCCTGATCGGAGTCTATCGTGTCATCCTGCATCTGCTGCTCATCATCAAAGTTCAAAATCGGGGTCCGCTGGTCAAAATCATGCGGCTCGATACCTGATCCACCGGCTGCAAAAGGATCCTGGTCAGGCATAGGGGGCTGAAATGGCACTCCACTCCCACTAGCCACAGAAAACCGGCTAGTCAGCATCCCACGCAGCTCCTCTATGTTAGCCTCGATAGTGTCAAATCGAGTATCGAATCGACCCTCCAACTGCGTGAAGCGCAAATCCATATGAGTCTGCATAGCCTGCAAAAGAGTGGTAAATGGATCACCTCCTGGCTGAGCTCCGCCTATCTGAGGGGCCTGTGGTGCCCCTTGAGGCTGGTCTTGTAAAAGTGCAGCTGCCTCAGCCTCTCTTGCCTCTCGCTCCTCTCTGCGACGTCTTCTCTCCCCATAATTTCCAATAGGGGGAAGGCCCCTCAGGACTAACTGCTGGTTCCAGTTCGTCAAGTTCATCATACTCGGGTCATGATTCTCTAACCCTGCACTCACATCAATGCCTGCCTGTCTACAGAAAGCAGTGATCAAACACGGAAAAACCATGGACTGGTCATCGTGTGCACTGGCGTCTTGAATGGCATTGAAAATCACCCGTCCAATATTGATAGGGCCACCTGACCTCAAACGTAGCAACACACGGGCCTGGTCATAAAAAATCTCTGAACGGTGCTGGGATGGCATCAGTGAGTATGTCAGGAAAAGGTTCCAACAGGCAACATCGGCATGCGTGTCGCGCTGGTACAGCTTCACTAACGTACCCCATTCCGCCTGTCCATCCATCCTAAGGCCTGCAGCCACTCGTCCTCTATAGGGGTCAAGATCTGCAATATACTCTATCCCTCGACCGTTACTGATAGCCACCTCCGGAGCGTCAAAGTACTGATTAATGGCCTCCGGAGTTATATGAACCTTAACACCCTGCACTAAAACTGGTTCTCCAAACAACAGTCTCCCTGGTACAGCACTAGCATAATACTCTGTAACAATCCCCCTGTTCGGCCTTGGTGGGCGTGCAACATATCCACCCCATCCGCGGTCTGTAACCATCTGTGGAACAGGTGTCTGTGCCAAACTCTCAACATCAATTCCCCTCTCAATAATCCAAGGTCGCCTGAGGAAATTGCTGAACCGACTCTTAAAGTCCTTGTGTTGTGCTTGTTTTGGCAATGCCTTTTGTTTCCCCTTATCGGATGTACTGACCCGAGGACGCTTCCCTATAGCAGTCCTTGCCATCTGCAGATAACACAAGCCAACAATTACACACAAATTTCTACCAAAAATTCGGCAGCATTTCGTTTCAAAATTCAGTTCCCAATATTTTTATAATATCATATAAATCACATGCAAAACCAAATAAATCACATGCAAGTCCAAATAAATCAAATATATTCCTCAAAATCAAGTATGGCAACCATTATTCAAGCAAAGACATTCAAACTCTCCTAAGAACAACAATTTTCGGAATTCCTTATATACCAAGTGAAAAACACAACCCAATAAACTTAATCATGCTAAATAGATCAATTTGAACAAAGCCCATTGGTGATTAAGACATAGAATCCGAATTTGAGCATGCAAAACTCTCAATCTCTTCATACCACATTGTAAAATCAAAACTTCATAAGTTAATGCCATTAAAGTAAAATAGAAGAGAGAAGAGGAAGCATACCTTGTAGTCGAAATTGAGGAGAGTAGAAACTATGGAGAGCAATTGAGAGAAAAGAAAAGAAAGAGGAGGAAGAGAGAATAATGTGCAGCCGTTTGTGGGTCAAATGAGACCCACAAAACTGCTCGCCTCTTTTTAAATAGTGTAGGGCAAAGTTGGACCAACCGCTGACGAGACACGCTGCTTGGGCAGCGGTCCGGTCAGCGGTAAAGGGAAAAATTGCTTACCTGAGGTCCAAAACGCACCGTTTTGCGTAAGTGACCGCCGGGCGTACCGCTGGTCAAGTACGCGCCACTTGGGCGGTCTAGGTGGCGAGCCAAACCAGTGAGTCAATTGAATTTTGGCCGTGGCTTGTGCAGCTGTCTCTTGGGCGGTCTAGCAAGCGAGCCAAACCAGTGTACTCACGCTGGTGTCACCGCTGGCCATGCATGTTCCTCTTCAGCGGTATGGGCCACGGTAAATGTTGAAAATGTGACAGGCCCTATTTCATCGAGAGCCTCTTGAGCGGTCTCTTGCACGAGCCATTCCAGTGTTGGTGAAGTTGCTCGTACCGCGGCTCGTGCATGTGCATCTTGAGCGGTCCATCCTGCGTGAAACTCTTCAAGCATCAGGTCTTTACTTACCGCCGGCCATGCACAACGCCACTTGAGCGGTCTAGGTGGCGAGCCATTCCAGTGTTGCAACATTGATTGTACCGCGGCTCAGGCATGGCTGTCTCTTGAGCGGTCTATCAAGCGCTAATTCCCTAATTCGTGCAGTTCTACCTGTTTTGATCAAGGCAAACAACACACACATAAAACATAACTGCACACAGCTCAACACAACTGGAAATCTCGATTCCCCCAAACCTGGATTGAATAATACTCTTCACTAAACAGACGACTCACACTAATTACTGACTCAAATTAATCTAAAGAAAATAAACGAAAGAGAAAAAAAAAAACAATGTTACCTAGGTGGGTTGCCTCCCACCAAGCGCTTTATTTAGCGTCTAGGCAAGACGTGTGAGAGCTCTACGGCTCTATAAGCACGGAATCCTCCAATCGAACGACAGCTCCGAGATCCTTAATGTAAGGCTTAACCCGATGCCCATTTACCTTGAACATGTTGCCATTCTTCTCGTTTTGCACTTCTACAGCTCCATGGGGAAAAACTTGTGTGACCCTGAATGGTCCAAACCATCTAGACTTCAACTTACCGGGAAACAGCTTCAGCCGGGAGTTGAACACCAGCACTTGCATACCGGGACGAAGGTCTTTATGCACTATCATCTTGTCATGTATCAACTTAGTTTTTTCCTTGTATAGTTTTGCACTCTCATACGCTTCCAAGCGAAATTCCTCGAGTTCACACAGCTGAAGTTTCCTCTCCTCACCGGCCTTGTCATAATCAAAGTTCAACTTCCTGACTGCCCATAAGGCTCTATGCTCGAGTTCTACTAGAAGGTGACACGCCTTCCCAAAGACCAACCTATATGGACTCATCCCAATAGGTGTCTTGAAAGCTGTCCTGTAGGCCCACAATGCATCATCTAACTTCAACACCCAATCCTTTCGAGTGGAATTGACAGTCTTCTCTAGGATACTCTTTATTTGTCTGTTGCTGACCTCAACCTGTCCTGAAGTCTGTGGGTGGTATGGTGTAGCAACCTTATGCCTTACACCATATTTCTTCAAAAGTGCAGCAAAGGATCTGTTGCAAAAATGCGTACCTCCATCGCTAATGATAGCTCTAGGAGTCCCAAATCGTGCAAATATCGTCTCCCTCACAAATTTCACCACAGTTTGACCATCATTATTCCTTGTGGCCTTTGCGTCTACCCATTTTGACACATAATCAACTGCTACCAAGATGTAACTATAACCACAAGATGGTGGGAATGGTCCCATGAAATCTATGCCCCAGACATCAAAAAGCTCTATTATCAAATCTCCAGATAAAGGCATCTCATTTCGCTTACTTATGCTCCCCGTACGTTGGCATCTGTCGCATGCCAAACAAAACCGGACTGTATCTTTATGTAACGATTCCCAGAAGAATCCAGATTGCAACACTTTCAAAGCTGTCTTTCTTGCACCAAAATGTCCTCCACATTGCAGCTCGTGACAAAATTTCAGAACGTCTATCTGTTCTGACTCAGGAACACATCTTCTTATCACAGAATCAGGACCATGAGTGTACAAATAAGGGTCATCCCAAAAGTATTTTTTCGCTTTTGTAACGAACCTTTTTCTTCCTTGTGAGTTCAAATCCTCTGGAACTACCCCACTTACCAAATAGTTAACCAGATCAGCATACCATGGTTCACTATCCATTACAGCCAACAATTGTTCATCCGGAAACTTCTCATGCAATGGCAATATGTCTACCTCATCCGGGTTTACCTGTACTAACCTGCTTAGATGATCAGCAACCACGTTCTCACTACCTTTCTTGTCTCGTATCTCCAAGTCAAATTCTTGTAGCAGGAGGATCCACCGAATCAATCTAGGTTTGGCATCCTTTTTCTGAAGAAGATGACGAAGGGCTGCATGGTCCGAATATACAATGACTTTGGCGCCCACCAAGTAGGTTCGGAATTTCTCCAATGCAAAAACTACTGCGAGGAGCTCCTTCTCAGTTGTTGAGTAGTTCAATTGAGCGTCATTTAAGGTTCGAGAAGCATAGTATGTTGCGTGCGGAACCTTATCTACTCGCTGCCCCAAAACTGCTCCGATAGCATAATCCGAAGCGTCACACATCAATTCAAAGGGCAATTCCCAATTAGGTGGAATTATTACTGGTGCGGTAGTCAATGCACTCTTCAAAGTGTTAAAAGCTACCATGCACTCTTCAGTCACCTCAAACTCAGTTTCTTTTTGTAGAAGCAAACATAAGGGCCTTGTTATCTTCGAAAAATCCTTTATAAATCTTCTGTAAAAACCCGCATGCCCAAGAAAAGACCGCACATCTTTCACAGATTTTGGAGGCTGTAAACTACTGATCACCTCCACCTTAGCTTTGTCCACTTCAATTCCTCTTCTTGAAATCACATGTCCCAGAACTATCCCTTGTTGTACCATGAAGTGGCACTTTTCCCAGTTCAACACCAAATTGTTCTCCTCGCATCTCTTAAGGACTAAGGTAAGGTTGTGGAAACACAAATCAAATGAATCCCCAAACACTGAGAAGTCATCCATGAATACCTCAATGATCTCTTCCAACATATCTGAAAATATTGACATCATACACCTCTGAAAAGTACCTGGTGCATTGCAGAGACCGAATGGCATCCTTCTGTATGCGAACGTCCCAAATGGACAAGTGAAAGTAGTTTTTCTTGATCTTCTGGTGCGATAGCTATCTGATTGTAACCTGAGTACCCGTCGAGGAAACAATAGTGACTGTGCCCTGCCAAGCGCTCGAGCATCTGATCTATGAATGGAAGAGGGAAGTGGTCTTTTCTAGTAGCAGTGTTCAGCTTCCTGTAATCGATACACACCCTCCATCCTGTCTGAAGCCTCTGTGGAACCAACTCATTCTGCTCATTGCGAACCACGGTAATACTTGATTTCTTAGGAACCACGTGAATCGGGCTGACCCACTTACTGTCTGATATAGGATAGATTATCCCCACTTGTAAAAGTTTCAGGACCTCTTTCTTCACTACCTCTTTCATTATCGGATTCAATCTCCTCTGGGCTTCTCTTGACGGTCTAGACTCTTCTTCGAGAAATATCTTGTGCATGCAAATTGTTGGACTGATTCCCTTGATATCTTCAATTGACCATCCTATGGCTGACTTATGTTTCTGTAGAACCCCAATGAGCCTTTCTTCCTCAGTACCCTGCAATTCTGAAGCAACAATTACCGGGTATGTCTCATCATCACCTAGATACACATACTTCAGAGTTGTTGGTAACTCCTTGAGCTCCAACTTTGGTGGTGGATCATTGGCAAAACTGACAGTTGAAACTTGGAAGTCTGCAACTTCTTCTTCAGCTAGTTCAGAACTATCTTCAGTCATGTCATCTTGATCATCCCAATCCCAATCTGCCAAATCCTCATCCTTGAATACTCCATCAACCCCAGGGTCTAAAACCTCGATGAATGAACAATCATCAGCTCCGGCAGGGTATGATGATGCTTCAAAAAGTTTGAACTCCACTGTCTCATCTAACACTGTCATTGACAGTTTCCCATTCTGCACATCAATAAATGTCTTTGCTGTTGCCATGAACGGTCTACCTAAAAGAACAGGTCTCATGTTAGTCTCTTTGCTCACATCCTCCATGTCTAATACCACAAAATCAGCAGGAATTATAAGTTTCCCAACTTGGACCAGAACATCTTCAACATGCCCTCTCGGATATCTTACCGAACCATCTGCTAACAGAAGTGACATTGTTGTAGGCTTCAACTCATTTAACCCTAGCTGCTTGTAAATAGAATACGGCATCAAATTAATACTAGCACCTAAATCTAGCATTGCTCTTTCAAGTTGGGTACCTCCTACCGTGATATTGATGCAGAAACTGCCCGGATCTTTCAGCTTGGGAGGAAGTTCCTTCTGTAAAACTGCACTAGCACTACCTGCTATGTATTCCTGATGATTCGGCCCAAATTTCTGTCTGTTGGTGTGAAGGCTTTTGAAAAATTTTGCATAGGCAGGCATCTTTTCTATCATCTCAAGTAGAGGCAAGTTCACATGTACCTTGGACAGAACATCAAAAATTTCTTTGAAAGCCTTGCTGAGCTTGTCCCTTTTAAGCCTCCCAGGAAAGGGAATTGGTGGAACATATGGAGGGGGTGGAACATAAGGGTCTGATGACTTGTGTAAAACTGAGGTTTTCTTGGGTGTCTCTACCACTACCTCTTCTTCTGCGTTAGTCTCCTTCTCACTCACCTCTTCTGATCCCCTGGTGCCCTCTTTCTGTTGCCCCCTGACAACTTCAGTGTCTAACACTCGCCCACTTCTCAACACAGTCAATGCCTTGGCTTGCTCTGATTGGCTAGGAAACCTTCCTGGTTCATTCTTGCGGACTGCGTCGACTATTTGCCCCATCTGTGTTTCTAAATTCTTAATGGATGCCTCAACGTTGTTAATTCTCTGATTTGTATCACGGGAGAAACGCTCTGTATTCTCAGCAAGGGATGTCACAATTTCTTCCAAGGATCTCTTCTTCGGCTAATAGGTGGTAC
Organism: Acer saccharum; assembly: GCA_030490815.1. NCBI lineage: Eukaryota > Viridiplantae > Streptophyta > Magnoliopsida > Sapindales > Sapindaceae > Acer > Acer saccharum. The sequence continues at coordinate 8,189,931 of CM059875.1, read as the reverse complement.
TGTCTCTATTAGCTGCATTGTTCCATTGTTGAGGTTGACTATTGGAACCTTAACCTTGGTAAGTGCCTCTGTTGTACCCTCCTTGATTTGTTCCCTGAGTGTTCTGTGGAATGAGCTGATGACTATTAAGAGCAGTGTTAGGGTCAGAATAAGATAAATTTGAATGGTTACGCCATGCAGGGTTGTAGGTATTCGAGTAAGGATCGTTCCTCCCTCTTTGGTAATTGAAAGCTTGAACCTCCTCTGTCTCAAATGGTATCCCATCTCCATCTTGCACTAAGTTCACCCCTAACTGCTGTTGAGCCCTATTCGAGTTTTGGGCCATCATAGCTTGTACTTGCTTAGCTAGATTCGCCATCTGAATTTCCACCCCAGTTGTCTGGTTAACCTCATACTTACCTCCCTTTCTGACCATTGAACTTCTATGTTGGGAGTTTAGAGCCAAAGTTTCATATATCTCAGCAATCTCTAAAGCAGATTTCCTGGTAATGATACCCCCACAGGCGTTGTCAACAATGTTCTGTGTGAAAGGTGTCAATCCATCATAAAAAGTGCGGACTTTGTATTCCTCTGTCACCATGTGAGGGGGAATTTGATCTAACAGCTCCTTATATCGCGACCATGCTTCATGGAACGACTCACCATCTTCTTCACTGAAACTAGCTATCTTGATCTGGACTTCTTTTGCTTTAGAAGCAGGGAAAAATCTGTTGAAGAATGCAGTACACACATCAACCCATGATCGCAAAGATCCTGCCCTTACTGAATTGTACCACTTGATGCCCTTGTCCTTCATACAATACCGAAAACACCTCATCCTCAACTGCTCTTCTGTCAATCGGCCCATCGGGAAATTCCCTACTGTAGCTTGATAATCCTTCATAAACTGGAGGCAGTCTTCTGTTGCCAAACCGTGAAAAGATGGCAGCATGTTTAAATGGCTACCCCTCAACTCATAACTCCTGGCTAAGGCATCTAACACAATAGGCTGAGGTTGGTCTCCCAACATAGGCTGTCCAGACTCTCTCATTAGTCTGATCTCATCTTCTAGTGCACGTCTTGGAGGACCCGGTGGATTGTCTCGAATTTCCTGTCTATTCTGAACACCTTGTTCATCATGATCCTCTCTTTCAGCTCGAATAACCCGGTCATGTTGCTCACCGTGATCACCCATATCCTCAACTAAAGGATCTAACTCTTCAAATTGTCTAGCAACTCGGCCTACTCGGTCAATCTCGTCGTTAGCAGGGATCAGAATACCTCCAAGCGAACGACGTCCGTTCATACACCTGTAAAACCTGAAACACCAAAAACACAACTACCACGAAGTAAGATGAAACAAGAGAATAACTAAAAACTAAAAAAAAAAAAAAAAAAAAAAAAATCTAATGACACACACTACCTAACCTAAACTAACTAGATCCAACTAATAGAATCTATACCAATCCCCGGCAGCGGCGCCAAAATTGATGCAGTAAATTCTGTGTTCAATTTATTAAGAAAGTTCGTTCACTGGGATCGGTGATTTTATCAGTTAAAACCAATTAATCTAGCAAAGGTTACTCTAAATGCGAAAACTAAATTGCATAATGCTTTTCTTTGGAAAGATTGTTTAACTCTAGGATTAACCTAAATTATAACTACTTGAACTAAAAATCAAATCAACGAATAAACAAATCAAAGAATGAATATATGGGGAGAAACTAGGGAATCGATGCACCTCTCTTAGACACTCAATGCTCTCAATTAGTCTCAATAAACACTTCAATAAAGGTTAGGGCTTGTTTTGATAAACAATTAAGAACGAATCTCCTTCCCACCACTCGCACAAAGGCCATGTGTCAAGTGATAGTAATGAAATCCCTATGAACAAAACTCTAAGCCAAATCAATGCCACAAGGCCATGCAAACATTAATTTTCAAGTCTATTAAGCTTATGATTGTGATTCAAATGGAAAGGCCATTCACATCCAAACCCTAATCTCAAAGATAAACTAAATCACAAACTCATATCAATTGAGGCCACAAAATAATATGAATCAATAATATAGAGCAATTAATTCAATAGACAAGACTAAAACCCAATTGACTAACAAAAAGATAGACTAATTGATTACATAGAGTTGTCCAAAATTGGTTACATCAATCCCCTAATAAAGGTTTAGTTACACATCAATGGAGAGAACAAAAATATAGAAGAGATGAAGATAGAACCCATTATGGTGTGATGCTTCTAACTTGAGATCTCCGTCGTCTTCCTGCTCCAAGTAATCTCCTCTGATGGAATGAATGAAAAGAATCAAAGAATGGTGTCTTAAAAACTCTCTCTGTCTGTCTATATGTCGAACCCTTATTTTCTCTTATTCCCTTCTTTTTATAGGTCTTCTGTAGTGACGAGAAGACGAGGAGGCGGTCCACCGCTCAACGTGCCGCTGGGTAGGCACTTGCATGGGCAGCGGAAAAAGCTAACTCCACACACTGGAATGGCTCGCTTGGCGTGCCGCTGAGTAGGCACTTGCCTCTTGAGCGGCATGGCCCGCGGAAAAGGGGCTTCACTGGCGCCTGTTGCACCGCCGACGGTGCACCTGCATGATGGGCGGCATGGGCCGCGGAAAATGGGAGAAAAGTGCCCTTTCTGCATCATTTGACTCTATCATCTCCAGAATACGATCCGATCAACATTTCTATGGTAAGAGACCTGCAAAGACTTAACAAACACATCAACCCACCAAAAAGACCCAATAAACAAACATAAACATAAGCAAAAAGGGCAAAATATAAGCATAGAAATAGACTGATCACATATCCAAGATGTGTCCTACACCTCTAGGAAGCAACTTCCTATCCAAGACGCTCACGTCTCTAGGAAGATTTCTTGCTTAGCTATCCGAATCACAAAGATCCTAGTCAAGCTTCCCTAGCTCAACCATCTAGAACATCACACTTCTAGCTAAGACGTCTTGCTTAATTATCCGGATCCCCTTGATCCTAACTAAGACTTCTTGCTTGGCTATCCAGAACACTTTCCTAGCCAAGTCTTCTTGCTCAAGTCAAAGCTTCACTCACTTTGACAAGAGACTCCAACCTTTCACAAGACAATAACCTAAGTGAAGTGTAAACAAGTAATATGATGCAATCACAATAAAATAGAGCAAGTAGATCAAACAAACTCTATGAACATGCAATTAGAGAAACTAGATTAGGCTATCACAAATATATCTAGAAACCTAAGCATGTGGATCAAACAAGAACTAGATTATAGAATATCACAATCAAAGTATCCTATTTCTTAGAACATGTAACTAAATCTAGAAATCAACAATCAATCTCAAAACACAAAGGATTTCTAAAATCAATTTCATGTTCTTCAAGTTTAGCTAAAAGATGTTCAAATAAGATCACAAAGCATAAACTCGAAAATCAATCAAACAAGTCTAAAAATGGAATCAAAGACATTCTAAACATTTTTCATCAATCAATAAAGTAGATCCATGATGTTGATCATAAGAAAAATGTAGAAAAGATGATTACCATACACAAAGATAAACCATGAACTGAAATCAAATGACTGCATTAAACCTAGATATCTTTTGACTCTAAAAATTCCTTGGGACTTGCCTCTCTTTAATACCAACAATTTTGGCTTTTAGATCACTCAATTCAGAGTTGATTTGAGAGAGATATGATCAAAACAAGAAATCAAAAGTTACGAAAATTTCTGCTCGAGATTTTGAAATTCCCTTAAGCAATATATAGTGTAAAATATACCTAGAGGGGGGTGAATAGGTGTATGCCCAAATAATCGCACTTCTTATCCAGACAACCAATATACACACACTTAGAGAGCTTTACAATTGAATTGTTTAAACAAGATGATATGAGTTCAATTAAACAAGAGTTATAAGCAATACAATATAAAGCAAGTAAAGAAACTAAAAACATTAAAATCAACACAAGTGATTTTTACGTGGTAAAACCTCCTAAAAGGAAACATCCACGGGTTGATACCACAACCACCGGCAAAGCAATCCACTATATGAAAAGGACTTACACACTCAAGGCTATCAACACAATGATATCCACCCTAAGCTATCACCTCCTAATCTACCATCGGGCTAGTGAACCACAACGCCTACTACCTATCCAAGGTATGTCCACCACCTCTAGGTAGCAACATCCTATCCAAAGCTCTCAAGCTTCTAGGATGATTTCTTGCTTAACTATCCAGAGTTTCCTATTCCTAGCTAAGTCTTCTTACTTGGTTATCCGGAACACTTTCCTAACCAAGACTTCTTGCTCTTTCCACAAAGCTTCACTCACTTTGCAAGAGACTTCAACCTTTCACAAGGCAACGATCTAAGTAATGCACATGATGCAAATCACAATCAAATAAAGCTAGATGATCAATCAAGCTCTATGAACATGTTCAATGATAATTTAGAATATGCTATCAACAATCAATCCCAAATATATCTAGAAATCAAGACTAAGAACAAGATAAGAATATTCAATATATCACTCAAACAATCTTAGTTCTAAGTGAAACAAATACTAGGTGTGTTGAATATTAATCTAGAGGGGGGTGAATAGATTTTAGCTATTATTACCCAATTTTCGCATACAAGTCGATTTTACGAAAATGCCCCTACTAGTCAAAAATACAAGCAAGTGTAATATAGTGCGGAATTTAATTAACACTTGATGTATACGTGAAAACCCAACCACTGGGAATAGCCACGGGTTGTTTAGTGCGCCACACTCGAACCTCGAAATCCACTAATTGAAATGGAGTTTACAACCTATGTAGACCTCGTCTAACACTCCGGTCAATAACCCCCCACTTCTACCACGCGGGCCTTTAAAAGTGGCTCTAGTCCAATTGCTTGAGGCTTAAGCAATCTTAGCCTCAAGACTTAATTCTCAATGAAGAGATTATACAACCTATGTGAATATATATGAATATTCAAATAACAAACAAGGCTAGGTAACCTTAGATGCTTATCTAGGATGATGATATAATCAATTAAATCAACCCTAGATATCAATTGCTAAATGACATGTCAAATAGCTTAGCTAATCAAGATTAATCAAAAACCTAATTAGCAACACTCAATCAATTAATCACAATTAATTCTCTATTCTTGTATTTATCATATGATCAAAAACATACAAGTAAATTAAAAGAGAATGGCTTGATAGTAAAAACACTAAAATAAGATGAACTTAATCAAAATCTTACCAAGCAAGTTGTGATGATGCAAACCTAATCATGGATGCATTCTATATAGTCATAGAAGATGCAATATGAAATTTGATGCAAAAAGGATTTGATTTGAGTGGTTAAAGGTGAGTTCTTGATTTGATTTTTTCTCAAAAATCTCTCTTTTAAGTTTAGGGTTATAAGGAGTCAAAGAACTTATTCAGATAATGAGAAAGTAAGATATTTATAGACATCAAGAATTGGGCATGCGAAAAGACAAGTTTGCCCCTAAAACGCACCGTTTGACGGTTTCAAACGGCGGCCAGGCCACCATTCTTAACCGCCGAATTGAACCCGAAAAGACCAAGTGAACAACGGCGGTTTCATTCAGCCGTTTCGTGACCACCGATCCAACTGCCTAATCAAACCCGAGAGAAAAATCAATCAGGTCAAAACGGCGGTTTCGTTCGGCGACCAGGCCACCGATCATAACCGCCGATCGCCATCAGAGGTGAAAACCAAGGAGAAGCTAAGGGCATTCTCCGTAGGCGGTCTTCGCGCGAAACCAAGCACTCATTGGTGCAAGCGCGGACGTTTCCGAATTATATCGAGAAACGAATTACTAAGCACAAATACACACAACAAGATATCAATCAAAGTGCTAGTGTGTAAAGTGACATGTGAAGAGTATGCACACAAGAACAAGTATGCTAAGTGTGTGTGTGCTAACTAAATCTCTTCAAAGAAAACCAAGCACTAGAAATTATACCTTTGGCGTGCTTGTCCCTTGAGGTCTTGGAAGGGCCTTCGAACTTGAAGATCAATCACCTAAACTACCCTTACACAATCAACCCCATCATGTGGTTTGTCCACGAAATAAGCCAATCAAGATATGGGAATCCTTACAATCTCCCCCTTTGGCTATTTCGTGACAAAACCACCACTCACATTGATTCCTCACAACATAATAGAAACTACAGGTCTACTATGATTTTCTACTTTACAAAGAGATATATAAAAATAATCTTGAAGTCTTCAATCTCAAGTAGAACAATCAATCCCTGAAAGCAAAGTTTCTATACTTTCCAATACAAGTAAAATGTGAGATTAATCAAGTGAGAGCATAAACAAACATTTGCATTCTAGAAATTTTAAGTACAACAAACAACATCATGCAATGTTTGATGAATGCAATGCTCCCCCTCAAAGGGTTACTCCCCCTCAATGTGTTGTCTCCCCAACATGCACAATTGCTACCACAATTTGCAACTCCCCTTACCACCATTCTACTCCCCCTTTTTGTCATGATATAGGCAAAGGAGTAGTCCCCAACCGGGTCACTTAGCAAAGAGAGATGATAGCATTCAAGTCATTTGCATAATCATAAAATGCACCTTATGCAACTCTATCAATTGGAGAGAAACAAGGAGATTTATTTTGATAAAATGTGTGAATCAAAAATGCTTTGCATACAAGACATGTAGCATTCAAGTAAAAAATACAATGGTATTTGGTAAAGCAAATGACAAAGGTTTCTAATAAGAATTCAAACCAATTTCACCAATGTCATAAGAGAAGCAAGGATATAGAGTTTTCATTGATTTTAATTTATGAGCAATTATATCCAACTTTATAAGTGAAACATGGCATGAGCGACTTTGCACCCTATTCGATTTTTTCGGATGGTATCCGTATGATAGTAGCCATGTTCAACCAATAAAGAAAGAAAGACATTTGGATTTTAAAATCCTTTGAACGGATACAAGATCCTTTATTCATTTTGAGTCTCATAAGCTTTTTCACATAAGTTTTGCATTTAAAAATTGCAATCATCAATTCATGCTTTTTCATTTGAGCATGTCATTTGAATTTCATGCTTTTCAATATTCATTAGCATGTCATTAAGAATCATCATGTCATGGAGATAACTATAGGTCATTCAAATCATATTTCCTAAGTAAATCTCCTAGTCCAAAAATACATGTTTGAACATAAATATGACATAGATTGTAAACAAGCAAGGTTCACACTTATTGAATTGAGAACATATATACATATGTGCAACCAAGCTTACTCAAGCAATCAACAAAGAAGCATAAGATTTTAAAAAAAAATTGCATGCAACAAGTATGCAATTAGCTCTCTTTGCTTGAGTTCCCCATATGGGGTCATCATCATCCTTCATCAATGAAGGTCATTAGGTCCTATGGACCTACCAAGTCCTTTGGACTTAGTTGAACCTATTTGAGACTTGTTAGTCTCGTAGCAAGCGGGTTCATCTTTCCTTATCCACATAGATATGACATTTTTCTTCCTAGTGGACAATGGTTCAAGAGTTCTAGAAATAATAGGATCATGAATATGAATATTTTCCTTCCTATTAGCATGCATTCTAGCTCTTGTCATTCTCTTTTCAATCATGCTTTTGATTCTACATAATTTAATGAAATGAAAGCAGTTTGGTCTAATGTGACCATTAATACCACAAAAGTGACATGTAGGGATAAATTTAGAAATCATATCATGTCCTTGTGCATGCATAGGAGCCTTCCCATGACTTTGTGGTTGAGCGGGTTCAAACTTTCTTTGTTGTTGAACCGGTCTAGCTTGCTTCCTTGATCCATTTTGCATGATTGGCCTCTTCCCTTGATGAATATGAGCTTGAGGGAAGTTAGGTTGAGGAACTTTTTGAGCTTGAGGTTGTCTCCTTGGAGCTTCCTTCACTTGTGCACTTCCTGAACATTGTCCTAGATCAATTTTCTTCCTAGGAGTATGTACCGGTGAAGCTTCTATCTTGCCCAAACTCTTGACAAAGACGGTCTTGGTTGGAGTAATGATCTCCTTGCTTTCTTCATACCCAATACCTCTCTTGTCACAAGGGTTCTTTCCACTACCAAGAATGTGGTCAAGTTTCTTGGTGCTAGTAATCATCCTAGTCAATGACTCTATAGCTTCATCAAGCTCTCTCTTCAACCCTTCTTCATTCCTCTTAGACATAGTTAGCTCATCCTTTAGCTTGTCTTCAATCATCTTGGATGCCTCCACTTGTTTACTTAAGTGGTCATTGTGTGTTGAAAGTTCTAGATTTTCATCCTCTAAAATCTTCAACTTTCTATTGTTCTTCTTCAATGAACTTTCACACTTGACTATAAAGTCATTAACATCCATTTTCTCTACACTTCCATTTGTAGAGTTAGATGAGGAGTCATCTTCACTTGAGTTATCTCCTCCACTCTCCTTCTCACTAATGGAGTCATTTCCCTCATTAAGACCTTCACCTTGGTCTCTTGAGTCAATGAGAGCCATATCCTAATGAGTAGCTACACTTATCTCCTCTAGAGCTACTTCTTCATCTTTTTCTTCTATGGGATCACTAGTCAATGCTTGCTTACCAACAACTTTATCTTCTACACAAGTGGCCCCAAATGCCGTGTAGTCGATGGTAAGCTCATCTTCACTTGATGACTTGTCTCCCTTTCTGGAGTCATCACTTTCACTCCAAGTGGCAGACTGGCGGTCATCACTTTTGCCATCTTGTTCTTCAAGTTCCCACAATCGGGTGAGATATGATCTATACCACCACACTCATAGCATTGGACCCCTTTCTTCTCACTATGCTCTTGCCTAGGCTCAAAACTCTAGAAGGGAGCTTTTTTCTTCAAGTCTTGGCTTTTGGATCCAAAGCCTTTCTTCTCGAACTTGACGAATTTCTTGAATCTTCTAAGCAACAATACCGTGTCTTCGTCCGAGTCACCTTTTTCCTCCTTCTCAACCTCGGAAGCTTTCAAAGCAATCCCTTTTTGGTTTTTAGGAGGTGCAATACCAGGAGCTTTCCTAGATTCATAGGCGAGGAGTCTTCCAATTACCTTGCTCAGCTTCATGTCCTTATAAGTGCTATTCTCCTCTAAAGCCGTCACTTTTGATTCGAACCTAGCGGGGAGAGACCTCATAATTTTCTGCTTAACTCTCATATCCGAATAAGGATCACCGAGTTGATGGCTTTGATTCACAATATCCATCAACTTGACTTCAAAGTCATTAAAGCACTCATCCTCCTCCATCTTAAGCAACTCAAATTGTGTTTGAAGGACTTGTAGCTTGGAATCCTTAACAACATCGGTTCCTTCGTGTGCAACCTCTAGGATATCCCATGCCTCCTTGGCTATCCTAGTGTTCTGAATCAGTTTGTACTGATTTTCATCCACTGCACATAGAAGAGCATGCCATGCCTTCTTATTCCATTTTGAAGTCTCAAACTCTTCAGGTGACCACTGAGCCTTAGGCTTGGGTACTTCTTCTCCACCACCCGTGGGAGTCATCATAGGAGGTGCATACCCATCTTCAATAGCCATCCATGCCCTATCATGGATTTGACACACGTACGCTTCCATCTTGCCTTTCCATGAGGCATAATTCACACCGGTAAGGAGAGGAGGTCGTGTACTTGACGCACCCTCATGGTTGCCACCGTATCCACTCATTGTGTATATTGAATGAATTCAAATGAATGCAAAATGTATGAATGAGCAAAAATCACACAAATGCAAAACACACCAAAAATGAGCTTGGATCTCCTAAGTATATCAAGGAACCCGCTCTGATACCAATTGAAACAAATACTAGGTGTGTTGAATATTAATCTAGAGGGGGGTGAATAGATTTTAGCTATTATTACCCAATTTTCGCATACAAGTCAATTTTACGAAAATGCCCCTACTAGTCAAAAATACAAGCAAGTGTAATATAGTGCGGAATTTAATTAACACTTGATGTATACGTGAAAACCCAACCACTGGGAATAACCACGGGCTGTTTAGTGCGCCACACTCGAACCTCGAAATCCACTAATTGAAATGGAGTTTACAACCTATGTAGACCTCGTCTAACACTCCGGTCAATAACCCCCCACTTCTACCACGCGGGCCTTTAAAAGTGGCTCTAGTCCAATTGCTTGAGGCTTAAGCAATCTTAGCCTCAAGACTTAATTCTCAATGAAGAGATTATACAACCTATGTGAATATATATGAATATTCAAATAACAAACAAGGCTAGGTAACCTTAGATGCTTATCTAGGATGATGATATAATCAATTAAATCAACCCTAGATATCAATTGCTAAATGACATGTCAAATAGCTTAGCTAATCAAGATTAATCAAAAACCTAATTAGCAACACTCAATCAATTAATCACAATTAATTCTCTATTCTTGTATTTATCATATGATCAAAAACATACAAGTAAATTAAAAGAGAATGGCTTGATAGTAAAAATACTAAAATAAGATGAACTTAATCAAAATCTTACCAAGCAAGTTGTGATGATGCAAACCCAATCATGGATGCATTCTATATAGTCATAGAAGATGCAATATGAAATTTGATGCAAAAAGGATTTGATTTGAGTGGTTAAAGGTGAGTTCTTGATTTGATTTTTTCTTAAAAATCTCTCTTTTAAGTTTAGGGTTCTAAGGAGTCAAAGAACTTATTCAGATAATGAGAAAGTAAGATATTTATAGACATCAAGAATTGGGCATGTGAAAAGACAAGTTTGCCCCTGAAACGCACCGTTTAGCGGTTTCAAATGGCGGCCAGGCCGCCATTCTTAACCGCCGAATTAAACCTGAAAAGACCAAGGGAACAACGGCGGTTTCATTCGACGGTTTCGTGACCGCCGATCCAACCGCCGAATCAAACCCGAGAGAAAAATCAATCAAGTCAAAACGACAGTTTCATTCGGCGGCCAGGCCGCCAATCATAACCGTCGATCACCATCAGAGGTGAAAACCAAGGAGAAGCCAAGGGCATTCTCCGTAGGCGGTCTTCACGTGAAACCAAGCACTCATTAGTGCAAGCGCGGACGTTTTCGAATTATATCGGGAAACGAATTACTAAGCACATATACACACAACAAGATATCAATCAAAGTGCTAGTGTGTAAAGTGACATGTGAAGAGTATGCACACAAGAACAAGTATGCTAAGTGTGTGTGTGCTAACTAAATCTCTTCAAAGAAAACCAAGCACTAGAAATTATACCTTTGGCATGCTTGTCCCTTGAGGTCTTGGAAGGTCCTTCGAGCTTGAAGATCAATCACCTAAACTACCCTTACACAATCAACCCCATCATGTGGTTTGTCCACGAAATAAGCCAATCAAGATATGAGAATCCTTACACTTAGATCATGAACTTAAACCTAGCAAATATCATGAGGCACATCATATATAACATTTCTAGAATCAATTTCAAGATTAGTCAAGTTTAGCTAAATATGTTCAATTGAGATCACAAGGCTAAAACTCAACAATCAATAGATCAACCACCCCTAGAATATGATCTGACAACATTCTAAACACATATCACCTATCAATTAGGAAGATTAAAAGAGATGATCAAAAGATGAAGTGAGAAGAAGAAGTTTCACATACAAAAGTTGAGTCACGGACTGAAACCAGCTCACTGCAAACAATCATGAACTCAAAAGACTCTGAAAATGTTTGGAGTTTATAGCTCTCTTCAAGAACAACAATTTTGGGTTTTGAATCACTTGATTCGAAGTTGAAATGAGAGAGATATGATCAAAATAAGAAATCAAAAGTTGTATATAATTTTGCACAAGATTTCGAATATAAATGGAGGGAAAAGAGATGGAGAAAAGAGGGATTCGGAGCCAATCAAAAAGAGACACGTCACACATCCCGTGTGGGGTGCATGTGGCACACGGGGGTAGAGGAGGTCTCTGGCCGAGTGCCCCACATGCTCTACACGTGGCCTCCAAGTTTGGCCGTTGGCCAATCTTGCTCCTCTCACGCACTGCTCACGTTCTTCAGCCGTATTCGGGCATCTGAACTCTAAATTTGAATATGTTTTCAGATTACAAACCATGACTCCCTCACGCATAATGAAGACTACAAAACTTTGTAAAAAGGTTGAGAATTCATCTCGGAAAACGACGACGAAGACAACTCAACGAATGAGAACGTAAAGTAGCGTAGCTACATCGTTTGGACTCGAAACCTTATGAATGAGTAACCAAAATGACCGGGACTCAATAAGGAATCAAATAAGAACATGTTCAAGTCCAAAATACAAGAAATACAAATAAATAAACACAATCTCACACAAGTACGCCATATATAAGAGATAGTTATAAAACATGCAATTCTATAATGTTTGTCTATATGAGACCTAATGCATGTGCATACTTAAAAGAGTGTGTGAATGTGTTATACCAAATGTTTGCACAATGATGTAGGGACACACATGTATGAATTGTGTGTGTGTGTGCTTACGCCTTGCAAGAGGAAGAAGTATCTTGATACCTTAACATCCAAGTAAGCATATTTCCTCTTGAAGACAATATTTACATGAGAAGTTGCCTTTCTTCTTTGAAGCTCCTTTTTACCTAGAATCACTTAAGCAACTAACCATTACAAATAAAGAGTGTTTTTCAATGGAATCAAGCCAACACAAATCTAAGATCTTACAGATTTCAATTTAAATGGAGGGAAAATGAGATGGAGAAAAGAGAGACTCGACCACCCAATTGAGGCCTTGCCACCTCAACTCCCCGTGAGAGGCGCGTGAGCCTCACGGGGTAGAGAGGTGGCCTTCCCATGAGGCTCACGTGCCCTCACGGGAAGGTGGCCCAAAATGGCCTTTGGCCATTCGCCTCCTTCGCACTCCTCTCATGTTCTTCAACCATTCTTCAGCCTCCGAACCCCGAATTTGAATCCGTTTTTGGATTACGAACCATGACTCCCTCATGCACAATGAAGATTATGAAACTTTGATAAAAGGTTGAGAATTTGACTCGGTACATGACGATGAAGACAACACAACGTATGAGAACGTAAACTAGCGTAGCTTCCTAGTTTGAACTTGAAACCTAATGAGTGAGTAACCGAAACGATCGGAACTCAATAAGGAATCATATGAGATCATATTCAAGTCCAAAACAAAAGAAACACAAACAAATAAACACAAAGTCACACAAGTATGCTATTTCCTATAGATAGTCCTAGAACATGCAATTCTACAATGTTTGTCAATATGAGATTAATGCATGTGCATACTTCAATAAGTGTGTGAATGTGTTATACCAAATGTAGCATAACAATGCAGGGATACACATGTATGAATTGTGTGTGTGTGCGCTTACACCTTGCAAGAGGAAGAAGTATGTTGATACCTTAGCATCCAAGTAAGTGTTTTTCCTCTTGAAGACGATATTTGCATGAGAAGTTGCTTTTCTCCTTTGAAGCTCCTTTTCACCAAGAACAACCTAAGCAACTAACCATTACAAATAAAGAGAGTTTTGCAATGGAATCAAGCCAAGACAAATCTAGGATCTTACAACATGTTTCCATCGCCCACCACATACAGTTTTAAAGCTTGATTTATCCCGGATTTTCACCAAATCCTTAGATAACTGGTGACCCAAACCATGCACAACCAACCCATTTGACTTATCCTCAACCCCTTCCTTCTCACCACCCGAACCCACTAGGATCTAATCAGGTCCAAAACAAGCTTTTAGGCCCCCATCTTTTATTGGCCCAGTAGTTACTTTACTCTTACCTTTTGGATTGACCATTGTTGGAATAATAGTCCTATAATCAGGCCCAGATGAGTTTAATTCCACGAGCCCAACTACCTTAACTATTTTCTGACTTTTGAAAACAAAACCTCCCTCCTAACTCCATCATTCAAATCACTATTACGATTACAAATCCCATCATTTCCAATATTATTGCCCTTCTTAATATTATCAATGCTCAAATTATTACCCTCATTAATCCCTGTTAGACTGTTGCCACCGTTACTACTAGCTACCAAAAAACCACTACCGGAAAAAGCCTCCTCCCGTAGTTGTTCATTGGAAGCCGTACTTTTTACAAGCATTGTACTCTTACGATGACCTTTTGTGCCATCAAAACGGTTAGCCACTTGTCGACTTCAATTCCCAAAGGACCATCATGGCGGGGACGCATGCAACCAAGGTCAAAACGGCAACTCCTATCCTCAAAATCTGGGCACTCCCACTGAAATTTCTCTCAATGTAGTAGTGAAATATACCTAGAGGAGGGGTGAATAGGTATAGGCTCCAAATTCTTCCAATTAAAAATAATGCGGAAAATTACAAGACAAATGCACACTTGAATAGATTTAGCAAATGAATTGAATTAACTAAGACAAGAGTTAATCAATTTACAAGAAGTGCAATCAATGTAATATATGGAAGATAAAGGAAAGTAAAGCAAAATTAAACACAATGATTTTAACGTGGTAAAACCTCAATGAGGAAACATCCACGGGTTGATACCACAACCACCGGCGAAGCAATTCACTATGATGAAAAGGACTTACACACTCAAGCTACCAACTCATGATATCCGCTCAAGCTATCAACTCCTAGTCTACCCTCGGGCCTAGTGAACCACCTAGCCTACTTCCTATCCGAGATGTGTCCTACACCTCTAGGAAGCAACTTCCTATCCAAGACGCTCACGTCTCTAGGAAGATTTCTTGCTTGCCTATCCGGATCCTCCCGACCCTAGACAAGACTTCCTTGCTTGATTATCCGAGTCCTCCCGACTCTAATCAAGGCTCCCTTGCTCTATCCACAAAGCTTCACTCACTTTGCTAGAGACTTCAACCTAATGCAAGGCTATGATCTAAAGTGATGCAAATGATGCAAGCACAAACAAATTAAGCTAGATGATCAATCAAGCAAAATGTACATGTTCAATGATAGTCTAGAATATGATTTCAACACTCAATCACAAAAGTTATCTAGAAATCAAAACATGCAAATCAATAAGAACAAAGGTATCAATATTCGATTTAGCACACTAAAAACCTAGTTCTTAGATCATGAAACAAAACATAGAAAATAACATGAAGCACATCACATATATGTTTTCTAGAATCAATTTCATGATAAATCAAGTTTAGCACAAATATGTTCAAAACACATTACAAAGCTAAAACTCAATTAACAAATGATCAAATAACCCTAGCATGTGATCTAACATACTTCTTAACAAATTTCATCAATCAAATGGAAAGAATCAATAGTTGATCAAAAATGAAATTGAAAAAGAAGAAGTAGAAAATCAAGTACTGACCACGGACTGGAAATTGACCAGCTCAGAAAAATGCTGAAGTCAACTGCCTCTGGAAATGCTTGGGGTTTGTAGCTCTCTTCGAGACCAACAATTTTGGTTTTTGAATCGAATGATTTCGAGTTCATATGAGAGAGATATGATCAAAACAAGTAAACAAAAAATGTTGAAAAACTGATGCGGGATTTTTGTGTTCTTCAAAAAATTGCATAAGTGTGGAGGGAAGGAGGTTTGATTAAAAGGAGGGAAAAGGAGAAGATTTCTGAGCAAATCACGTGCTGCCATGTCAGCACCCCGTGGGGGGCACGTGGGGCCCACGGGAGCAGAAGGCTCCCTTGCCCGTGGGGCCCACGGCCTCCCACACGGGCTGGCCAAGTGGCCACACGTGGTTTGCCCACCTCTCGCGCGCTCCCTCGGTTCGTTGCCCCATATCTTGAGCATCCGACCTCTGATTTCGAATCCGTTTTTGGATTACGAACCGTGACTCCCTCACGCACGACTACGACTACTCAACTTTGAAAAATGGTTGAGAAATCATCTCGGAATCCGATGATGAAATCAACACAACAAATGAGAACGAAAAGTAGCATAGTCAACTTGTTTGGACTCGAAACCTTATGAGTGAGTAACCGAAACGACCGGAACTCGATGAGGCATTAAATAAGAACATGTTCAAGTCCTAAACACAAAATACGAAAACAAATAAACACATATTCACACAAACATGCCATATCAAAGAGATAGTCACAAAGCATGCAATTTCACAATGTTTGTCAATACAAGATCAATGCATGAGCATGCTATGAAGTGTGTGAATGTGTTATACCAAATGTTTGAACCACGATGCAGGGACACACATGTATGAATTGTGTGTGTGTGCGCCAACGCCTTGCAAGAGGGTAGAAGTCAAGTTTTACCTTTGACGATTTTCACCTCTTGAAGACGACTTTTGCACTAGATGTTGCTCTTCACTCTTTGAACTTCCTTTCTTCAAATAATGTCCTAAGCAACAACTAATACAATCATAGAGTGTTTTGCAATGGAATCAAGCCAATACAAATAGTGAACCTTACAATCTCCCCCTTTGGCTATTCCATTGGCAAAAACACTCAACCTCACCATACAATGTTTCTCTCAAATAAACTCAAGATGATAGCATACTCTCAATCTCACATTACAAAGAAATTCCTAGACTAAAAAATCTTCAAGTCTTCAAGAATTCCTCTTTCGGTCTTCAAAGTACCTATGAGAGAAAATAGCAACCAAAACAAGAGATCTTCTCTAAAGAAGAATGGTGAGTTATTTAACCAAACAACAAACAAAGAAGATATCCCTTATCTCATACATAAATGCATTATCTCAAGTGAATAAAATATGTTCAAGTTAAAGCATTCCCTTAGTTTCCCAATTTCCAAGAATCAACTATCCTTAACATTGTCAAGAAAGAATTCTTTCTCCCCCTTAAGACAAGAATTCTCCCCCTTAAGACAAAGTCACAATTAAGCACAAAGAGGAATAAGATTCACACAATTGGAACAATTTCCACACAAGGTGTGAAGTATACAAGAACTCCCCAATATCAAACATGGTGAGGTATACATTTTCTCCCCCTTTTTGTCAAGGAATAGACAAGGGACACAAGAGATAAAGAACGAGATATTAAGCAAACAAATCGTATAGAAAGCGAAAGTTGAATAAACTAAAGCTCCCCCTTAACATATGCTCCACATATTATCAACAAGTAGATTTGTTCACAAGGGACATCACACAATCACACAATCAAGCAATAAGAGAAAATATTTCATAACTTGTCAAAGTTCAAGAGAGAATCATAGATTTTCATTAATCTCTCAAAAATATTCTCACATTGCTAATGAATCAAGCACATAAGCAAAGTGTGTGTGTGTGAATGCTTCTCAAATATATAGTAGGAGTAATTGTGATATCAACATGCAAACTCTATCCACACCTATCCATCTAAAGCCTTTCCAAAAATAGGTCAAACCGATATTCATCCGGTTTTTTGCTTTTAAAATGAATAGATATCAACATATGAGCGTGTGTGTGCATGTGGCTCGTTTTCCCGTTTCTATTTGTCAACCCGAGCTATTTCACAATTCTCAACTATACACCAATAAGCCTTTTATTTTTCATTTCTTTTAGGCTTAGAATCAAAGATTTTTTTTTTTTTTTAATGATTCATTTCAACACTTCTTTGATTTTACTAACAAAAACATATACTCCTCATGGCGGCTTTCACTCATCACAATGGCGTAGCCCTTTCCTACATTGGGTGGCTTCACAACCAAGGTGTGTAGCACTTTCCATGAGGGTGCTCGTTGAATACTATGTAGTGCCGAAGCAAAATGGATACATACCATAGGTCATCTATCATGTACTTAACAATAAACTTCTAGATGCATCCATTATCTACATATATTCAACCACAAAAACTCAAAAACTAAAACATACAAGAGAAGCATTAGTGCACTTTTCAAAAATAAGATTTTTCAAGCTCAAGTGCATGATCTAAAAACAATAAAAGATACTTGTTAAAGATCATTACTTCTCAAGTGAGTAGCTCTTAAAGACAATGATATACAATTAAAGTTTTGCTCATCAAGCCACTCACAATCACACAAAGACATCAATCAACACAAATCATGCCAATGGACATTCTAAGAGTTTTAAACCTCTCTTTGTCCAAGGGCTTAGTGAACAAGTCCGCAAGTTGATTTTTAGTAGGCAAATGCTCTAGAGTAACAATAGAATGTTCAACTAGATCTCTAATGAAATGATGCCTAATGTCTATGTGTTTTGTGCGGGAGTGTTGAACCGGATTTTTAGAGATGTTAATGGCACTTAAATTATCACAATAAAGTGTCATTTTTCCTTGTTCTATCTCATAATCCTTAAGGATTTGTTTCATCCAAAGTAATTGTGTGCAAGCACTTCCGGCCGCAATGTATTCGGCTTCGGAAGAGGAAAGGGAAACCGAATTTTGTTTCTTACTTGACCAAGAAACCAAGTTATTACCAACATAAAAGCAACCGCCCGATGTGCTTTTTCGGTCATCTATGTTTCCCGCCCAATCCGCATCACAATAGCCTACAAGGATATCATTGGTATCAAATGAATAAAATAGACCAAGACTATGAGTTCCTTTGATGTACCTAATGATCCTCTTGACGGCTTTTAAGTGAGATTCCTTGGGATTTGCTTGGAATCTAGCACACAAGCCAACACTAAAGCAAATATCGGGTCTACTAGCCGTTAGGTAAAGTAGACTACCTATCATGCTTCTATAAAGGCTTTGGTCAACACTTTTCCCTTTTTCATCTTTGTCAAGTTTTAAAGTGGTGCTCATGGGAGTTTCAAAATCTTTTCCATTTTCTAGGCCAAATCTCTTAACTAGATTTTTAGCATATTTAGATTGATTCAACATTATGCCCATGCTAGTTTGCTTCACTTGCATTCCTAGAAAATAATTCAACTCACCCACCATACTCATTTCAAATTCACTTGACATAACACTAACAAATTCATCAACCTTGGTTTTATTAGTAGACCCAAAAACAATGTCATCAACATATATTTGTGCAACAAAAATATCATGATCATGATGTTTGATAAACAAAGTTCTATCAATGCCACCTCTCCTATATTGGTTGTCAACAAGATATTGAGTCAACCTATCATACCAAGCTCTTGGAGCTTGTTTAAGGCCATAGAGAGCCTTTTTCAATTTAAACACATGATTAGGAGAGTGTGGGTCTACAAAACCCTTAGGTTGTTCAACATACACTTCTTCTTGAAGGTATCCATTGAGAAAAGCACTTTTGACATCCATTTGAAATAATTTGAACTTTTTAATGCATGCAATGGACAACAAAAGTCTAATGGACTCGAGACGAGCAACCGGGGCAAACGTCTCATCAAAGTCAACACCCTCCACTTGAGTGTAACCTTGAGCCACTAGTCTAGCTTTATTCCTCACAATCTTGCCACTTTCATCGGTCTTATTCCTAAACACCCATTTAGTGCCAATTACATTTATATCTTTGGGTCTAGGAACTAAAGACCACACTTCATTCCTCTCAAATTGATTAAGTTCATCTTGCATAGCCCCAACCCAATATTCATCAACAATTGCTTCATTAATATTTTTGGGTTCAATTTGAGAAGTGTAGCAAGCATAGGATATTTGGTTAGCAATTTGATTTCTTGTTCTAACCCCTTCATTTAAATCACCTATGATGTCTCCTTGATAGTGTAAGTTTCTAAGTCTTGGGTGAGAATGTTCAACAACTTGGTCATTTTGTTGATTATCATTTAAAGCATTTTCCAACCCTTGACTTACAACTTCAACATGACTATCAATATCATCATCTTGACTAGAAATACTACTAGCCACATCAATAGGTGTATTAGTGTCATTTAACATGTTTTCTTTAGATTCATTGACACCATTATCATCACACAAATTAAGCATGCTAAGATCATCTATCTTCACATTGATAGACTCCATGATAGTCTTAGTAGTCAAGTTAAAGACTCTATAAGCACGACTATTAATAGCATACCCAAGAAAGAGACCAACATCACTTTTTGCATCAAACTTTCCTAAGTGATCTCTATCATTCAAAATATAACATTTACTCCCAAAAGTGTGGAAGTAACTCACATTAGGCTTCTTGCCTTTCCAAAGTTCATAGGACGTTTGTTTTGTGCCGGGCCTTTTGAAAACACGATTTGACACATAACAAGCGGTATTGACCGCCTCGGCCCATAGGTTTCTAGGGACTTTCTTGCTATTGAGCATGACCCTAGCCATCTCTTGCAAGACACGATTTTTCCTCTCAACAACACCATTTTGTTGAGGAGTTCTAGGTGCGGAGAACTCATGAGAAATCCCTAAACCATCACAAAACTCACTAAATTTTGCATTTTCAAATTCCGTCCCATGATCACTCCTAATGCGACATATTTTCTTGATATCAAGACCTTTTTCATTTTGAACTTGATTACAAAACTTTTTAAAGTAATCAAAAGCCTCGGTCTTGTTTCTAAGAAAATAAACCCAAGTAAACCTAGAGTAGTCATCAACGCATACAAAAATGTACTTTTTGCCATTAATGCTCTCGGTTTGAATTGGCCCCATTAGGTCCATATGCACAAGTTCTAAAGGTCTCTTGGTAGCTATGTAAGAATTTTTCTTATGAGGCACTTTGGTTTGCTTACCTAATTGGCAAGGTTCACAAACCACCTCAAGCTTTTTACCAAGATTAGGAAGACCTCTAACAATGCCATGTTTTTCAAGCTTTTTCAAATCTTTAAAATTCATGTGACCCAAACGTTGATGCCACAAATCAAGCTTATTGCACTCATGTGCCATGTTGCATGTGAGAGGATCTATCTCAAGACAATAGCAATTGTCTATAGACCTTTTGACTCTTAGGACGACATCGCCCTTTTTATCAATTATAGTGCATACATCTTTGTTAAAACTAACTTCTTGAAAAATTTCACACAAGTGAGTAATGCTTATCAAGTTAGCTTGTAACCCATCAACATACAAAGTATTGCGAAGTTTAGGCAATCCGGGGATACAAATTGTTCCCTTGCCAAGAACTTGCTTTTTGGTACCATCACCAAAAGTAACCCAACCTCCATCCTTTAAAACAAGATTCTTAAAGAACTCTTTGTTCCCGGTCATGTTCCTAGAGCAACCGCTATCTAGGTACCAAGAATAGGAGGAGTTGGCACGTAAAGCATATTGTGCAACATTACATTTAGATGTGTCTTTTCTAATCCACACATTTTTCACAACATGCTTCTCACTCTTACTTCTAACATGCTTTGACTCAATATTAGGCTTTTCAACATGCACCTTGACCTCATTGGTCACATCTTCAAAAATATCAAACAAATCATTATCAATTTTCTTATGCATAGTAGAGTGAGGCACAACACAAGATTTAGCAAGCAAGTCATCAACAACTCTTTCAACAACATGCTTTTCCAAGGTCTTCCTAGGTCTATTACTATATCCATACATGGATGATTGCCTAGGTCCATTCAAAGACATATCATGAAAAGCGTTATCAAGTTTGCATTTCCGAATGTACTCAAAGCATCTAGGTCGAATATGTCCTATCATATTACAATGATGACAAATAGGAATAAATTTGAGAAATTTACCATTTGCATTTGCTTCCATAGCATTTGGTCTTCTCACAATTTTACCTTTTTGAAGCGCAACCCTTGATGCTTCACCTCTTGCATTTGAGGTTGTTGCTTCTTGATGCTTAAGTTGTTGAGTTCTCCCGTTGAACATCCTTGTTGATGAAGAGGCACCTCCGGTAGCTTTCATAGCTTTACCTTGAGAGAGTGTACCTACAATTGATTCAATGCTTGCTTTGACAAAAGTAGATTTGTTAGATGAAGGAGTCTCCTTCTCATTGATATAACCCAAACCTCTTTTGTCACATGGATGCTTTCCACTTTTAATGAGGGTTTCAACTTTATTAGAACTAGATGACATCTTGCTAATCACCCTATTAGCCTCATCAAGTTTCTCACGAAGCATCCTAAGTTCAATGGCATATTTTTCAGCTTTGTTATCACTAAACAAAACATCTTTATGTGATTTATCAAGCCATTGTTCATACTTTTTCTCTTGATTTAAATGCTCATTAAGTTTGGATTTAAGCACATTTTCAAGTTTCTTAGCATTAACAAGAGAACAATCTCTTTGCTCAATTTCTTGCTTCAAGATACCAAGTCTATCATTGCTATCTTTAAGATTCAATTCTAGACTTAGAATCTTGTCTTTAAGTTCATCGAATTCTTTTGAGCCAAGAGCATGATCTTCTAGCTTCTTGTTGAGGGACATATTGACTTTGGATAAACGTTCATTTTCAAAAGTAAGATCATTGATCTTTTTCTCATCTAAGTCAATATGTTCAACAAAAGAAGCCACATAGGAATATACTTCCTTAATCATGATTTTATCACAAACAAAAACAAACACAAAAATACTACAAAGAAAGGATCAATCTAAGTGCGTCTAGACACCCGCTCTGATACCAAATGAAATTTCTCTCAATGTAGTAGTGAAATATACTTAGAGGGGGGGTGAATAGGTATAGGCTCCAAATTCTTCCAATTAAAAATAATGCGGAAAATTACAAGACAAATGCACACTTGAATAGATTTAGCAAATGAATTGAATTAACTAAGACAAGAGTTAATCAATTTACAAGAAGTGCAATCAATGTAATATATGGAAGATAAAGGAAAGTAAAGCAAAATTAAACACAATGATTTTAACGTGGTAAAACCTCAATGAGGAAACATCCACGGGTTGATACCACAACCACCGGCGAAGCAATTCACTATGATGAAAAGGACTTACACACTCAAGCTACCAACTCATGATATCCGCTCAAGCTATCAACTCCTAGTCTACCCTCGGGCCTAGTGAACCACCTAGCCTACTTCCTATCCGAGATGTGTCCTACACCTCTAGGAAGCAACTTCCTATCCAAGACGCTCACGTCTCTAGGAAGATTTCTTGCTTGCCTATCCGGATCCTCCCGACCCTAGACAAGACTTCCTTGCTTGATTATCCGAGTCCTCCCGACTCTAATCAAGGCTCCCTTGCTCTATCCACAAAGCTTCACTCACTTTGCTAGAGACTTCAACCTAATGCAAGGCTATGATCTAAAGTGATGCAAATGATGCAAGCACAAACAAATTAAGCTAGATGATCAATCAAGCAAAATGTACATGTTCAATGATAGTCTAGAATATGATTTCAACACTCAATCACAAAAGTTATCTAGAAATCAAAACATGCAAATCAATAAGAACAAAGGTATCAATATTCGATTTAGCACACTAAAAACCTAGTTCTTAGATCATGAAACAAAACATAGAAAATAACATGAAGCACATCACATATATGTTTTCTAGAATCAATTTCATGATAAATCAAGTTTAGCACAAATATGTTCAAAACACATTACAAAGCTAAAACTCAATTAACAAATGATCAAATAACCCTAGCATGTGATCTAACATACTTCTTAACAAATTTCATCAATCAAATGGAAAGAATCAATAGTTGATCAAAAATGAAATTGAAAAAGAAGAAGTAGAAAATCAAGTACTGACCACGGACTGGAAATTGACCAGCTCAGAAAAATGCCGAAGTCAACTGCCTCTGGAAATGCTTGGGGTTTGTAGCTCTCTTCGAGACCAACAATTTTGGTTTTTGAATCGAATGATTTCGAGTTCATATGAGAGAGATATGATCAAAACAAGTAAACAAAAAATGTTGAAAAACTGATGCGGGATTTTTGTGTTCTTCAAAAAATTGCATAAGTGTGGAGGGAAGGAGGTTTGATTAAAAGGAGGGAAAAGGAGAAGATTTCTGAGCAAATCACGTGCTGCCATGTCAGCACCCCGTGGGGGGCGCGTGGGGCCCACGGGAGCAGAAGGCTCCCTTGCCCGTGGGGCCCACGGACTCCCACACGGGCTGGCCAAGTGGCCACACGTGGTTTGCCCACCTCTCGCGCGCTCCCTCGGTTCGTTGCCCCATATCTTGAGCATCCGACCTCCGATTTCGAATCTGTTTTTGGATTACAAACCGTGACTCCCTCACGCACAACTACGACTACTCAACTTTGAAAAATGGTTGAGAAATCATCTCGGAATCCGATGATGAAATCAACACAACAAATGAGAACGAAAAGTAGCATAGTCAACTTGTTTGGACTCGAAACCTTATGAGTGAGTAACCGAAACGACCGAAACTCGATGAGGCATTAAATAAGAACATGTTCAAGTCCTAAACACAAAATACGAAAACAAATAAACACATATTCACACAAGCATGTCATATCAAAGAGATAGTCACAAAGCATGCAATTTCACAATGTTTGTCAATACAAGATCAATGCATGAGCATGCTATGAAGTGTGTGAATGTGTTATACCAAATGTTTGAACCACGATGTAGGGACACACATGTATGAATTGTGTGTGTGTGCGCCAACGCCTTGCAAGAGGGTAGAAGTCAAGTTTTACCTTTGACGATTTTCACCTCTTGAAGACGACTTTTGCACTAGATGTTGCTCTTCACTCTTTGAACTTCCTTTATTCAAATAATGTCCTAAGCAACAACTAATACAATCATAGAGTGTTTTGCAATGGAATCAAGCCAATACAAATAGTGAACCTTACACCCACGTTTGGCGTCCTAACTTACCACACCTGTAGCAATGAATAGGAAGGCGTTCATAACGCAACAGCATAATTGTCTCCTCTCTATCCCCTAGTTCATCTACACACAGACAACGACGCAAGGGTTTATCAATCTCCACCATGACCCGGACACGAAGAAATTTAGTGTCCTCATCACTAGAAACACTATCATTCACTTCTAACACTTCCCCGACCATACGTCTCAAAAAACGGCCCACCTCCTTAGACATGCACAATAGAGGCACGCAATGGATTTAGACCCAGAATTCCACACGATTGAATGCCAACATGCTAATCTCTCCCTTACAAGTATGCTCCTCCAACACTATAAGATCGTCATCAAAGGTCAATGGACCACCTACCCAAATCTGTCGACGGTCCTCTTGAGACTTGAAATGGAAAGCAAAAACATTGCATGTAACCACCTCAATCTCCACCCCATTTTCACATGCCAAATCTTCTTCAGCACACTATGAAAGCATCCATGTTCACCATTTTTTATGATAAAACCATCCCAACCAAACTTAAGGATAAGCGTTGGATACCAGCCACCTTCAACTCTTCTTTTTGTTTGTACACTAACCCTTCAGTATCTTTAAGGGACATCAAGGCACACATCTCCGTAATCTCTTCTGAGTTCATAGTAAAACTAAATCGAAACTAGATTTCAAAACTCCTTAGGCCCTCAAGAAGAAAAGAATGCTCACACTTTATTTTCAAAGAAAACAGATGAGAGACTACACATATGAGTCTATCATTAATACCCATTCCATTTTCATTTTTATTCATGAATTTGCATTTGCTCAAATGTCCAATATCTACATTTGGACAAGAGTAGTTTAACACTACCCTCATTTCATCAAACAAATAATTAAAACCTTTATCAACCTGTTGACGGTGATTTTTGATGGTCACCAAGTCAATGATCTATTTTCGAATTGCTACAGTTTATGAACGAGAACGATTTAAAATTAAGAAGAAATAACAAGCAATTACGTGGTAAAACTCCAATGGTTGGAGAAACATCCACGGATTGTTGCCTTAGCAACGAAGCCAAATTCACTATCAAGAATGGTTACACGAATATTACACTTTAATCTCTCTCTCTCTCTCACTGTTTTTTCACGTACCCCCTGTTTGTGCATAGAGGGGGTATTTATAAGGTGGCCGCTAGGGTTTAGTGTTGTGGTGCCCAAGTCACAAGCGGTTTCCTAGTCCTAATTAGATTATGTTTCCTCTTTTGACTGAGTCCAGTTCTAGACGAGATTCTTTCCCCTTTATTCACGGGAGAACTGCTTGTTTCCTTATTGAACTCTAATGGTCCATATCGTTGCTTATCGTGGACGTGCTGGTCGCTGATTATGATTGGCATATGAATGTTGGTGACTGTCTCATTGATTCCTGAGTATGTATGCCTGAGTGTGCCCGAGTGTGCCCGAGCTGCCCGAGCTGATCGTCTTCGTTTGTGGTCGGACTACTTACTCTCTTTTCCGAGTAGGTTATCATGGGGGTTTCTGCTCCATAAGTTGACTTATCTTGACTCCTGCTTTCCTAGCCTTTCGTGTTGATGATGTGTCCTTCACTACTAATTTTTACCTATAACAATACCCCCTTAAATATTTGAACCGATCGAGCCGAGTCAGGTTTTCTCGGGACGAATATTTAATCTTAACGCTTTTCCATAATTAGTCCTCGTTTATCGTTTTCTGTATTAATGTATCCTCGTTTAATTCGAAGCTTTTAATGACGTGTCTTAATTGCGACCGCACGCATCTGATTCATCACTCACGTCAGAAATCTCTTGACGGTGACACTTCTGCTCTCTGGCGGCTCAAGATGCTGTCTGATTGCCACTTGTCCTTCTTTGCTTGGCTGGGGCACGACGCAATTATGAGACACGACCTCTCTGTTCGCCTGCGTGTAGCCCATGTCATAGCCCACGCCCCTCTATTTTCCCGCTTTACTGTGCTTCTCCTAGGGTTTCGTTCATTTTGAAATCAATGTGCCGCCTATATATGTTGGTTATCCACTTCCCCTTCCCTTCTTATTTCTTTTCCGCCATTTTTGTATTTCTTCGAAACAAGTGTGCCTGTATCCCTTGCGTTTCTAGGTATTTTGTTCTCTCCTCCAACTTGTTTTCTTAATCCTGCTTCGCCGAGATCGTCTGTTTCGACCCCCAGGCCTGTACTCGAAGGTTCTTCCTCTGTTGTCTGCATTTACCTGGCTTTCCCTAATCAAGGTTAGTTCTCATGGATCCTGAAGCTAGGTACCGTCTTTTTACTGTTGGTATGATTGCTATTGAGCGAAATGATGCTTTCACTGCGTCGGTTGTTCACAGGTTATTAGACGAGCCTCTTTTCGATCAGCCGCGTTATACTGACGCCGACGTTTCTGGACTTTTTCCAGAAAGGCCTGCTATTTCTGAGGTTCCTCCTGCTTCAGAGATTCCTTCTGCTTCTTCGAGTTCATCGCCACCTTACTCATACCATCCTGAAGCTCGGTCAGATTCTTCTCCTTCTGCTTGTGCTGATATTCGCCCGAGGAGAAGACCAAGAAAAAGAACGAGTAATCGCAAAGTTTATAAGGACTCCCATTCTCGGGAGAGCCGAGTGGCGACCTAGAGAATTATTGAGGACGACATTGAAGAGGAGCACAGGATCGCTCGCATTCCCTTCTCTCCCGAGCAGATATGCATTTATGACGTTGAGCCGAACGTGGTCGGCCCTGAAGAGGTGACAAGATATATGCGGCGGTTCGATTTGGACAGCGACGAGATTTCACTGATTCCAGCCGAGGGTCGGGCTGCATGGAACCCCCCGCCTGGCCATGTGGCGGTCTATGGGGCGATGCTCACTTATGGCATCACCCTTCCTTTCCAGCCTTTCATTACATGGTTTTTGGCTGAGGCCCGACTTGCTCCGGCGCAGTTGACCCCGAATAGTTACCGTATCTTGATGTGCATGTGGCACATGTGGCATAGAATGAAGCGGCCACCTCCCACACCTCGTGAGATCCGTCACTTCTATTCGTTGAGGCCGGTGGGGAAGACCGGGATTTATTTCCTTCAATCGACTCAGCCCGAGTTGTGGATCCCAAAAGATGTTGTGGTCAAGGGCGAGATCGAGCCGACCACGGATGAGAAGATGAAGGTGTTTGTTTGGGGCTTCCCTACCTCAAACAAATTTTGGAAAAACAGTTGGTTTTTTGTGGGCAAGAATTGGGGCCAATCAATCAGTTTTGACCTGGATGGCACTAGGATGACTTGCCGGGTTCCTCGGTACTTCTGTATGCCTCAATGGAACCATTTGACTTCAGCCTTTACCGACGAGGAGCTGAAGACTTTGGCTCTGGCGGCAGTCTGCCCCTTGGAGAAAAGGGGGAAACCCTATCTCTATAATGAGGGGAAGATGATTAAAGCCCGTCTTTTTCCTCAGATTTCTGCGCACCGCAAACGCCGTAAGTTAATTTTTTATTTTTTATTTTTTATTTTTTTGCATTCTTGTTCTTAAATTTGTCTACTAACTCGGACTCTTTCTTTTGAAGTGTTTGAGGTAGATGTGGTCTGCGACGCCTTGGCCCGCCGAATGAAGGGCATTGTGGAGTCGAGCCGGAAAGCAGCCCTTCGTCAGCGAGACGCCGGGATAGCCCCTCCCGAAGAAGAATCGGATGAAAGTGCTCCCGAGAACCCTCCCGAGGGAGATGATGAGTGGGGAGTACCCGATTATGTGCCCGAGGAAACCCACGGTCCAGGGATGGTTGCGTGTTCAACGGAGGCCGTGGGTGATCCAGAGATCTTTGGAGCAAGTAGGGCCGCTGCTGATCAGGACAACCAAGCGGGCCCTACTTCTAAAGGGAAAGAGAAAGTGGGGAACCCTTCTGAGCCCGAGCGGGAGACTTGTCCCAGTGGGTCCAATTCTCCCCGTTCTGCTGCAAACACACCAAACCTTGATTCTCAGGGTTTTACCGCAGCTGGAGGACATTCAGGCGTGGTGGCTCCGAAGATTCTGACTTCCATCGAGCCGAATCCTACTGCACCGGAGATTCTAACTCCCGTTAATCCAACTCCTACTCCCGGAGAGGGCAATGTTGAAGTTGGGCAGCCTGGAAAGAGAAAGGCCTCGTTTTCTTCTGGTCGCCCTTACCCCAAGATCCCCCGAGTAATTGCCTATGTTGATTCGTCTTCGGATGATGAAGGTGAGGGTGAGGGTGGTGCTGGAAAAGATGCGAGTGTGACCCCTCTAGCAGACCAGATCAAAGATAGTGTTGGAGGCTCAACTGACTTTCCTCGGGCGACCTCGTCTGCCAAGCTCCCTGAAACCAGCGCCGGTGGTTTGGGTTCCTCCCCTCGGACTGATGATCCTACCCCCGAGACCATGCTAAGGACCATGGCTTCAGGCCGGGCTTACATTGGGGAGGATCGTTGGAGTCATTTCAGGACCGGGACTGTATCCGACCGGCTCTGTAATTTTTTTAACAGTGCTTCCTACGTAAGTAGCGCCTTGGTTTATACGCATGATTTCGTATTCCTCCTCTTTTTACTCACTTCTATTTGTTGTTGACTTGCTGTAGATGGTGGCCGAGATGTCCGGGGCTTGCCAAGCCGGCGAAGCCCAAGCAGAAAGAATAAGGAGGCTGGAAGCCCAATTGAAGGAGAGTGAAGATCATTGCTCTCGGGCTGAGTTAGCTCGTCAAGAGGAGGCCAGATCGAATCAGATGCTCCTGAATCAATGCCTAGCACGGCAAATGGAAGCTGAGCAACGAGCATCTTCTGCTGCAGAGGAGGTCAGGACTTTGCAGGATCAGCTGTCGTCCACTCGGGAAGCCTTGCTTCAAGCCGAAAAGAATGCTGAAGACGCCAAGTCAACTTATGAACGCCGAATCGAAGACTTGGAGCGTCAAGCCCTGATAGTTAGTTCCCTGTCGAAGGAAGCTAGGTTGGAACTGGAGCTACAAAGCATTGACCGTTTCAAGAGATCTCCATCCTATGATGCTTTGCTTCTCCGGGAATTCCAGCAGGGAATGGTCTCGGCTGGTGAATTCTTTAAGCAGAAAAATAGGGCGACTGATCGGGCCAGGGCCAACTGGAGCCTCTCAATCAGAAAGCATGTGGACACATCCCTAGAGTCCCTTCGGATCCAAATGAAGGAGTGGCGGGCATATTGCAAAAGTAAAGGTAAAGCGCCACATCCCATGCACCTTGAGGTTCCTACCGCCGAGTCTTTCTCTACTTTTTACGCCTGTGAGAAGGCGGGGATCAATAATGAGAGACCCGACTTGGGGCCAGTTCCTGGTACCGACTACAGCTACTGGATGGATGACAAGGAAGATGTGATTGTGTGGCCTTCGGACGACAGCCTTTTGAGTGAGTATGTGATGGAGCCTGACCCGGATGTCGGCGGAAGCAGCTCACAACCCCCGGCGCCTTCCTCTTGATTTTTAAGCCCTTTTGTAACTATCTTTGTATTCATTTTTTCCATATACATTAAGAATAAAATTCTGTTCTTATATTCTTATACTGTTCTACTTTACTGCATGACCAATGCATAAATGGGACGATCTGAACTTGTTTAGTCTGCTTGTACTTGGCTCTCTTTGAATTCATGGATCCTTCGGGAATCCTTAGCTATACTTTGACCGAGTGCCTTATATAGCCGGTAGCTAATTTTAGCCGAGTATCTTATGTAACTGGCTTTTTAATCAATTTAGACCGAGTATCTTATTTAACTGGTAACTAATTTTTACCGAGTATCTTATGTAACTGGCTTTTTAATCGATTAGACTGAGTATCTTATTTAATTGGTAACTAATTTTAGACCGAGTATCTTATTTAACTGGTAACTAATTTTTACCGAGTATCTTATGTAACTGGCTTTTTAATCGATTTTTGAGGTTGTTTTACCTCAACGTTACGCCGAGGCTCGCCATGACCATACGTTGAGGTCCTTGCATAAGTCACCTAGGACGTCTCTTGGTTTTATCTGTGCAAGGTTTTACCGAATCGTTGGGGTAATTTGTACCGACCAACACGGCTGCGCATCTCACTAGTCTTTCTAGCGGTGCTCCGAGCAGTTTTCTAGTTATCCTGGTGCCTCGGTTTTGCCTTTTTGCTAAGGGACGCGTTCGCATCGCCTTAACTAGGCGGGCACGCTACTATAGCTTTTCCGCCCCTCGAGCACCACTCGTCCACTCTTTCGCGGCCTTATAGCGCCCGATTCTTTTTGGCGTTTATTTGGCCAGCTTCTAAGTGGCCGCTATTGAAATGTTGCTCATGGATTTTATTGACTCCGCTACTCCATACTAGCAACTGAACTTTATTAGAGGATCAATATGATAATGAAATCGACAAATAAATCTGAAATAATCAAAGCAGAAACTAAAAACTGAGCTAAAGCAGAATAAATTAATCATAGAACCATAATCGGATTCTCTAGGGATAGAAGATCTTTAGATATTGTGCGTTGCATGGTCGGGGTACCAGGCTACCCTCTGGTCGGGCTATCATGTAGGCCCCGTGCCCTACGATTCTCTTGATGATGTATGGCCCTTCCCATTTATCGACGAGAGATCCCGATGATTTATCCTTGGTATTTGGGGATACTCTTCTTAGCACTAAATCCCCAAGTTGGAATCTCCGCTCCCGAACGTGGGAGTTGTAGTACCTAGCAGCCCTTTGCTGGTACGCGGAATTTCTTACTTGTGCTGCATCTCTGATCTCCTCAAGCTCGTCTAAGTTCTGCTGCAGCATATCTATATTGTGCTCGGGGCTGTATAACTGAACCCTGGGGGATGTAAAAGTTGTTTCTGCTGGGATAACAGCCTCTGTCCCAAAAGCCAGCGCGAAAGGAGTTTCCCCCGTGGACGACCTTACAGTTGTTCGGTATGCCCATAGTACCTCGGGCAGTTTGTCCGCCCAGCCACCTTTCTTTGCCTCTAGTTTTGCTTTCAATGTGTGCTTGATCACCTTATTCATGGCCTCGATCTGGCCATTGGTTTGAGGGTGAGCAGGCGATGCATAGTCGTTTGCGATCTTGAATTCTTCACACATTTCTCTGAACTTCTTATTGTCGAATTGAGTTCCATTGTCTGTTATGATGATACTCGGGATCCCGAACCGATATATTATATTCTTCTTAACAAAGCTGGTGGTGTTTGCCTCAGTGATGTGTACAAGTGCCTCTGCCTCTGCCCATTTGGTAAAATAGTCCACTGCCACAATGGCGTGCTTTACTCCTCCCTTTGTTCCTGTGGGCATTGGTCCTATTAGGTCGAGTCCCCACATGGCGAAGGGCCAAAGTGAGGTTAAGCTTCTAAGTAATTCTGGGGGTCGCCGAATGTCGTTTGCTATTCTTTGGCATGTTTCGCAACTCTCTGCGAATCGCTGCGCCTCTGCGAACAGAGTCGGCCAGTAGAATCCTTGCCTGAGTATCTTGTGTGCTAGGCTTTTACCCCCGGTGTGGTTCCCACACACTCCACTGTGGACGCTTTTCAGGATCTCTCTGATTTTTCACCGGAAATGCATCTTTGCAGCACTTTTGAGAATCCTCTCCTATATAATTCTCCCCTCAGAATCGTGTACCGGGTTGACCTGTATCTGATGCGTTTAGCCTCCACAGCATCCTCCGGTAGTATGTTTTCTTCTAAGTACTTTCTGAGTTTGTATGTCCAGTCGCCTGGGCTCGGTCAGATCTCTGCTATTGTGATTTCCTCGGATTCTGCTGTACTTGGTTTAGTCAGATGTGCCACTGGTATTGCTTTGGATCTGATACTTGTGGTGGCTGAAGCTAGTTTGGACAAGGCATCTGCTTTTTCGTTCTCTTCCCGAGGGATCTGAGAGATTCTGTACACTTTGAACTTTCTAAGTAGCCTCTTTGCAATGTCCAAATAAGCTATCATGTGCTCTTCCCTTGCCTGGTATTCATCCAGTACCTGATTAACCACGACTTGCGAATCGCTGTAAATTTCCAGCTCGTCTGCCCCTAATGCTATGCAGACCCTTAGGCCGGCCAACAAGGCTTCATACTCTGCTTGATTGTTGGTTGCTTTGAAATCGAACCTCATGGCGCATTCCACAGTATCTCCCTCAGGGGTTGTTATGACTATTCCTGCCCCGCTGCCATGTGTGTTTGATGATCCGTCTACATGTAATTTCCATTGGAATTTAGTAGTCTGTTCATCTTCCATTACCCTTCTTACCTCGGCGTCTGGCTTGGTGAATTCCGCTATAAAGTCGGATACCACCTGCCCTTTGATTGCCGCTTTTGGTGTGTATCTGATATCATATTCGCTGAGTTCCATGGCCCATTTGGTCAGCCTTCCCGACACCTCTGGCTTTTGAAGAATGAGTTTCAATGGGCAGTCTGTATACACCTCTATTGTATGCACTTGGAAATATGGCCTCAATTTCCTGGCCGATGTGATCAGAGCTAGCGCTATTTTTTCTGCCAGCGAATACCTGGTTTCTACCAGTAACAATGCTTTGCTTGTGTAGTACACTGGCTTTTGTATTCCTTCCTCTAATCGGATCAATACCGAACTTGTCGCCACTTCTGTGACCGAGAGGTATAAGTACAATGTTTCTCCCACCACCGGTTTTGAAAGGATGGGTGCTCTCCCCAAATACTCTTTCAATTTCTGAAAGGCTTTTTCACATTCTGTACTCCATTCGAGCCCTTTTCCCTTTTTTATTGCTTTAAAGAATGGAGCGCATTTGTCTATTGACTTGGCTATAAACCGGTTGAGTGACGCAAGACATCCCGTTAGCCTTTGCACATCTTTCAGTGTCTTTGGTGAAGCCATTCCTTCTAATGCTTTGATCTTCTCGGGATTTACTTCAATTCCCCTCTAGTGTACCTTAAAACCTAGAAACCTTCCCGACGGTACCTCGAACACACATTTGCTTGGGTTGAGCTTCATTTGATACTTCCTTAGGACGTCAAAGGTTTCCTTCAAATCTTCCGTGTGTTTTTCTGCTGTGGTGCTCTTGGTCAACATATCATCCACGTAGACCTCCATGTTTTTCCCAATCTGCCGAGCGAATATCCTGTTTACCAACCTCTGGTACGTTGCCCCGGTATTTTTCAATCCGAATGGCATCACTTTGTAGCAATACAAGCCCTGGTCCGTGGTAAACGATGTCTTTTCCTCGTCTGCTTTGTTCATCCGGATCTGATTGTATCCCGAGTAGGCGTCCATGAAACTCAGCAATTCGTGTCCTGCTGTTGCATCTACCAACTGGTCGATCCTCGGCAGTGGGAAACTATCTTTTGGGCAAGCTGTGTTCAAGTCTGTGAAGTCTACGCACATCCTCCATTGTTTGTTCTTTTCTTGACCAACACTACATTGGCTACCCATTTCGGATACTTGACTTCCCTTATCGACCCCGCGGAAAGCAGCTTCTCCACTTCTTTCTTGATTACGACGCTTCTTTCTGGATTGAATAATCTCCTCTTTTGTACCACTGGTCGGAACTCTGGGTTGATGGAAAGATGATGTGAAATCACCCTCGGGTCTACCCCCAGCATATCTTCGTGACTCCAAGCAAA
This sequence comes from Acer saccharum, assembly GCA_030490815.1. NCBI lineage: Eukaryota > Viridiplantae > Streptophyta > Magnoliopsida > Sapindales > Sapindaceae > Acer > Acer saccharum. The sequence goes on along the minus strand of CM059875.1, from coordinate 8,155,794 downwards.
AACATCCTTATAGTCTCTTAGCAGCGTAACAAGTTGGGTTTTGACATGTACGCTCAAACTTGCCCCTACCTTCACCGTCCTACTCGGATCTTCTGGATCTAGTGCCACCTCTTGGGTCGGCTCGTCTTTCCTATCCTCGGGTTCTTCTCTGGGATCCAACTCAAATTATTTCAGCACTTCTGCCTGCTCTTCAAGTTCTCCAACCTTTTGTTGGGCCGTTACTGTGTATACTTGGTGTACTTCCCTATCTTTATACACTGACAAGTTTGCTCTTCGGGCCATCTCTTGTGACCCCTTGACCACTCCTACGCCATATTCAGTCGGGAATTTCATCATGAGGGCATAAGTTGCTGTCACCGCCTTGGCTTTATTCAAAAATGGTCGGCCCAATAAAGCGTTGTACGGCCAGTTTTCTGTATCTACCACCACGAAGTCGAGTAGCACTGTTTTTTTACAAGGAGCCTTCCCGATCTTCACGGGTAGCTTTACCGTGCCAAGCGACCTTACTTCAACTCCTCCAAATCCTCTAAGGGGTGTGGGAAATGGCTGTAGGTCTTTCCTATCTAGCCTCAGCTGGTCATATACTTCTGCACTAAGAATATCTGCTGAACTCCCATTGTCAATCAAAATTCGATGAACTTCTCTATGACCGATCCGTGCGCTGATCACTAGTGCATCATTCGGCCTCACATCTACTCCGTGTGAGTCGGCTTCTGTGAATATGATCGGGTCCCAGCCCTCCTTGATTCTCTTCGGGTCGGGTTCAATAGAATTGACGTCCAAGTCTCTCCGTGCCTCCATGGCCTCCCGGATTTCCTGGGTCCTTTCCCTGTTACTCTTGCCAATCGCTGGTCCTCCGAAGATGGTGTTAATTGCTCCTTCATCCTCGGCTTTCTTGGGACTAAGCTTTCTTGCCAGCCCGTCCTGTCGGCTATCCTTCTGTCCATCTGCCATGTCCACCTTTTTGAAAACAATGTCTTTCAAATGCCCTTCCCTAATGAGGGTTTCGATATGGTCCCTGAGCTGGAAACACTTGGATGTCTCGTGCCCATTCTCCTTGTGGAAACGGTAATATTTGGTGGTGTCCCTCCGAGCATATGTTGACTGCTTAGGCGGCTCTTTAGACATGTTCTTCTCTTCTAGGATTGCCAGGACTTCTTCTTGATCTTTCTTCAATGGGGTATAATTTGTATATCTACCCTGGAACTTCTGCCGCGGTTGATCAGTTGTTGGGTCATATGCTCGTCGTCCATCCCGACCATCCCGCGTTTTATTTTTCTGTTTGTCACCTTTGGTATCGGGTGCCTTTGTCTGGTCTTTGGTTTTGGATCCCTCCGGGCGACCGCCATGCACAAAGTAACCTCCTGTGGCAATTTCCTCCTCTTCGGCCAGGGCGTAACCCCCTGCCATGTCCATCATATCGGCATAGCTGGTCAGTCGGGCTCTTCTGAGGTCAAAGGACAATTGGCCATTCTAAAGGTTGTTGATGAATGCGGCAATTATTGCTTCATCATTTGCACTCCCAATTTCGGACACCTCCTGACCGAACCTCCCCAAATATCTCTTCAGCGACTTGTCTTTTCCCTGTTTGAGTTGGGATAAGTGAGCCACCGACTTTTTCCTATGTACATTCCCGAGGAACTGCCTGGAGAAGGCTTTGCTCAGCTCGCTGAAGCTGCTTATGCTTGCTGCTGGCAATCTACCAAACCACCGGGAGCCTAGATCCCCAAGAGTCTAGGGAAAATTCAAACATAGCAGTGCGTCATTGTGGACATACTGCACCAAAGCACTCCTGTACCTCCGGACGTGTTCTTTTGGATCTGTGTCCTTCTTGAACAGCTCAATGTGGGGCATCCTAAATCTCTCCGGGAAAAGCATCCTCAGAACCCCGTTGGTGAAAGGGCTTCCGGATTCATCATCTGACAGCTCGTTACGCCCATATCGCTTGACTAAAGCATCCATTTGTCGACGATTATTCTGAACTTCCCGGGTCAGACTCTGTATGAGTATGTCTCTGTCTCCTTCAGGTTCCCCTAACGCATTGAAGTTTTGACTTATGGTCAGTTTTTGGCCCCTCTCCTCCGGATTCAACTCTCTACAATCTTGGTTTAGGCCATGCAGCCGGACTATGCCCCTTTGGCGCTTGCGATGATGATTCTGCTCACTTTCTTTCGAAGAGGATGACCGGTCTCTCCGATAACTACGCCTCCTAGGGTGGTCTCAATCCCCAGCTATCCGATCTTGATCGTACCCTTTGTCAGAATCATTCCCCTCTCTATGCTCCCTACTTCTCCTGGCCACTCTTTTAGATAGCATCTCTGGTCTGCCTGTAGGATCTCGTCTTGCCTTTGGGGGTGCATCAGGCGTTGGTATCACCACTGCAGAACGCAATCTTGTTGTCTGCTGGTTTGGGGCGGACAGATTGTGAGGCGACATCAAACCTTCCGTGACAGAAAGGTCAATTCCTTACCTTGCTGCGTCTGATATAAGTTGTTGCAGGGAAGCGCGGAGTCGTTGCGCGATTTCTTCATTGGTTGTAGGGAAACATTGAATACCAGCCAGGGCGGCTGATTGGTCTACCGTCGTTAGGGTTGCATCTGCAGTGTTGAGCACGGTGTCATCTTCCAGCTCGTTACTTGGCATGCCTTGACTGTACCTGGAATCGCTACCATCTCCTTCGCCAGCCATTGTTGTCACAAACTTTCGGGTCCCCCTCCTTCTAGCGCCAATTGTTAACGGTGATTTTTGATGGTCACCAAGTCAATGATCTATTTTCGAATTGCTACAGTTTATGAACGAGAACGATTTAAAATTAAGAAGAAATAACAAGCAATTACGTGGTAAAACTCCAATGGTTGGAGAAACATCCACGGATTGTTGCCTTAGCAACGAAGCCAAATTCACTATCAAGAATGGTTACACGAATATTACACTTTAATCTCTCTCTCTCTCTCACTGTTTTTTCACGTACCCCCTGTTTGTGCATAGAGGGGGTATTTATACATGTTGTTTTTAGGGTTTTAAGGTGGCCGTTAGGGTTTAGTGTTGTGGTGCCCAAGTCTCAAGCGGTTTCCTAGTCCTAATTAGATTATGTTTCCTCTTTTGGCTGAGTCCAGTTCTAGACGAGATTCTTTCTCCTTTATTCGCGGGAGAACTGCTTGTTTCCTTGTTGAACTCTAATGGTCCACATCGTTGCTTATCGTGGACGTGCTGGTCGCTGATTATGATTGGCATATGAATGTTGGTGACTGTCTCATTGATTCCCGAGTATGTATGCCCGAGTGTGCCCGAGTGTGCCCGAGTGAGATTTGCTGCCCGAGTTGATCGTCTTCGTTTGTGGTCGGACTACTTACTCTCTTTTCCGAGTAGGTTATCATGGGGGTTTCTGCTCCATAAGTTGACTTATCTTGACTCCTGCTTTCCTAGCCTTTCGTGTTGATGACGTGTCCTTCACCACTAATTTTTACCTATAACACAACCAAAATGTGACAATAACACATCATAATTACAATCATTCTAGGATGATTCACAAATCATAACTGAAGCATATAAATGCTTCACGAATTCTATACAACTACAAGACCATACCAACTAAATAGCTAATGTTTTAAGACAAAAATGTTTAAATAGATAGTCTTTAACAAATCTTATATTTAAGTGGCGTTTGTTTTTTGTTTAAAGACTTAACAGGTCTGAATTGGGTCTGAAATCTGAATTGAGTCTGAAGTCTGAGCAACATGTTTGTTTATTGTTTTATAATATCTTAATTAAGAGCTAAGCTGTTTGTTTTTTTTAAAACCAAAACAAAAACATCTGAAAACCGGTAATATGACATTCGTACCCTTGCATCATTGATTGTTATATATCATTGTATTTATTTGTTATGTACTTGTATCTTGTTAATCCAAAAATATTAAAATAATAATAATAATAATAAAGTTGACACAATTATTGAATAATTAACTCTAAGATATTATAAATTTTGATTACACTCGTGCGTATTAAGAAAAAAAATTACAATGCATAATAATAATAATAATAATACCATATTAATACATGATTAATAATAATTAAGATTTAATTAAAACCGAATTTTTTTTGGATTAAATTATCTCTCTCTCTCTCTCTCTCTCTCTCTCTCTCTGTGCACTTCTGCCCAGAATGCTAAACCCTCTATTACCCCACCATTGCTTCTATGAAAATCTCTTAAGGGCAGAAGTGCTAAACCCTCTATTACCCCACCATTGCTTCTATGAAAATCTCTTAATTTCATGAATTTTTTTGCAGCAAAACTGGAATGGTTGTTTTTAATTTCTTTTCAGTTTGCTTTGGTGGGTGTTGAAGTGAAGAGAGAGGCAATATGAAGAAAGAAAAAGAAAAAAAGTGAATCCCAGAGATTTTCTTCTCCTTCTTCTTCATCTTCTTCATCTTCAACAACAACAACTACTACACCCAAAACCCAGAGCCAGAGATTTTCTTATTCGTCTCTTGTCTCAAAGTGGGCAATTTGGGAAGAAAAAAAAAGTGAAGTGAAGTCCTAAAAGAAGAAATTTTCAACTTTTTATTCTCAGACATTTTTAATTGTTTTTCTGATCTTGGACCACTTTAAAAAAAAAAAACAAACAAGAATATCTTACTGAGACATTTCAGTAACTTTAAGTTTCAAGAGGCAAAAAACAAACAAGCCCTTATAGCACTCAATAATTACTATAAATTACCTAACTTGGATTTCAAAATAAACCATGATTCAAACATCAAAGCCACAACATGTCTTACTCACTTGGTTCTGGAATTGTCAACTTGATATCCTAACATTAAATATTGAATCCAAATAACGGAAGAAGAAAGACTCCTCTTTGCATTGGAAATCTCTATTAATGTGTGAATTCATAAGAAAATACAACATCCATCGTAAGAATCTAATCTTAAGATTCTTAGAAAAATTTGAGGATTAGATGGATATTGGGAAAATCGATTCAAGGTTTGCTAAAACACTATACTTAAGATCAGATAAAGCCAATCTAGGACAATGTCCTAATACAATCAGGTTAAACGACGCTCTGACCTCCAACATTCAATAACTTGTTAATAATGTAAGAGCATCTCCGAGGGGGCTCTCTAAATTTTAGCTAAAATAGTTATAAAGCTATTTTAGCTAGTCACTTTTCATGGGGTCACTCCAATCATCATCTCTATTATAGCCAAACATTAATATTTTAATATTTTTGAATTTAAAATATAAATAAATTTATTTTGTTTCAAACTGTATTTAATAAAAAAAATATTTTAAAAATAATAATACAATAGGAAAGAGAATTTGGCTAACATAAAATGACTATCCACATTTGGAGAGTGCCTTGCTATTTCTCCAAAATAGAGAGCCATGTTAGGGAGTGGTTGGAGTGCAAAAAACCCAATCATCACTAGCCATTTTGGCTATGGAGCATGTTTAGAGAGCCCATTGGAGATGCTCTAAGGGTGCACTCCCAGTACAGTATTCTAGAAAAGCTAGAATATATTCACATTCCTCTTAGTTGCTTTTGAGAGGATTCAAAAGTACTCATCAAATGATTTCAAATGCACTATTTATAATTCGAAATCTAACCGTTGCACATTAATATAATCACTAACAGTACCATTAATCTAAATAATAGTAAAATATTTATTGTGATAAAATCATCGTAACGGTCGCATAATTACTCGCATAAAATCATCATTTAGTAACAATGGTTACAACTTCTAAAATTAATAAAATATAATTATTGTATTTTAAAATTTTAAATAAAATTTCCAACATGTTGTGTTTGACTAAAAATGCACCATAACCAACATCATATATATATATATATATATATATATATATATAATAATAGAGTTTCACAGTGCCACATGTCGCCGTGAGGGAGCTTCGGTATTAAATTATTTATTATTAATTAATTTTCTATATTATTAATTAAATATTTATAGACTATAAATGGACCGATATTAATATAAAAAAATATATCAACTAATATTAATTTCCCAATATTCAATTAATGTTAATGGGTGTACCAAGTTCAGTTGTTTTTAAGATTCATTAATATCACATAATAAATATTTAATTTTTTATATTCTTAATATATTATTAAAAAATATATTTAATAATATTTAATTGTTATATTCTTTTAGTATTCCTTCTATTTATATAATATTATCATCATTATATACACTCTCTTAATGGTTATTATTATGATCAATAATAGAACACCAAAGACCCATCATATTCTCTTTTAAATCAACAATCTTACTCTAAAGCTCTTTCCTTTTCCTCAATTTTCTCTATAAAAACCACTTAAAATCTCACATTTCTTATCTTCTATTTGTCAATTCTTTTTTATTTTTGTTATTTTTTATTCCTGTTTCTCAAATAATAGCTCGATTAGTCACATGTTTTGCATATTCATTAATTTTTCTTTTGTTGGTTTTTTGTAATATGTATTTCAGGACAAGAAGGTGGTCATTTTGAACTCCCTGTAAGTTTATCTCTTTTCTTCAACACTTCAATATAACTTATTAGTAGTAAATTATTTTATTTGTTAGATTAATTTATTGTTTGATGAACAGCTTTGAGTTTATAACGAATTTTGTTGAATACATTTGATAAATAGCGAGTTATATGTGTTTGGTAAACATTGTTCATCTTCAATTTAAACTAAACAGTTTTTTTTGTTTATATGATCTTCAGTATTTATCTGATGTGGGGTTTGTGCTCATAAAGATAATTCATTCCCTTACCAATTGTTTTAGAAATTAATAATATGGTGTATAAGAGCTACAATATTATTAGAAATCTAAATAGTGTGGACTCTATATATATATATTGATTAACCATTATTTTTTTTGAAAATATTGATTTAACGATTTTAATTTTCTATAAAATAAACAATAGAGAAAAGAAGAAGAGAAAGAAAGGAAATAAACCAGTTCTATAAGCAAGGGCTACATTCAAACTAAGAAGTACAATTTAATAAAGGGAAAGTATCATTTTCGCCCCTGTAGTTTACTATATTCATAAAGTTGCCCCCCCTAGTTTCAGAAATGGTTGGTCTTCCCCCTCTAGTTTGCCATATTCGAATATTTACCCCCTACCGTTAGGATTTCTGTTAAATAAGGGTTTGACCGTTAAATACAAAGGAGAAAATACATTTTCCCCCCTGTAGTTTGCCATATTCATAAAGTTGCCCCCCCTAGTTTCAGAATGGTTGGTCTTCCCCCTCTAGTTTGCCATATTCGAATATTTACCTCCTACCCTTAGGATTTCTGTTAAATAATGGTTTGATCGTTAAATGCAAAGAAGAAAGTATGTTTTTACCCCTAATAATAACGTTGATTTTATAAAAAAAAAAAAAAAAAGAACAGAATTAGCTTAACAAGGTATATTTAATAATTATTAAAAGATATTAAAAATAATATTAAAAAATTAAAAACATCAATTTCAACTTTCAAGCCTTAATTATCTCTCTCTCCCTTGAAATTAAAAAAACAATTATTAATTATCTCTAGATTCAATCTCTACCATCCATCTCAAACATGAACGGTGGAGATAATTATATAAAAAAAATATTAATATCAAAAATTATAAAATAATATAATTGTAAAAAAAAAAAAAACTAATCAAATTATATAATAATAATAATAATAATAATAATAATAATAATAATATAATTGTAAAAATAAACAAAAACGATATTAAAAAAATCTCACTTTCTCTCTCTCAACATTATCTGTGATACTTTCCCTATTATTATTAGATTCATTAGCAAACACCACCTAACTTTTTATTTTGTTTTATTCTCGCCGGCGATAGGATGAAGAAAAGAGAGAGATTAATTATCACAGATAATGTTGAGAGAGAGAAAGTGAGATTTTTTTAATATCGTTTTTGTTTATTTTTACAATTATATTATTATTATTATTATTATTATATAATTTGATTAGTTTTTTTTTTTTTTACAATTATATTATTTTATTATTTTTGATATTAATATTTTTTTATATAATTATCTCCACCGTCCATGTTTGAGATGGATGGTGGAGATTGAATCAGGAGATAATTAATAATTGTTTTTTAATTTCGAGGGAGAGAGAGATAATTAAGGCTTGAAAGTTGAAATTGATGTTTTTAATTTTTTAATATTATTTTTAATATCTTTTAATAATTATTAAATATACCTTGTTAAGCTAATTCTGTTCTTCTTCTTTTTTTAAATCAACGTTATTATTAGGGGTAAAAACGTACTTTCTCCTTAGTATTTAACGGTCAAACCATTATTTAACAGAAATCCTAAGGATAGGGGGTAAATATTTGAATATGGCAAACTAGAGGGGGAAGACCAACCATTCTGAAACTAGGGGGGGCAACTTTATGAATATGGCAAACTACAGGGGGGAAAATGTATTTTCTCCTTTGTATTTAACGGTCAAACCCTTATTTAACAGAAATCCTAACGGTAGGGGGTAAATATTCGAATATGGCAAACTAGAGAGGGAAGACCAACCATTTCTGAAACTAGTGGGGGCAACTTTATGAATATGGTAAACTACAGGGGGGAAAATGATACTTTCCCTTTAATAAAAGAAACAAAACTATGATGTGATTACTTCCCAGCAAATAACCCTTTTTTGGGGGAAAAAACTGAAAATTTTGATAATATTTTTATGCATCATAATATGTTTGAATTAATACTTCAAAAAAAAAAATTATTATTGAATTAAGAAAAAATTACATCTTAGTTCAATTGGATGCTAACGGCCCATGTTTAAGGTGTAAAATACACAATATGTAACTTATCTGCTTGCACACCTTAACTTCATATCCGTTTTAATGTTTTAAAATAAATTGATTAATAATTAATTAATTAATCATATTTTGTTAGTTTTACTATATAAGGGCATCACTTCTTTGCTCCTGAAGACACCAAGTCTGTCATATTCATCTTCAAGACACAAGAGGCACTTCATATCTTAGACGAAATAATTGTAGTTAGCATACGAATTGAACATGTGATGAGAACCATTTTTGAATATCTCAAGTGTAAAAAAAAAATAGTAGGCTTTTGCATTATAATTGGTGATGGGGTTTTATCATTTGATCTTCCAAGTATATCATCTCATTAAGTGTTCATCTGTTGAAGTTTATAGTCAATTTGTAATATTATATTAGCAATACTTTATGAAAAGAAGAGGTGTTTTATTTTATTTCCTTCCACTCTGACAAAATCATTCAATTTATACTATAAATTGGAAATGAAAATATCAAAAACTGTAACAATCCGGGTTGAAAAGGTTGATATGAGTGACAATTATGTTATATTTTACAATGCCCACACATCGGACAGGATGCAAACTAGTATATAATAATAACAACTTTTTTTAACCAGAAGCCGTCATGCATCAACTTAATAAATGTTTAGAAAATTATCATAATTAATCAAATCAAATCAATAATCATCAAATAATCTTCATATCATATTATATTATATCATATATAATATAATTAAAATAGCTACTTCTTACCGGGAGCCACCACGTGTCCTGCATAAATACTTTAATCATATCATATAAAAATAGCTATAATTCATTTATTAAAAATAAAAATAAATAAAAATAGCTTCATAAAATATCATATCATATATAATAACTTCTAATCATATCATATCATATATAATAATATAATTACAACATTTTTTAACTAGAGACCATCAAGTATCAACTTAATAAATGCTTAGAACATAATCATAATCATAATCAAATCAAATCAATAATCATCGTATCATATCATATCATATATAATATAATTAAAATATCTACATCTCACCAAAAGCCACCACGTGTCTTGAATAAATGCTTTAATCATATTATCATATATCATATTATATAAAAATAGTTATAAAATAATATAATAAAAATATTTTTTAACTAGAAGCCGCTATATGTCAACTTAATAAATGCTTAGAACATAATCAAATCAAATCAAATCAATAATCATCATATCATATATAATATAATTAAAATATCTACATCTCGATAAGATGAGGTTGGTCCGGTGATAAAACCTCTCACACCCACACCATGAGGTTGTGGGTTCGAGTCTCTTCCCCCTCCCCCATAAATCCCCGAATTATTGTAATATTTCAATATATATATATATATATATCACTAGGAGCCGCCATGTGTCCTGAATAAATGCTTTAATCATATCATCATATATCATATCATATAAAAATATGGCAAATTGTACAAACATGCCTTGAGGTATGGTATAAAGGCTTAATATTCAAATTTTGGTATTAATTACAAAAACTTATCATCATGTTAGTCAACGGCCGTTACATTTAACAGCTGACTGAGTTTGCCTAGTTAAAGGTCTATAATACCCCTACTATTTATTAATAAAACGTCATACTTAGTCCTAAGAATAAATTAATCTTAAACTAATCAATTTAAGAATATTAAACAGTAATAAATTTATAAAATAAATATATATCAATTTTGGTTTAAAATAAATATATATAAATATAATAAAAGTCAAACTGTAAAAAAAATAAAAAAATTAATTTACCTTACTAAAAAAACGAAGAAGAAGATATTTCAAAAAAGAAAAAAAAAAAACTCAAAAAAGGTTTTTTTTTTTTTTTTAATTAAAAAAGGAACAGAAGAATTTGTTTTTTTTGGAAAAACCCATTTCACCATGAAAGCAACAATATACCCAGAACTAGTAAACAAATAAAGCAACAACAAACACATTATGGTTGGTTTATTATGGTTTCTATGTCTCACACTCTCAGTGCAGCAATATCATAATTTTAATTTCCAATTTTATCACCCCTAAATCTGTCAAGAACATATATTAGAGCACCCATCTAAATTACAATCTCAAACCAAAACCCAATCCAAATCGATAAACAAAAGCACAATCAAATGATTTGTTAGAGAAAAACCCTTGCTTAGGGCATACTTCCTAACACGATGAAGAAAAAAAAATCTGGAAAATTTCTTATTTGCCCAATAAGTCTTGAAAATTGTAAAAAGGCCTAATAAGTCTTAGAAATATCAAAATAAGTCTCAAGAATACCTAAATAAATCTTGAAAACACCAAAATAAGTCTCAGAAAAAAAAAAAAAAAAAAAAAAGTGCGAGACTTATTTTTGTGACTGTGTTTTAAGGGTAATTTTATCATAAACACATTTTTGGTGCTATTAAAACTGGGGGGGTGGGGGATTCATCCTAGATTTCGTTTGAGTTTGATGAATTTGTTTCAAGTGATGGATTTTGGTGGATTTCACAAATCCCACAGATTTCATTAGATTTTGTCGAAATTGTGTAAAGAGTTCGTTACATAGAATTGGATGGATTTGTAAAGATTTGTCTTTTTTTAAAAAAAAATGACTACCATGACTACCATGACTACCAACAACCCAAACACAAGACTGAGCCCTTTTCCTCATTCGCCCATGACTGCCAATAACCTAAACACAAGAACCCAACAAACCCTCCCAATCAGCCATTCCCACCACCTAAATGAACCCAACAGCCCCTCCCACCACCAAAATCCAATCTAAACCACCCCCCCCCCCCCCCCCCCCCCCCTCCCCTCCCAAATCAAACCTAGCAACAAACCCACAAAATCGATTGAGAAAGTTTGGATAATTTGATTGGAAATGAGTTGATAGAGAGGATTCAAAATCATGGTACTTTGGTGATAAATAATTGGTTTTATCAAGATGAGATATTGAGTCATTAAGCTATTGGTAGGTTTGTTGGTCATGGTGGTTGGAACTCAATGGTTGAGGCTACTTGGCATGGTGTGCGTTTGCTAGTTTGGCCACAGTTTAGAGATCAAACGATGAATGCAGAGGTAGTAGAGAGAAGTGGGTTGGGGATGTGGGTTAAGAGCTGGGATTGGAGTGAACAAGTGGTGGTTAAAGGAGATGAAATTACATAGAAGATTAAAGAAATGATGGAGAACAATTTGTTGAAATCACAACTGAGAGATTGATGGAGAGTGGGTGGTGTTCTTGAGCAGAGAGAAGTAGAAGATAAAATTGGAGTAAAATGGTGGTGTTCTTGAGTAGAGATGAGTAAAATTGGATTAAGAGTAAATCCATCCAAATCCTTGCATAAATGGTAAGATTTGTGAATAACCTCTCTATTTATATTTTTCCTTTCCAAATCCATCACTTAAATAAATCCATCTAAATCTATGGGATTTTGAATATACCCAGATTTCATAGGATTTGTTTGAAATCCTTCAAAATCTGAGTTGAATACACTTGGATTTCATTGGATTTATTTAGAAATCCAACGAAATCTAGATTGAATACCCCTAGACTTTGTTGGATTTCAAACAAATCAAATGAAATATGAATCCAATACACCCATATTTTAAATTCCAATAGAATCCAATCAAATCCAACAAACTCTGGGTTGAATACACCCCCCTTAAGTTATTAAGTTAGTGCTAGTCCTAAAAGTAGAGAAGAAGTAAAGAGTGATAGAAAATTTTTAAACCCTTCCATAATATTTCATTGTACTAATATGAATCAATGAAAATTATCAAATTTAACCTTATAATTTTATCAAATTTTGATTTTAATTACCAATCACCAAAAATGGTGCTAGGTATGGTGATTGGTGAGATTCCACAATATGTACATATAACTAGATTGCATCCCACACGATGTGTGGGAACTATAAAATGTAACGCAACAATAATTTAATGATTTAAGTTATTGGTCTAAGATATTGGATGCATTGGAGATGAAAAACAATCATAGGGTATTTCTCTAAATTTATTTCATTGAGATCGATCTCTAACAAAAATTAATCAATGATCAAGTTAAGCTTTTCTCATATGATATGTTGAAACTTTATGATAATATATTATTCATCAAGTATTAAAGGAAAAATATGTGATCTAATAATAGTAATAATTCTCATTAAATCTAGAAAATCAACTATTAATTGAAAAAAAAAAATGAAGAGTTGAAGAATATAAAATTGAAGGGTTGAATATAATTTGTTTTTAAAAAAAACTAATTAATGGTCAAGCTTTCTCATAATGACAAGGCTCCAAAATAAGATAAAATAATTAATAGTATAGAAAAATCAAGAGTCAATCCCATTGGTGGAGTCAATATTTTGGATACTGACCAGTCAGTACATAAGTATTGTTCACCAAACAGTATATATATTATATTATATTATATATATACATAAATGTTCAACTCAGTACGCACTGATATAACTTCATCAATGTGTTAGATGTGGACCATTACATTTACATGCTTTGAGTCAAAATGTATGCACTTGTCAAAGTTTCTCCATAATCAGTGGTCCACATGCATTGGTACTGATGTAGTTACATCAATGTGCATTGACTAGAATGGGACCATATATATATATATATATATATAGTTAATTAATTAACAATATGTAAGGTTTATGATTTGCATTGGCTTGATTCCATTGCAAAACACTTTATGTTTGTGTTAGTTGTTGCTTAAGACATTATTTGAAGAAAGGAAGCTTAAAAAGTGAAGAGCAACGTCTAGTGCAAAAGTCGTCTCCAAGAGGTGAAAAACGTCAAAGGTAAATCTTGACTTCTATCCTCTTGCAAGGCGTTAACGAGCACACACACACACAATTCATACATGTGTGTCCCTACATCGTGGTTCAAACATTTGATATAACACATTCACACATCTCATAGTATGCACATGCATTGATCTTGTATAAACAAACATTGTGAAATTGCATGCTTTGTGACTATCTCTTTGATATGGCATGCTTGTGTGAATATGTGTTTATTTGTTTGTGTATTTTGTGTTTAGGACTTGAACATATTCTTATTTAATGCCTTATTGAGTTCCGGTCATTTTGGTTACTCATTCATAAGGTTTTGAGTCCAAACAAGTTGACTATGCTACTTTTCGTTCTCATTTGTTGTGTTGACTTCATCGTCGGATTCCGAGATAATTTCTCAACCATTTTTCAAAGTTGTGTAGTCGTAGTCATGCGTGAGAGAGTCACGGTTCGTAATCTGAAAACGGATTCAAAATCGGAGTTCGAATGCCCAAGATATGGGCTGAAGAACCAAAGGAGCACGCGAGAGAAGTCGGGAGCACGTGTGGCCACAAGGCCTTCCCGTATGGGAGGCCGTGGGCCCCACGGCCAAGGGAGCCCTCTGCTCCCATGTGGCCCACGCGCCCCCCACGGGGAGGTGATGTGGCATGCTCTGATTGGCTCGAAAAATCTCTCTCTCTTCTCCTTTTAAACTCATCTCCTTCCCTTCACACTTTGTTGAATTTTGAAGAACTCTTCACGATTTTCTGCAGAATTCTCCAATTTTTCGTTTTCTTATTTTGATCATATCTCTCTCATACGAACTCGAAATCAATCGATTCAAAAACCAAAATTGTTGGTCTCGAAGAGAGCTACAGACCCTAAGCATTTCCAGAGGCAGATGACTTCGCCATTTTTCTCAGCTGATCCATTTTCAGTCCGTGGTCAAGGTTGTTATTTCAACTTCTTCTTTTTCAATTTCATCTTTGATCATCTCTTGATTCTTACTATTTGATTGATGAAATTTGTTGAGAGGTATGTTAGATCACATGCTAGGGTTTTTTGATCATTTGTTAATTGAGATTTAGCTTTGTGATTTGTTTTGAACATATATGTGCTAAACTTGATTTTGTGTGAAATTGATTCTAGAAAATGAATATATGATATGTCTCATATTATTTTCTAGATTTTATTTCATGATCTAAGAACTAGGTTTTTAGTGTGATAAATTGAATATTCAAACCTTTATTCTTATTGATTTGCATGTCTTGATTTCTAGATAATCTTGTGATTGTGTGTTGGAAGCATATTCTAGATTGTCATTGAACATGTACATTTTGTTTGATTAATCATCTAGCTTAATTTGTTTGTGTTTGCATCACTTGCATCACTTTAGATCATAGCCTTGCATTAGGTTGAAGTCTCTAGCAAAGTGAGTGAAGCTTTGTGGATAGAGCAAGGAAGCCTTGATTAGAGTCGGGAGGACTCGGATAATCAAGCAAGGAAGTCTTGTCTAGGGTCGGGAGGATCCGGATAGGCAAGCAAGAAATCTTCCTAGAGACGTGAGCGTCTTGGATAGGGAGTTGCTTTCTAGAGGTGTAGGATACATCTCGGATAGGAAGTAGGCTTGGTGATTCACTAGCTCGAGGGTAGATTAGGAGTTGATAGCTTGAGCGGATATCATGAGTGATAGCTTGAGTGTGTAAGTCCTTTTTCACATAATGGATTGCTTTGCCGGTGGCTGTGGTATCAACCCGTGGATGTTTCCTCTTTGAGGCTTTACCACGTTAAAACACTTGTGTTCATTTTTGCTTTTACTTTTCTTTATCTTCCATATCTTTCATTGATTGCATATCTTGTAAATTGATTAACTCTTGTATAAGTGAAATCAATTAATTTGTCAAATATAATCAAGTGTGTATTTTCATTGATATATTCCGCATTATTTTTTAATTGGAAGAATTTGGAGCCTATACCTATTCACCCCCCCTCTTGGTATATTTCACTACTACTTAAGGGAAATTTCATTTGGTATCAGAGCGGGTGTCTAGATGCACTTAGATAGATCCTTTCTTTGTAGTGTTTTTGTGTTTTTGTTTGTGATAAATCATGATTAAGGAAGTGTATTCCTATGTGGCTTCTTTTGTTGAACATATTGACTTAGATGAGAAAAAGATCAATGATCTTACTTTTGAAAATGAACGTTTATCCAATGTCAATATGTTCCTCAACAAGAAGTTAGAGAATCATGATCTTGGCTCAAAGGAGTTCAATGAACTAAAAGACAAGATCCTAAGTCTAGAATTGAATCTTAAAGATAGCAATGATAGACTTGGTATCTTGAAGCAAGAAATTGAGCAAAGAGATTGTTCTCTTGTTAATGCTAAGAAACTTGAAAATGTGCTTAAATCCAAACTTAATGAGCATTTAAATCAAGAGAAAAAGTATGAACAATGGCTTGATAAATCACGTAAAGATGTTATGTTTAGTGATGACATAGCGGAAAAATATGCCATTGAACTTAGGATGCTTCGTGAGAAACTTGATGAGGCTAATAGGGTGATTAGCAAGATGTCATCTAGTTCTAATAAAGTTGAAACCCTCATTAAAAGTGGAAAGCATCCATGTGACAAAAGAGGTTTGGGTTATATCAATGAGAAGGAGACTCTTTCATCTAACAAATCTACTTTTGTCAAAGCAAGCATTGAATCAATTGTAGGTACACTCTCTCAAGGTAAAGCTATGAAAGCTACCGGAGGTGCCTCTTCATCAACAAGGATGTTCAATGGAAGAACTCAACAACATAAGCATCAAGAAGCAACAACCTCAAATGCAAGAGGTGGAGCATCAAGGGTTGCTCTTCAAAGAGGTAAAATTGTGAGAAAACCAAATGCTATGGAAGCAAATGCAAATGGTAAATTTCTCAAATTTATTCCTATTTGTCATCATCGTAATATGATAGGACATGTTCGACCTAGATGCTTTGAGTATATTCGGAAATACAAACTTGATAATGCTTTTCATGATATGTCTTTGAATGGACCTAGGCAATTATCCATGTATGGATATAGAAATAGACCTAGGAAGACCTTGGAAAAGCATGTTGTTGAAAAAGTTGTTGATGACTTGCTTGCTAAATCTTGTGTTGTGCCTCACTCTACTATGCATAAGAAAATTGATAATGCTTTGTTTGATATTTTTGAAGATGTGACCAATGAGGTCAAGGTGCATGTTAAAAAGCCTAACATTGAGTCAAAGCATGTTAGAAGTAAGAGTGAGAAGCATGTTGTGAAAAATGTGTGGATTAGAAAAGACACATCTAAATGTAATGTTGCACAATATGCTTTACGTGCCAACTCCTCCTATTTTTGGTACCTATATAGCGGTTGCTCTAGGAACATGACCGGGAACAAAGAGTTCTTTAAGAATCTTGTTTTAAAGGATGGAGGTTGGGTAACTTTTGGTGATGGTACCAAAAAGCAAGTTCTTGGCAAAGGAACAATTTGTATCCCCGGATTGCCTAAACTTCGCAATACTTTGTATGTTGATGGGTTACAAGCTAACTTGATAAGCATTATTCACTTGTGTGAAATTTTTAAAGAAGTTGGCTTTAACAAAGATGTATGCACTATAATTGATAAAAAGGGCAATGTTGTCCTAAGTGTCAAAAGGTCTATAGACAATTGTTATTGTCTTGAGATAGATCCTCTAACTTGCAACATGGCACATGAGTGCAACAAGCTTGATTTGTGGCATCAACGTTTGGGTCACATGAATTTTAAAGATTTGAAAAAGCTTGAAAAACATGGCATTGTTAGAGGTCTTCCTAATCTTGGTAAAAAGCTTGAGGTGGTTTGTGAACCTTGCCAATTAGGTAAGCAAACCACAATTAGGTAAGCAAACCAAAGTATTTCATAAGAAAAATTCTTACATAGCTACCAAGAGACCTTTAGAACTTGTGCATATGGACCTAATGGGGCCAATTCAAACCGAGAGCATTAATGGCAAAAAATACATTTTTGTATGCGTTGATGACTTCTCTAGGTTTACTTGGGTTTATTTTCTTAGAATCAAGACCGAGGCTTTTGATTACTTTAAAAAGTTTTGTAATCAAGTTCAAAATGAAAAAGGTCTTGATATCAAGAAAATATGTCGCATTAGGAGTGATCATGGGACGGAATTTGAAAATGCAAAATTTAGTGAGTTTTGTGATGGTTTAGGGATTTTTCATGAGTTCTCCGCACCTAGAACTCCTCAACAAAATAGTGTTGTTGAGAGGAAAAACCTTGTCTTGCAAGAGATGGCTAGGGTCATGCTCAATAACAAGAAAGTCCCTAGAAACCTATGGGCCGAGGCGGTCAATACCGCTTGTTATGTGTCAAATCGTGTTTTTAAGAGGCCCGGTACAAAACAAACGTCTTATGAGCTTTGGAAAGGCAAGAAGCCTAATGTGAGTTACTTCCATACTTTTGGGAGTAAATGTTATATTTTGAATGATAGAGATCACTTAGGAAAGTTTGATGCTAAAAGTGATGTTGGTCTCTTTCTTGGGTATGCTATTAATAATCGTGCATATAGAGTCTTTAACTTGACTACTAAGACTATCATGGAGTCTATCAATGTGAAGATAGATGATCTTAGCATGCTTAATTTGTGTGATGATAATGGTGTCAATGAACCTAAAGAAAACATGTTGAATGACACTAAAACACCTATTGATGTGGCTAGTAGTGTTTCTAGTCAAGATGATGAAAATGATAGTCATGTTGAAGTTGTAAGTCAAGGGTTGGAAAATGCTTTAAATGATAATCAACAAAATAACCAAGTTGTTGAACATTCTCACCCAAGACTTAGAAACTTACACTATCAAGAAGACATCATAGGTGATTTAAATGAAGGGGTTAGAACAAGAAATCAAATTGCTAACCAAATATCCTATGCTTGCTACACTTCTCAAATTGAACCCAAAAAAATATTAATGAAGCAATTGTTGATGAATATTGGGTTGGGGCTATGCAAGAAGAACTTAATCAATTTGAGAGAAATGAAGTGTGGTCCTTAGTTCCTAGACCCAAAGATATAAATGTAATTGGCACTAAATGGGTGTTTAGGAATAAGACCGATGAAAGTGGCAAGATTGTGAGGAATAAAGCTAGACTAGTGGCTCAAGGTTACACTCAAGTGGAGGGTGTTGACTTTGATGAAACGTTTGCCCCGGTTGCTCGTCTCGAGTCCATTAGACTTTTGTTGTCCATTGCATGCATTAAAAAGTTCAAATTATTTCAAATGGATGTCAAAAGTGCTTTCCTCAATGGATACCTTCAAGAAGAAGTGTATGTTGAACAACCTAAGGGTTTTGTAGACCCACACTCTCCTAATCATGTGTTTAAATTGAAAAAGGCTCTCTATGGCATTAAACAAGCTCCAAGAGCTTGGTATGATAGGTTGACTCAATATCTTATTGACAACCAATATAGGAGAAGTGGCATTGATAGAACTTTGTTTATCAAACATCATGATCATGATATTTTTGTTGCACAAATATATGTTGATGACATTGTTTTTGGGTCTACTAATAAAACCAAGGTTGATGAATTTGTTAGTGTTATGTCAAGTGAATTTGAAATGAGTATGGTGGGTGAGTTGAATTATTTTCTAGGAATGCAAGTAAAGCAAACTAGCATGGGCATAATGTTGAATCAATCTAAATATGCTAAAAATCTAGTTAAGAGATTTGGCCTAGAAAATAAAAAGATTTTGAAACTCCCATGAGCACCACTTTAAAACTTGACAAAGATGAAAAAGGGAAAAGTGTTGACCAAAGCCTTTGTAGAAGCATGATAGGTAGTCTACTTTACCTAACGGCTAGTAGACCCGATATTTGCTTTAGTGCTGGCTTGTGTGCTAGATTTCAAGCAAATCCCAAGGAATCTCACTTAAAAGCCGTCAAGAGGATCATTAAGTACATCAAAGGAATTCATAATCTTGGTCTATTCTATTCATTTGATACTAATGATATCCTTGTAGGCTATTGTGATGCGGATTGGGAGGGAAACATAGATGATCGTAAAAGCACATCGGGCGGTTGCTTTTATGTTGGTAATAACTTGGTTTCTTGGTCAAGTAAGAAACAAAATTCGGTTTCCCTTTCCTCTTCTGAAGCCGAATACATTGCGGCCGGAAGTGCTTGCATACAATTACTTTGGATGAAACAAATCCTTAAGGATTATGAGATAGAACAAGGAAAAATAACACTTTATTGTGATAATTTAAGTGCCATTAACATCTCTAAAAATCCGGTTCAACACTCCCGTACTAAACAAATAGACATTAGGCATCATTTCATTAGAGATCTAGTTGAACATTCTATTGTTACTCTATAGCATTTGCCTACTAAAAATCAACTTGCGGACTTGTTCACTAAGCCCTTGGACAAAGAGAGGTTTAAAACTCTTAGAATGTCCATTGGCATGATTTGTGTTGATTGATGTCTTTGTGTGATTGTGAGTGGCTTGATGAGCAAAACTTTAATTGAATATCATTGTCTTTAAGAGCTACTCACTTGAGAAGTAATGATCTTTAACAAGTATCTTTTGTTGTTTTTAGATCATGCACTTGAGCTTGAAAATCTTATTTTTTTAAAAAGTGCACTAATGCTTCTCTTGTATGTTTTAGTTTTTGAGTTTTTGTGGTTGAATATGTGTAGATAATGGATGCATCTAGAAGTTTATTGTTAAGTACATGATAGATGACCTATGGTATGTATCCATTTTGCTTCGGCACTACATAGTAATCAACGAGCACCCTCATGGAAAGGGCTACACACCTTGGTTGTGAAGCCACCCAATGTAGGAAAGGGCTACGCCATTGTGATGAGTGAAAGCCGCCATGAGGAGTATATGTTTTTGTAAGTAAAATCAAAGAAGTGTTGAAATGAATCATTTAAAATATATATATATATATCTTTGATTCAAGCCTAAAACAAAACAAAACAAAACAAAAAAGGCTTATGGTGTATAGTTGAGAATTGTGAAAAAGCTCGGGTTGACAAATAGAAACGGGAAAACGAGCCACATGCACACACACGCTCATATGTTGATATCTATTCATTTTAAAAGCAAAAACCGGATGAATATCGGTTTGACCTATTTTTGGAAAGGCTTTAGATGGATAGGTGTGGATAGAGTTTGCATGTTGATATCACAATTACTCCTACTATATATTTGAGAAGCATTCACACACACACATTTTGCTTATGTGCTTGATTCATTAGCAATGTGAGAATATTTTTGAGAGATTAATGAAAATCTATGTTTCTCTCTTGGACTTTGACAAGTTATGAAATATTTTCTCTTATTGCTTGATTGTGTGATTGTGTGATGTCCCTTGTGAACAAATCTACTTGTTGATAATATGTGGAGCATATGTTAAGGGGGAGCTTTAGTTTATTCAACTTTTTCTTTCTATACGATTTGTTTGCTTAATATCTCATTCTTTATCTCATGTGTCCCTTGTCTATTCCTTGACAAAAAGGGGGAGAAAATGTATACCTCACCATGTTTGATATTGGGGAGATTTTGTATACTTCACACCTTGTGTGGAAAAATGTTCCAATTGTGTGATCATATTCCTCTTTGTGCTTAATTGTGACTTTGTCTTAAGGGGGAGAATTCTTGTCTTAAGGGGGAGAAAGAATTCTTTCTTGATAATGTTAAGGATAGTTGATCCTTGGGAATTGGGAAACTAAGGGAATGCTTTAAATATGAACATATTTTATTCACTTGAGATAATGCATTTGTGTATGAGATAAGGGATATCTTCTATGTTTGTTGTTTGGTGAAATAACTCACCATTCTTCTTTAGAGAAGATCTCTTGTTTGGTTGCTATTTTCTCTCATAGGTACTTTGAAGACCGAAAGAGGAATTCTTGAAGACTTGAAGACTTTTTAGTCTAGGGATTTCTTTGTAATGTGAGATTAAGAGTATGCTATCATCTTGAGTTTATTTGAGTGAAACATTGTATGGTGAGGTTGAGTGTTTTTGCCATGGAATAGCCAAAGGGGGAGATTGTAAGGTTTATGATTTGAATTGGCTTGATTCCATTGCAAAACACTTTATGTTTGTATTAGTTGTTGCTTAGGACATTATTTGAAGAAAGGAAGCTTAAAAAGTGAAGAGCAACGTCTAGTGCAAAAGTTGTCTTCAAGAGGTGAAAAACGTCAAAGGTAAATCTTGACTTCTATCCTCTTGCAAGGCGTTAGCGAGCACACACACACAATTCATACATGTGTGTCCCTGCATCGTGGTTCAAATATTTGGTATAACACATTCACACATCTCATAGTATGCACATGCATTGATCTTGTATAGACAAACATTGTGAAATTGCATGCTTTATGACTATCTCTTTGATATGGCATGCTTGTGTGAATATGTGTTTATTTGTTTGTGTATTTTGTGTTTAGGACTTGAACATGTTCTTATTTAATGCCTTATTGAGTTCTGGTCGTTTTGGTTACTCATTCATAAGGTTTCGAGTCCAAACAAGTTGACTATGCTACTTTTCGTTCTCATTTGTTGTGTGGACTTCATCATCGGATTCTGAGATAATTTCTCAACCATTTTTCAAAGTTACATAGTCATAGTCGTGCGTGAGGGAGTCACGGTTCATAATCCAAAAACGGATTCGAAATCGGAGTTCGGATGCCCAAGATATGGGCTGAAGAACCAAAGGAGCGCGCGAGAGAAGTCGGGAGCATGTGTGGCCACAAGGCCTGCCCGTGTGGGAGGCCGTGGGCCCCACGGCCAAGGGAACCCTCTGCTCCCGTGTGGCCCACGTGCCCCCCACGGGGAGGTGACATGGCACGCTCTGATTCGCTCGAAAAATCTCTCTCTCTCTCTTCCTTTTAAACTCATCTCCTTCCCTCCACACTTTGTTGAATTTTGAAGAACTCTTCACGATTTTCTGCAGAATTCTCCAATTTTTCGTTTTCTTATTTTGATCATATCTCTCTCATACGAACTCGAAATCAATCGATTCAAAAACCAAAATTGTTGGTCTCGAAGAGAGCTACAAACCCCAAGCATTTCTAGAGGCAGCTGACTTCGCCATTTTTCTCAGCTGATCCATTTTCAGTCCGTGGTCAAGGTTGTTATTTCAACTTCTTCTTTTTCAATTTCATCTTTGATCATCTCTTGATTCTTACTATTTGATTGATAAAATTTGTTGAGAAGTATGTTAGATCACATGCTAGGGTTTTTTGATCATTTGTTAATTGAGATTTAGCTTTGTGATTTGTTTTGAACATATATGTGCTAAACTTGATTTTGTGTGAAATTGATTCTAGAAAATGAATATATGATATGTCTCATATTATTTCCTAGATTTTATTTCATGATCTAAGAACTAGGTTTTTAGTGTGATAAATTGAATATTCATACCTTTGTTCTTATTGATTTGCATGTCTTGATTTCTAGATAATCTTGTGATTGTGTGTTGGAAGCATATTCTAGATTGTCATTGAACATGTACATTTTGCTTGATTGATCATCTAGCTTAATTTGTTTGTGTTTGCATCACTTGCATCACTTTAGATCATAGCCTTGCATTAGGTTGAAGTCTCTAGCAAAGTGAGTGAAGCTTTGTGGATAGAGCAAGGAAGCCTTGATTAGAGTCGGGAGGACTCGGATAATCAAGCAAGGAAGTCTTGTCTAGGGTCGGGAGGATCCGGATAGGCAAGAAAGAAATCTTCCTAGAGACGTGAGCGTCTTGGATAGGAAGTTGCTTTCTAGAGGTGTAGGATACATCTCGGATAGGAAGTAGGCTTGGTGATTCACTAGCCCGAGGGTAGATTAGGAGTTGATAGCTTGAGCGGATATCATGAGTGATAGCTTGAGTGTGTAAGTCCTTTTTCACATAGTGGATTGCTTTGCCGGTGGTTGTGGTATCAACCCATGGATGTTTCCTCTTTGAGGTTTTACCACGTTAAAACACTTGTGTTCATTTTTGCTTTTACTTTTCTTTATCTTCCATATCTTTCATTGATTGCATATCTTGTAAATTGATTAACTCTTGTATAAGTGAAATCAATTAATTTGTCAAATATAATCAAGTGTGTATTTTCATTGATATATTCCGCATTATTTTTAATTGGAAGAATTTGGAGCCTATACCTATTCACTCCCCCTCTAGGTATATTTCACTACTACTTAAGGGAAATTTCACAATATTTAAAAATTTAATTAATAAGAATTTTATAGCTTGTTGGTAAAAAAAAAAAAAAAAAAATTATTGCTTGTCTTTTAATCTTACCAAATAATGGAATACTTAAAAAAAAAAATACTTAATATTTAAAAATCAGTTTATTCACTATCTTATTAATTATGAGATTGCCTTTTGATTACATATAGATATATGATTTATGAAAAAGATTATATTATTAAAAGTTATTAAACTTAATAACTACTTAATACCTTTGACAAATATATATATATATATATATATATATATATATAATTTATGGCTTGTTTTTAAACTTACTAAATAATGTAATACATCAAAAAATAATAATAATACTTAATGATTAAAAATCAATTATGATATTGGTTTAGAGAATTTATCACTATTCCATTGCCTCTCGATTATCTATTGATAAGTGATTTATGACATTTAATAGAAATCCAAATTGCACAAGAAATGACACATTTCTATTGAGTATCCTTTCTGGTAAATTATTTGTTGTTGTACCCATTACACTCCTTCACAACGACGCTTTTTGCTTCTTCTTTTTTTGATCGATGAGCGATGCTTATAGCTTTTAACTACAAAACTAAACATATTCACAAATTACATACATCATGCATCCAAATTTAATATATATTTTATTTTTCCAATTTAGATACCTACTTTTCAAGATGCCTGGTTGTTTTTCCATTAATGCTTGATGACTAATTTATTGTCACAAATTAATTTTATAGATTCAGGTAATCTGATTAATAATTAGTGTTTCAGGTTTGGTTGGTTTTCTAGATTTAAGGAGAATTTATTATATTGATCATCATATTTTTAAGTCCTAGACAAAAATAATAGTTTCACATCCAATTCAAAAGATACAACAAAAGAAAATGAAAAGTACATATAAAAGAAGTAACAGAAGTTACATTGGAATCCAAACCGATACCAAATTCAACTAAATAAACTATTTTTCTTCATGTGATGAGTAATAATGATATATACAACTTCATTAACATTTCATGTATAAAGACTCAAACCACTGTACATAGACAAATAAAGTTAAAAAAGATAATATATAAATACAGTACGAGACTATTTCTTATATATATATATATAATACTATCTGCTATATTCTTTCAATTTTCCTTCAAATTCCCAGAAATCAAACAGGTTAGGAAACATAAATCAAA
The DNA here is from genome assembly GCA_030490815.1 of Acer saccharum. Classification (NCBI taxonomy): domain Eukaryota; kingdom Viridiplantae; phylum Streptophyta; class Magnoliopsida; order Sapindales; family Sapindaceae; genus Acer; species Acer saccharum. The sequence continues at coordinate 8,130,768 of CM059875.1, read as the reverse complement.
ATAGGAAAAAAACAAAAAATAAATAAATAATTTCACAACATATAAAAAAAAAAAAAATGAATAACAAATGTATACTATAAAAATGGGGAGACCAGGCATGATTTGGAGGAAATCAAGACTTGGCATTCATAATCCAAGATGGTTTGCTAGGCTTTGTTCTACTTATCAATATATATATGCTGCAAAATGTAGAAGTTATCCACTTTGATTCACTTGTGATCGTGTTCTCTGAGGAGTGGGGATGACCTTGTACGTCTCCTTTTTTCTATGATTTCTAAGATACCAAAAAAGACCCCATATTAATAGAATTAACAGAATTCAAAATAGTAGTCATATTATTGGCAAATTGACAAATAATTCTTTAGTCTTTTCCAAATAAAAATAATAACTTCAAACTCAATAACACTTAAATATATAGAAAGCACTATAAAATTAGCAAGTGAATATAAAGTAGGAAGGAGAGAAGCTTTCTAACTTGTTCAAAGATAAAGAATCTCGTTCATGTTGAAAACGATGCCTTGCATGGTGCACCATCCTAGATACGGATGCCAAGCTGTAGACGAATAGAAGGTTTTTTGAGTGATGAAGATAAATGATTTGGAGAGAAGTGAGGAGGTCATAAAAGATAAGAAATTAATTTCAAGCATTGAGAATTTATTTGAGTGGACAAAGTATGTGTTAATAAAATGAAGGGTTGTTAATTGATATCATTCACCAAAGAATTTAAATTTATAGAAGATGGATTGGAAAGTGAAGAGTTGGATAATAAGGTTGGAAAATAAAAAGGTTCAAAAAAAGGGAGAGGATTGTAGTAAGAGAGGGAGGTAATTAAGGAGGTTATACAAATTTATGATTGTCTTTTAAACTTACCAATTACTATAATATATATAACTAATTAATATTTAAAAATTAATTATGAAAATGGTTAATAGAATCTATTAATTATCTCATTAATTACGAAATTGTATAGAGAGAGTAAATAAACCAATTTTGGAAGAATAAGAATTTATGATTGTCTTTTAAATTTACCAAATATTATAATATATATATATAACTAATTAATAATTAAAAATTAATTATGGGAATGGTTAATAGAATCTATTAATTATCCCATTAATTACGGGATTGTATAGAGAGAGAGTAAATAAACCGATTTTGGAAGAATAAGAATTTATGATTATTTTTAAACTTACCAAATATTATAATATATACAGAAATTCTATTATCAGTTCGAACTGACAAAAGTTATATCAGTAAATTGATAAAAGTTATATCAGTTCGAACTGACAAAAGTTATATCAGTTTCTTGCATGTGGGTCACTGGATTTAAATACTTTAACTTGGCTGTATGCACTTGTCAGTCAAAGTATTTAAATCCAGTGGCCCACATACAAGGAACTGATATAACTTTTATCAGTTCGAACTGATAATAGAAATACTGATAATATATATAACTAATTATGGGAGTAGTTAATAGAATCTATTAATTATCCCATTAACGATGAAAATAAATAATGGAATTGGAAAGCTAAAATTTCTTAAACGGACTCAAATAATTACTTTCATAACTATCATTATATCTATGTAAATTAATGCGATAATTGGAACAATAATTCTTATTAGTATTTGAAATGGCCAAATCTTCTCCTATTGACACCTACTAATTAATAAAAATTAAATGATAAAGCTTCCACACAATGACACGTGTCAAGGTGAGGTTCCATTTTACTTTATTACGAGTTTACAATCTGCACGATGTGCGGGCATCGAAAAATATAAACTGAATATTATATTTATGGGGTCTTTCTAATGAATCAAAATATTATGGTTGCATTCAAATATATATATATATTATGGTTAAAATAATACAAAAAATATTCCTAAATCAAAAGTAATAAAATTATATGTATAAGATCCTTGAAAGACTTGGAATGATACAATGAAATTGGTCATCCTTTTAAAAAAAAAAAAAAAAAAAAAAAAAAAAAAAAAAAAAAAATTGAAGGTAATACAATTATATTTAAAGTTTTTTTAAAAAAAAAAAATATTACTATAATTCAGGATTTGGAGGAAGGGAGACAGACTCGTACTCACAACCTCATAGAGTAGGTGTGAAGAGAAACTTCATTAATTATTTGACTATCATTAAATAAATATTGACAGGTCATGATTTTTTCTAACCCTCATCTTTGTCTTCCTCTTCCTCCTAGTTCTTACAACCTCTCACCTTCTGACCTTCATCTTTATCATAGATTTTGAGCATCTCCATCTCTAAATTTTTTAAAACCCTTCGGCTAAAGATTTTGTATATTTGGGTATTAGTTTTTATTTTATTTTATTTTATTTTTTTATTTTTATTTTTTTTATAAATTTGAAAAAATTAAAAATTACGTTTTTATTTATTTATTAAAACTAAAAAAAAATCCCAAATGGAGGCCGCCATTGAAGGAGCCCTAAACTGGAGAAAGAATGCTACCTCCAGATCAGAGGAGGAAGCCCGCTGATCAATGCTTCCGACGGAAACAGGAAGAGACCAGCCTCCTATGTTTTTTTTTTTTTTTTTTTCAATTTTTAATATATTAAATATTGAAAATAAATAGATTGTGAGGAAAATAAATTTTGGTAAAAGGAAGGCGGAAAAGAGAATGAAGCAAGTTGGAACTTGGAAGAAAATAAGTAGTTGTAGAGGAAGAAGATGAAAGTGAGAAGGTGAAACTGGTTAGGCGTGTGCCACATCATGCTTTACATCAGATATACTGAAGTTTCTCTCGTAGGTGTGAGGGGCAAAATACTGGACCAACTCATCTTGTCTATAATTAAAGATCTTTGAAAGACTTCAACCATTATGTGTTTTTTATTTTTTATTTTTTATTTTATCTATTGCAAAGTACATAGCAGACATATTCATCTCCATATATATACATATATTTATTTATCTCCATGTATATTTCCTGCTTAATTAATTAATTAAACAGTAGTTTCGTAGCTAGACAATGGAACCTTCCGATATTCAAATCAGGAAGGGATCTCTACATCCATTTTCTTTTTTTCTTTTGCAGAAATACATTATACAATCATTCAATTGGAATATTGAACTACAATAATTAAACATTCTGCTAATGCATGTGGATCTCCACCAGATGCATGGTGGAAAAAAAATCAGTCTCTACGGTACAGAAACAACAAATTCCATGAACATGATATTGACTTACCATATACACAGTGTGTGTTCTATTAATGCTAACACCCACACCTGACAGTCTGACACCACTGATATTTCTATAAATGCAAGTCAAAATTTTCTATAAGATGAACATGCCATCAATTTACTAAATAAATAACGTGTAAATTCTAAGTATGTCCACACTCCACATAACAACTTTCGATCGTCTAACTTTCAGTCTTTGATCTGTTGTCTCTAAATAATTAAAGACTTAAAGCTATGACTGTAACCCCAAATTAAAGGTTGCAAATATTAAAAGTACACCAGCCTTGAACTAAACCGTTTGAGATTTTTCTTTTTCAAGCACCTTGATTACCTATAATGCATTACTACAAGAAAATTGTTATTTAGTAACAAACTTTCTATGACCATGTAATAAATGGTTACAAAATGTTACTTTCTACAACCATTATAACATGGTAGTTGCAACAAAGACAAATAATAGATCCAAATCATTTTGTAACCAAATATTTGTGATTTGTGACTAAATATTTAGTCAATAAAGGTATGTTTTGGTGACTATGTGTAATTTAGTTGCAAATGGGTGATTAATATTTTGGCGCCACCGTTTCCCTCCACATGCATATGTTTTGTGACTAGTAAGTATCTTTAGTAACTATAAATTTAGTCACAAAATGATTCTTTTAGTGACTATTAAATGTTGTCAGCAAAGAGATAAATAAATTTTTGCGCCATTTTTTCCCGCCAAAAATATACCTTTCGAGACTAAATATAAGACATTAACAACTATAAATTTAGTCACACATTAAGTCCTTTTGTGACTAATATGACCATGTAATAAATTGTTGCAAAATGTTACTTTCTGTAACCATTGTAACATGGTAGTTGCAGTAAAGAAAATTCATGGATCAAAACCATACTGTAACCAAATATTTGTGATTTATGACTAAATATGTAGTCAATAAAAGTATGTTTTGGCGACTATGTGTAATTTAGTTGCAAATGGGTGATTAATATTTTGGCGCCACCGTTTCCCTCCACATGCATATGTTTTGTGACTAGTAAGTATCTTTAGTAACTATAATTTTAGTCACAAAATGATTCTTTTAGTGACTATTAAATGTTGTCAGCAAAGAGATAAATAAATTTTTGCGCCATTTTTTCCCGCCAAAAATATACCTTTCGAGACTAAATATAAGACATTAACAACTATAAATTTAGTCACACATTAAGTCCTTTTATGACTAATATGACCATGTAATAAATGGTTGCAAAATGTTACTTTCTGCAACCATTGTAACATGGTAGTTGCAGTAAAGAAAAATCATGGATCCAAATCATTCTAGGACCAAGTTTTTGTGATTTGTGACTTTAAAAAATAGTCAAGGAAAATATGTTTCGGTGACTATTCAATTTGGTTGCGAATGAGTGAAATATACACTGATTTGTGACTATTAATTGTTGTCGACAAAGATGTAAGTAAAATTTAGCGCCATTTTTTTCTGCCAATAATATACCTTTCGAGACTAAATGTATAGCATTAAGAACTATAAAGTTAGTCACAAAATATTTTAGCGCCAATATTTCCCTCCAAACAATACTTTTTTAAGACCAAATATATTGAGTTAGCAACTGTAATTTTAGTTAGAGAATTAATACTTTTGTGTCTATTATCTTTAGTTTCCAAATAAGGAACATAATTGCACAATTCTTTCTAAAAGAAATATATATATTAAAAATAATAAAAAACCCTTAACATGACCATAAGTCAATGTATTTATAACTATTCTTGTATTATTGATACATTAGCAAATATATATATATATATATAGCGATTTTAAAGTTGGGGTAACATTGGAAGTATATAGGACCATTATTGAGGCTGGTTTCAACCATTCCTAGGATTGATTCCATATAATCCATAATCCTGCCATCACACAGACAGATCATAATGGAATTATTGAGTCCAATTTTCGAGAGTGGTTTTAGGCCGATCTAGACACTACCTTATTTTGTAATAATGTTTAAGAGTGTTCTTGCTCAAAAGATTTGTCGAAAAAATGTCGTTTTGGAATTTGACATTTATTTCTTTGGTTCTTCGTCTGAACCTGATTCTGAAATCTAGTTTTTTGGTTTTATACATACTTTTTTGGTTAATATTAGGCAAGACTTCGATCTACTTATGTCTGAAAATCTTCCATGCGGACACGGAACAAACGTGTTAGTGTCAACCGTCGGCAAGTTTGAGACCAAAGTGTTTGATATTGAGATCCAATAGTTTGAATTTTTTGGTGTGCTCACTTCCGAAATGTCTGATGATATAATCTAATGGCCTCATATTTTGTGCTATTCTTTTCTAAAGTAGAAATATAATCTATACTAAGGCCACATGCAACATTATATAATATTGGTACATATTCAAAAAATTAAACAACAATTATATAGGTATATATGAACATATAAAAAAAAAATGAAATAAGAAAAAAAAAATGTACCTTTCGATTAATGATTGCAGGAACGATATCAACCTACAAAAAATTGAATAAAAATTATGCTGGTGTGTGTGGTAGCCAGAAATGGTCCATAGGCCCAATATGACAAAGCCCAGACCTCATATCAAAAAGACCCAACCCAGGCCCGTTGGGTTGGTCGATCCAACTAGTGTCAGCAGCATGACTTGGTCTTTGAATGACCAAGTCAAGTCTTCAGTTAGCTTTGGTAGGTAACTGGAAGAGAGAATCTCTCCCAGTATCCCCCCTAAATCTCGCCCATGATCACAACATGATCAGTGAACGTTGGAGTCACTTCCACTACTATAAATAAGAAGGCTCCTCCACTAAAAAAGGCTCTCTGAATTCTCCCGATAAAAATAGATACTAGAGTCTTGATCATAATTCCGATCACCGGAACCCATTCTTCAGTCACCTGACTGTTTTGCTCAGCCCAAGCATACCTAAGGCTATCATCAAGCCCCCCACCTTTTTTATTTCTCTATATTATATTACTGTTTCAAGTTCTTTTGCAGGTTCAGCTAAGTCCAGACGACCATCCGCAGACGACAGCCGACGTCATTCATCCAACTTCTAGCTCAGTTGCTTTGGGCCTGATTCTACCCGACCCATTCGACATACAAGTTCGATGATAAAAATAGATACTAGAGTCTTGATCATAATTCCGATCACCGGAACCCATTCTTCAGTCACCTGACTGTTTTGCTCAGCCCAAGCATACCTAAGGCTATCATCAAGCCCCCCACCTTTTTTATTTCTCTATATTATATTACTGTTTCAAGTTCTTTTGCAGGTTCAGCTAAGTCCAGACGACCATCCGCAGACGACAGCCGACGTCATTCATCCAACTTCTAGCTCAGTTGCTTTGGGCCTGATTCTACCCGACCCATTCGACATACAAGTTCGATCGACCACCTACAGTTTGGCGCCCACCGTGGGGCCCATTGCAACTAACTTTGAGTCCAAATCAATCAATCCTAACTACAACTCAACATGGCCGGAAATGGATCAAACCCAACCGTCGAAGATCAGATCGCTATGTTGAACGCCCAAATGGCCGCCAGTGCTGAGAGGCTACAAGCGCTCGAAGCGGAAAATACGATAATCCGGGCGGCAAACGAAGAATTGAGAATGCTGGTCGACGGAGTAGTTCCGGATTCAGCCACTTCGGAACATCCAGTCCCGACGTCAAACGAAGATCACGACGTCGACCGACATATTCGGAGAGTTCCAGGGAACCCCATCCCACCAGAAGCAAATCCGGTCGACCATCAGAATCGACCAACACCTCAGACGGCAAGGGTTGAGATCGACCTCAACGACGTACCCGCCAGAAACGATGCTGTGAACGAACACGAACAGCCAGTAGATCAACAACTAGACAACGCCCCTAAGGCGGTTATGTCTCTCCAGTCGACACCCGGAGTGGTAAAACCGGGGCCAGACTTACATTTATCTGCTAATCTAGAATTCTCTCGCAGGTTTGCAGAAATGGAAGCTCTCATCCAGAGAATCCCAGGAGTCCCAGCTCCTATCAAGAAGAGTACCGCAAATAGCTTCGCTGACTCGCCCTTCGTCGATGCAATAGCTCTTATGGAGATGCCTAAGAAGTTCAACTTCCCAAACATGAAGCAGTACGAAGGGACGACCGATCCGGACGACCATATAGCACAGTACAAGCAGAGGATGTTCACTGCCGCAATCCCACGCGACCTTAGAGAAGCATGCATGTGCAAGGCCTTCGGATCCAGCCTTAGTGGTCATGCCCTACAGTGGTACACAAATTTACCTAATCACTCTATTGATTCTTTTGCACAGCTGACGGACACGTTCGTGGAGCAATTTGCAAGCAGCCGCAAGTTGGAAAAGTTGTCGGACGACCTCTACACCATAACGCAGAGGACCGGCGAGAACTTGCGAGCCTACATCGGACGTTTCAACAGAGAAAAAGTGCAAATCCCGCACTGCAACCAGGCGACTGCCATCTACGCCTTCAGAAAAGGTCTCAGGTTTGATTCTGATTTATACAAGGAACTTACCAAATACCCTTGCAGGACAATGGAAGATGTATTGGCCAAAGCATGGGCCCAGATCAAGTGGGAGGAAGATGAGGCAAACTTCGTTGGAAAAGCCAACAGCAGTTACTATGGAGGTCGTCGAAATGAGCGAATTGATAGAAAGTCAAACGACAGACGGTCAGAACCGTACCCGACAAGCGACAGAAGAAACATCCAGTCGCGGCACGAAAGCTCTGGTGAGAGAAGCACTTACGGGCGCGGTATTCCAAGGACGAGTCGACCAAAGGTGGAAGCGCCAGAATACCTCCTCAGCATCGAACCAGTCGACCTCGTTGCAGTTATGAGAGAAATGGGCAAGACGATCAAGTGGCCGCGGAAAATGAACGCCCTTCCTGAACATAGGGATCCAAAACTTCGATGCGAGTTCCATGGTGATCACGGCCATCGCACGAAAGATTGCATCGCCTTAAAATTTGAGGTGGCCGAGCTCCTGAAACAAGGACATCTACGGGAGTTCCTGACCGACAAGGGAAAACAAACTTACGCCAGACGCGACGACCAAAGGCAAACTGGCGCAGTCGATAGCCCTCCAGATCCTCCTAGGCAAGATAGGGTTATTAATTGCATTTCCGGTGGATCTGAGGTCAGTGGCGTAAGCTACTCAGCAGCCAAGAGACACACACGACAGGTGTCAAACGCAGAGATTCAGCCAAATCGAGAACACACATCCAAAGTCGACGAAACCGTCACCTTTCGGTCGACAGATAAATCAGATTTGTTCTCTCCCCACCATGATGCTTTAGTTATTTCTTTGCATATCGCTAATTGTTTAACTAAACGCATTTTAATTGATAATGGCAGTTCATGCAATATTTTGTTTAACAGTGCTCTAAGAGAGATGCAGGTCGACGAATCGAAACTCAGTCGTCGAACGACTATGTTGACCGGGTTCAGTGGAGAGCAAAAGAGTACGCTAGGCGAAATTGTGCTACCAGTCTACGCCGAAGGAGTCAACCTGTACATCAACTTCCTAGTGCTCGACTGCCAATCCCCTTACAACGCAATACTCGGCAGACCCTGGATACACGAGTTGAAAGCAATCCCATCGACTTACCATCAGCTGATCAAGTTTCCAACCAAGTGGGGAGTTAAAGAAATTAAAGGAGAGCAAAGAGCCGCAAGGGAGTGCTACCAAAACGCTTTAAAAAAGAAGAAACAGGAATCATAGCAATTACAGGAAGCCACGGTCGAGTCGACTCCAACCAAGCAGAAAATGGAGGAACTCGACGAGGTATCTATCGACCCAGACCAACTAGATCGTAAAGTATTCATCGGGTCGAGGTTACCAGACGACATCCGAAAGCAGTTAGTCAAGTTCTTGAGAGAACGCCGCAATAGCTTTGCCTGGTCGCACGAAGACATGATCGGAATCGACCTAGAAGTAATGGTTCACCGACTACAAGTCGACCCAGACCATCAGCCAGTTAAACAAAAGAGAAGAAAATTCACTCCCGAAAGGAATAAAGTGATCAACGAAGAGATACAAAAATTGTTCGACATCGGGTCAGTGAGAGAAGTAAAATATCCAGACTGGCTGGCCAACGTCGTCGTGGTAAAAAAGAAGAACGGGAAATGGCGAGTCTGCATCGACTTCACTGATCTCAACAAGGCATGTCCCAAGGATTCATTTCCACTTCTACACATCGACATGCTGGTCGACGCAACTGCAGGGCATGAATTATTGAGCTTCATGGACGCTTACTCCGGCTACAACCAGATTCTGATGCATCCAGACGACCAAGAAAAAACTTCCTTCGTCACCGAAAGAGGTATCTTTTGTTACAAAGTAATGCCCTTTGGTTTGAAAAATGCAGGTGCAACGTATCAGAGGTTAGTCAACAAAATGTTCGCCAAGATGCTTAGATCGACGATGGAAGTCTACATCGACGACATGTTGGTCAAGTCATTAGTCGCCCAGCAACATATCAACCATCTTCGGCAGTCGTTCAACGTACTCGACCAATATGGTATGAAACTGAACCCTACTAAGTGTTCTTTTGGTGTGTCTTCAAGAAAATTTCTAGGCTACCTAGTCACTCAAAGAGGCGTCGAAGCCAATCCAGATCAAATACGGTCGATCGAAAATATTGAGTCGCCTAAATGCATGAAGGACGTTCAGAAACTAACCGGTCGAGTCGCAGCGCTGAACCGATTCATATCGAAGTCGTCCGAAAAGTGCCTCCCATTCTTTAACATCCTCAGGAAGAACAAAGCGTTCGAATGGAACGATGACTGTGAGAAAGCGTTGCAAGATTTGAAAACCTACTTGAAGTCGCCCCCATTACTGTCGAAACCAAAGGATAACGAAGTACTGTTCATATACCTGGCCGTGTCTGATACAGTCGTAAGTGCAGTTTTAGTCAGAGAAGAGGACAGTAATCAGCATCCAGTCTACTATGTAAGCAAGACTCTGCTCGACGCCGAAACCAGATATAGTCGATTGGAGAAGCTAGCTCTTGCTCTTGTGATGGCAGCCCGCAAACTCAGACCATACTTCCAATGCCATTCGATTAAGGTATTAACCGCTTATCCCCTCAAAAATATACTTCATAAACCTGAACTTTCAGGTCGACTGACGAAGTGGGCAGTAGAACTCAGCGAATACGACATAAGTTTCCACCCGCGATCAGCGATGAAATCACAGGTATTAGCTGATTTTATTGCGGATTTTACCCCTGGTGAAAGTGTGCAGGTCGAACAGGAACTAGTTGCACTAACAGAAACGGCTGCACCCAGTAAATGGACCTTGTCGGTCGATGGATCAAGTAACATCAAAGGAAGCGGATTAGGATTGGTACTCGAATCCCCGCAAGGGGACATACTGGAGCAGTCGATCCACTGTGGATTTCATGCAACGAACAACGAAGCCGAATACGAAGCCTTAATCGCCGGGCTCGACCTCGCAAAAAGCCTGAATGTGAAAGTCATTAAAGTGAGAAGCGATTCCCAATTAGTCGTTCGACAAATAAATGGCACATATGAGGCGAGGGATCGGAGAATGTCGGCCTATCTAAACAAAGTCAAACAGCTGCAGTCGACTTTCGACGAGTTTTCAATCGAGCAAATACCCAGGTCCGAGAACACACGAGCAGACGCACTAGCAAGCCTAGGTTCGACGACAACAAACAATTCAAAATCGGTTCCAATAATACATCTCATGTCCCCATCAATTCAAGAATCAGAAACAGTGGCACCGGTCGACAACGGAAGAAGCTGGATAGAGCCGATCTTCAATTACCTCCAAGCAGACATTCTACCAAACGACAGGGCAGAAGCAAGAAGAATCAAAGCAAAGGCAGCCAAGTTCTGCATCCTATATGGTAAACTTTACAAAAAATCATTCACAGGCCCATATTTGAGATGTGTGACCCCTCGAGAAGCGTACGACGTCCTGAAAAGTTTGCACCAAGAAGAATACGGAAATCATTCCGGCGCCCGTAGCTTGTCGAATAGAGCCATCACAGCAGGATATTACTGGCCGACTATGCGAGTTGACTCTCAAAATCACGTAAAATCATGCGACAAGTGCCAACGCTTCGCACCGATATCACATCTCCCCCCAGGTATGTTGAATTCAATTTCGGCCCCTTGGCCTTTTATGAAATGGGGAATGGATATTGTAGGTAAGCTACCAGCTGCGCCAGGCGGTGTCGTCTACATGTTAGTCCTGACAGACTACTTCACCAAATGGGTTGAAATCGGAGCATATCAACAAGTACGCGACACTGAGGTACGCAATTTTATATGGAAAAATATCATATGCAAGTTTGGGGTCCCAAAGGAGATAGTGACCGACAATGGGTCCCAGTTCATTTCGTTCGACTTCAAAAATTTCTACGACAAATACGCGATCAAGTTAAGCTTCTCAACTCCACGATATCCACAAGCAAATGGACAAGCGGAGTCGACAAACAAGACAATTGTCAACACCTTGAAGAAACGACTGGAAGCTGAGAAAAGCCAGTGGGCAGAGAAGCTTCCAGAGATCTTATGGTCGTACAGAACTACCCCACGGCGATCGACAGGAGAAACTCCCTTCTCACTCGTCTACGGGTCAGAAGCAGTCATCCTAATAGAAACCAGGTTATCGACCGCACGCAGCGAGAATCCTGATGAAGAACAGAATAACTTAGAGCTCAGTTTCGAACTTGACCACCTCGACGAACGACGAGATCGTGCAGCCCTAAGAACTCAATCGTACCAACAACAAGTCACTCGACACTACAATAAGAAGGTTAGTGTCCGAGTCTTCAAACTCCACGACTGGGTACTACGACGAGTGTTCCAAAATACAAGGGAGGAAGGCGCCGGAAAATTAGGGCCGACATGGGAAGGACCTTATCAAATAACAGATGTCGTCGGGCAGGGAGCATACAAAATACGCGGCCTCGACGGTCGAGAGTGACACAACAGCTGAAATGCACTACATCTAAAACAGTACCATTTCTAAACTAGTTATTTCATTTTTTTAATATTTTTTTTGTTCTATCGACAATTCCCTATTAACGAAATCGACCCCCAAGGAGCAATAATGACGACTTAGTGCAACTAAGTGCAACCCTGAGCTCACAAAACTATATAATTTAACTGTCGACATCAACAAGCAACCACTGTCTTAGTCCAGGTACGACGCTCGCAACCTTCAACCCGGCGTCAAACTCTCAACAAACTTTTATGACTAACACATGTTAAGAGTTGGGGGAATAGCACTGGGGACAGGACAAATGACGATTGCAAATATGTCGACTGAAAACAAAGCGTAGTACTGGGGACAGATGTCGAATGAAAACCAAGAAACCAAACGCATGTACGCGTTATTATCTGTAACAAGGTCTTGTCGACCGAGAAACACATGTACGCGATATTATCTGTAACAACGTCTTGTCGACCAAGAAACGCATGTACGTGATATTCTGTAACAAGGTCTTGTCGACCAAAAAACGCATGTATGCGATATTCTGTAAACAAGGTCTTGTCGACCAAGAAACGCATATACGCGATATTATTCGTAACAAGGTCTTGTCGACCACGAAACACATGTACATGATACTATCTATATAAGGTCTTGTCAACCATAAACGCGTGAAATCGAATTATGAATTACAGTCATCGACAATGAGATCATACTGCAACTTTTTATCATAAAATATTGATTGACTCATTTATGGGCGTAAGTTTACAGGCTTATCTCATACAATTTTTTCACAAGTCAAATCGACTCATTTACATGTGTAAGTTTACAGGCTTATACATTTTTTACCCAAGTCGATCGATTCATTTATACGTAAGTTTACAGGCTTATGCATTTTTTACCCAAGTCGATCGACTCATTTATAGGCGTAAGTATACAAACTTATATCATACAAGTCCAAAACTACCACTGCATAGAAGAGTCGAAACAAAAGCAAAAACTTCAATTAAAGAAGGATAGAAATTCTTTCTTCAATGGTCGAAGTCGACCATAAACATTCGTTACAAATTACAAAAAAAAAAATATATATATATATATTTGGAAGCATCACTCAAGTGGTGGATCAGCAGCATCGTCGTTCAGGCTGGTCTACTGTTCGAGGTTCTTATCAGCATTCTCCCCTGCGCCTGCCTCTTCTTCAGGCGAAGGCTCATCTAGCCTAAGCATTTCTTCGCAGGCGTCGATCACCTCTTGCATTTCTTCTTGCTTCCAATTGACATGCTGGCCTGACAGATATTCTTTAAACAACTCTGCCCTGGCCTTGCATATCGCTATGGAGGCGATCGACGTGAGCTCATCCTCCAAACTAGCGACCTCGCCTTCCTTCTCAACCACTATCGCCCTCGCAGTCGTCGACTCTTCACGGTGACGATCTCTCTCTTCTTCCATGCTCTTCAAGTTATTCTCTAGAACAGAAACCTTCTGCTCTAGATCTTTCAGACGAGCAACAGCTGTGGCTTTCTCTGCTCTGAAAGCCTCGTTCACCTTTTTTAACTTTTGGCACTTGTCGTTAGTCGACTTGTACCTGTCGCGTAGATACAACTGCGTCTGCAAAGCCTGCAAAAGCAAATATCATGAGTAAAAAATAAAAGGAGGGGGTACCAGTTGAAACGACATGTCAAAATAAACTACCTGGAACGCTGAGAGTACGCCCGTATCAATAACTTCCTCAGGCTGCTTCTTCTTCAAGATCTCCTCATCAGCGTCAAGGAGGAATTCGTTCGACCTGGATAGAAATCCAGCAGGATCTCCTAACGACGAGATGCCGGAAGAAAGCAGCACCATCGACGAGTTAGGCTCGAAAGTGTCAGTAACCTTCTTTTTCGAGCTGGGCCCAACCTTCCTTCCAGCGTCGACCGACGAGTCCTTCCTTTGCCTCTTCCGTCCTACAGGACGCTCAGGGGAAGAGGTGTAAATGTGCACATCTTCAGCGGCCTCACCCTCTTTTGCTTTGTCGGCCGACGGACTCTTCTTTGCCGCCCGCTTCTTTGCCATTTCCTCCTTCAGACGCTGCATGGCATCAGCATTTTGAGGCAGGCGTGTCTTTGCGTTCGACATCGAAGTTACTACGAAACGACGTTCAGTGTCAGTAATAGGCGGCAAGAAAATCATTGTACAGCCAAGTATTTCAAGACTCCTCCTAATCCAAACATAGGATGCGAAGTCCTTCACTAAAGGATACGGTCGCCGCGTTCTATTCAAAGTCGACCACCGCCACAGACAGCTGGGCCTAAGCTTACCATCCGCAAGCAATACTTTGCAGCTCCGTTGTTCAGGAGGGATGCTCAGTATTTGTTTAGTGATGTCTGACGCACTCTCGCTCGTCACATCATTGTCAGCGCGCGTGATTTCTACAAAAGAGTTTCATCAACTGTTATAACAACTATCATACTAAGAGATATATTCATAAAAGAAATATCGTACGACACTAACCTTTCCGGTTCCAAATTCTCCTCAGCACATATCGTGATGCTCCCCAAGGGCCATCAATTGGCGGGCCCTTTGCAAAGAAGTATGCGTCCTTCCAAAACCGGTCGTTCATGGTCGTGTCAATAATAAGCCTATTGGCAAAATTCCTGGGAGTCAATATATAACGACCCCGGTCGCCTACGTGCTCTTTTAGAAAGTAATTATGCAGCACACACCCCAACCCAAATCTAATATTGTGCGTCTCTTGCAGAACCGTCAAGCTCAGCAAAATTCTCCAACTATTTGGCATCAGTTGGCCAGGAGCAAGATCAAAATATTTCAACAGTCGTCGCACCAACTCAAGGACTGGAAATCTGAAACCTAGACGTAATGTGTATTCGTAAAAACATGTCCACTCAGGTATATCCCAATCTGCTCGTTCACGACCTAGAGGGGCACGTAGTTCGACCGACTTGGGAATACCATACATCGTCCGCAAGCCGTCCAAATTCTCCTGGGCAATTAGACTTACTGGATTTACATCCAAAACTCCTGTCGCTCGACCAGAAGTAGACGCCTCCGCGTCATTCCTACACTGGGGAAATTCAACCGGTGTTGCTATTGCACGAACACCACCCCCGTCTAAAATACCCGCGACATTTATATTGACGATTTCTGACGGATCGTGAACCGTGACTCGTCTATCGACACTCGTCGCTCCACTCTCAACGCCTTCAGACCCATTCCCCGAGTCACTATCAGACCCTGATTGAGACGAAATCGAAATTGGATCGTCGCCCGACATATCTCCAAAAAAAAACTGACATGCAAAAAAAAAAAGGGGCGCAGGTCAGTCAAACCAAAACGCTACTATCACAACCTAAGGTTTCTAGATCAAAAGAAAAAAAAAACTGGTAGTCTACATTATGAAGCCCTAGGTGAATATCGACCTAGAATCTCATAAAGGCAGTCTACTCACAAAATGGGTACTCTATCGAAGCTAAACGACGGTCCTAATCACGAAGACACCCACGCAAAGCAGAAACAGCATATATGGTGAAAATCAACATGGTAGCGAATCAAAATATCAAGAGCTATCAAGAAATATCAAGAAATATCGAAAACAAAGAAAAACACATTTTTTCTGATAGATATCAAGATCCAAGATTCACATACAGAATAAAACGCAAAAATATATAGATGAGTAGAATGTATGCTAACCTTGAAGAAAACGAAGGAGCCTACTGAAGGTGGATCACCGGCACTTCGCAGAGAAAGAAGATCAGCAAGCACAGCAAGTGGAGAAAGCTTTCAAAAACCAGCAACGTGCAAAGTAGAGTCTTTTTGAAGTAGAGAGGTTTATTTATAAAACCAACTCTCCCTATAAACCCTAGTTAAAACGTCAGCGCCTTTTCAACTGCTATTTAACCCAACATAACCAACGTGTCAACTCCCCGTCAGTTTTTTGACCAAGGTGAAGTTGTCAATTAACCCAGGTAAAGTTACCAGTTTTAAATTTTAAACGCCTTTATCGAGAACTGCGCATGGGTTTAATAGCATCTGACGTCATCGTGGGAAACCTAAACGTTCCCACCAAAACGACCCATTTGCTACATTTCGAGACCATCTGCTATGCTTCGAGATGGTAGTCGAATGACAAGTCCTCGATGACTATCGAACGACAAGTCCTTCATAGCATTAATCCCCATACGGATGCGTCGAATAGCGTTCCAAGAACATCTACTCGACTCAATGAAAGGAGTCGACCGACAAAGTAATCCATCCAGCGCAAGTCACTCTCTAAATCAATAGGTTTCTTCTTTAGAGAGTTTTGACAACACGTCGTTGCGATGTCGGTCAAAAGATGAACATTTAAGTTCGACCTCGCTAGCACGCGAGTCATAGGGACTAGCACAGCGGCAAGTGAGGGTATCGTTCCGCAGGGAGGTGGGATTCGCCAACCGTCACCGGTTCTAGCTATTATTACAACACTCCGAGAGAACTCGTGTGTTGCGGTTGCGGAAATGTAAATAATAATATAAATAAATAAACTAACTACCATAATATATACATGGATAGGATGGAATGGAGAGATGCATGAAATGTGGTAACACTAGGGAAATGATTCAACCGTAACAATCCTCCTAATTAAGCTCTAGACTCACTTAGTCCCTCAATATGCAAGTATATCATAGGCTCGTGTCCCCTTAATTGATCTCTAATCTCTCTCGAGTCTTAGAAATCACATCCACACATACAAAGTACACATGAATTCATTAAGTGCCGTGGCACACACACAAGAGCCCTGTATGCCAGCCTAGTGTATCTCTCACTGTCTGGTCATATACAGTGGTTATTTCGTTGGGCATTTAATGCGCAACCGCATGGGCCATACTACAGCCAATAATTCATTCACAATGGCTAACCAAATACGGGATGGCAACCAAGTGAAAGCATTAAGAATACGAGATACCCATACAACACGTATGTTATATGCTCGTGTCCCCTTAATTAATCTCTAATCTCTCTCGATGTCTTAGAGATTACATCCATGCATAAATGCTTGGATTCATTAAGGACTGTGGGACACACACACGAGCTCTACACGCCAGCCTAGTGTATCTCTCACTGTCTGGTCAAATGTAGAGGATATCACGCTGGACATGTTAATGTGAACCACGCAATATATAACGCATAGCCTAAATATCATCCACAAGGTGGCTAACCGAGTGAAAGCATTAAGCAATGAAATACCATATAACTACACAAGCACAAGAGGAATTCAGTTTGTCTTTACTCTAGATACGGATTCGGTTTTATCAATCTCCCTAGGATGGCTAAACATGGGAAACAAGTTTACCAAACAACAATGTGCAATAAGTTGGTTGTTATTCATTAAGACCATTCAATATGGGTTAAGGGTTCATTCTCTTGATTTGGGAATTTTCCCTAAATCAATTTATTACCCAATCCGGCCAAGGATGAGCAATTGTGCCTTGATAACAAGACCCATTAAGCACAAGAATTGGAACCCAGGCCAATTTAGCAACTAAATGCCTGAACTGAAACCTTTCCCACTCTTTGGAGCTAAATCTCTAACACTCCAATTACTCTAAACATGGCATTTTGGTCATCCATCAATCAATCAACAATCATGGGAAGTTAAATTACACTACTCCTACATTAAATTACTCTACTCCTAATCCCAATCATGGACACATATCAATTTCAGGCCTCCACACACATGGATATTGAAATTAAAGCTAAATTCATGTAATTGGCAAAGAGTGAAACAAAACCCACAAGAATTTAAGCACAAACAACATATATTACACAAGTGTAGGGTTTACAATATTCCCCAAATCGGGGTTACACATCAAAGAAGCAATAAATACAAAGAAATGAGCAAATAAGAGACAACCTTTGAAGACAAGTCCTCCAAAGATGCTCCAAGCTTTCCTAGCTCGAAATTGGTCAAGAGACCACTCCTATTCCTTGCAAACTGCCCTAAGATGGATGGATGAAGTGTGAAAATGGTGGTGGAGGTGTGTGGTGAGCTCCCATGGAGGAAAAACCTCCATGGGAGCTTGGATCCTCCTTATTTGGTGAAGAATGTGAAGAAAATGGTAGAGAGAGAGAGTTGGGCGGAGGAGAGAGAGAGAGAGGGGTTGGGGATTCTGTAAGAACTGAAGAGAAGAGGGGATATATATAGTGGGGAGAAGGGTTTAGGTCAGAATTGAGGGGAAAAGACGAAAATGCCCTTAAGTGGCAGATTTTTGGGGGGTCTCGCGGATGACTTTTCAGCAGCGCGCACCGTTACGGAAACGGGCATAACTTTCTCCACAAACATCGGAATCGCATTCTTGATAAACCGTTGGAAAGAAGACTTCTGGAGCTTTCCAACCATATGTAGCACGAAACCCAGTTCGATTGGAGGAGAGAGATATGGCCCCCGCAAGTTGAGCATTCTGCAGGAAACTTTCGTCGAAATTCCGCCTTGGCTTTTGCGCCCTATTCTGCGCCCTAGGGCGCAGAATTACAAAAAAATGAAGTTCTGGTCCCTTTCTGCGCCCATTTTTGCTGCCCCTTGACGCAGAACAAGGGCGCAAAACAAACTTTCAAAAATTGCACTTTTGCCCCAATATTTCTCTATTTTTGCACTTTAGCCCCTGTGATGAAAAATATCCTGAAACACTTATTTAAAACGTTAAATACCCGGTTTTACTCGGAAAACAAGCATAAAAGATGAAAGTAAGGGGCTACACAACGTGTAGAAATAAGAGTTATCAGAGAGTGGGGGACAAACTGTGGTAGCCAGAAATGGTCCATAGGCCCAATATGACAAAGCCCAGACCTCATATCAAAAAGACCCAACCCAGGCCCGTTGGGTTGGTCGATCCAACAAGTGTCAGCAGCATGACTTGGTCTTTGAATGACCAAGTCAAGTCTTCAGTTAGCTTTGGTAGGTAACTGGAAGAGAGAATCTCTCCCAGTATCCCCCCTAAATCTCGCCCATGATCACAACATGATCAGTGAACGTTGGAGTCACTTCCACTACTATAAATAAGAAGGCTCCTCCACTAAAAAAGGCTCTCTGAATTCTCCCGATAAAAATAGATACTAGAGTCTTGATCATAATTCCGATCACTGGAACCCATTCTTCAGTCACCTGACTGTTTTGCTCAGCCCAAGCATACCTAAGGCTATCATCAAGCCCCTCACCTTTTTTATTTCTCTATATTATATTACTGTTTCAAGTTCTTTTGCAGGTTCAGCTAAGTCCAGACGACCATCCGCAGACGACAGCCGACGTCATTCATCCAACTTCTAGCTCAGTTGCTTTGGGCCTGATTCTACCCGACCCATTCGACATACAAGTTCGATGATAAAAATAGATACTAAAGTCTTGATCATAATTCCGATCACCGGAACCCATTCTTCAGTCACCTGACTGTTTTTCTCAGCCCAAGCATACCTAAGGCTATCATCAAGCCCCCCACCTTTTTTATTTCTCTATATTATATTACTGTTTCAAGTTCTTTTGCAGGTTCAGCTAAGTCCAGACGACCATCCGCAGACGACAGCCGACGTCATTCATCCAACTTCTAGCTCAGTTGCTTTGGGCCTGATTCTACCCGACCCATTCGACATACAAGTTCGATCGACCACCTACAGTGTGAACATATTAAGAAATGAAATAAAAACAAAAACCAAAACCAAAAAAATATACATTTACACAAAAGAATGTACCTTTTGAAGGAATATATATATAAGTTGAAAGAGAGGAATGCAAAAAGATTTAAATATTAAAAATATCAATTAACTGCATTGAATATGTAAAAGATGGGACAGAATTTGTAGAAGTCCATTAAAAATATTAGTTGCAAACCGTGAGAGCTAGAAGGGTTTAAATTTTAAATATTTAAAAGGGAAAATTGCAATAAAGTACCCTCACGTTTTGCCATACAACAGCCAAATCGTTTTTTTTTTCTAAAATTGCAATGAGGTACCCTTGACTTTTTCTAAAATAACAATGAGGTACCATTGACCATTGATCGACCTTGGCTTTAACGGCGTCCGGTACCGGCGGTCCATCAACGGCGTCAGTTAACTCAGTCGATGGTCGGATCTGGAAGATCGAACGGCGCTGAGTTCGTTGGCGTGATCGGTTTCGTCGGATTCACGACGGATAGGCGCAGATCTGGCGACGAAGCTTCAGCGGTGACGATGTGTGGCGGCGGCGATGATTTTCGAACGGTGGTTTGACCACCCAAACGATTTCGTTTTGTGACGGTCCTTTTGAGAGATCGAACGGTCGGCATCCCCCGCACCTTCTAGTGTAGGCGGTGTCGACCCACTCTCTCCAACGGTCGGCGAACGGCTGAGAGTAACGGTCAAACGGTCAAGGGTACCTCATTGCAATTTTAGAAAAAAAAAAAAAAAAGAGTTGGCTGTTGTATGCCAAAACGTGAGGGTACTTCACTGCAATTTACCCTATTTAAAATTATTGTTGCATTAAAATTTTGGATTGTGTTTCTTTTAGTATTCCTTATAACAGAAGCCATTCATATGATTTGTTAATGTTCAATTAATTAATAATTTATATTATTATTAAATATTAAAATTTTGAATTGCAATCCTTTTAGTAGTACTATGAAAGCTCGAGAGACCCTAGGATTTAAATTCAAAGTATTTAAAGTTATTGCTTTTATTAAAATTTTGGATTGTCGTTGTTTTAGTATTTTCTATAACAGAAGCCATTTATACGATGGCTTTTATGTTGAATTCATTAATTATTAATATTAGTATTAAATATTAAAATTTCCATTTTCCTTTTACAATTCTTTTTGCATTCCTTCATTATAATCATTTTAAAATGCACTCATTAATGAATGCTAGAAGCAATGGATCTGTTGGTAGTGATGGATATAGAGAGACTGTTTAGGTGATTGATATAAATTGCATATAAATTGATAAATGAGAATTAATGGAGAATTTATAGCAAAAAGCTTCTCACGCTAACATGTGGCATCACTGTTTTTCCAAAAAGCTTTTCACGTCGACATGTAGCACCGCTGTTCTTCCATTATAGAGTATACTAGTTTGCAGCCCGCACGATATGCGGGCATTGTAAAATACGCAATCAACTTCAATCTCTAATTATAAGAGATTATATATATATATATATATAAATCAACAGATAGTTCCCCATTTTGAAGAGATTAAGGATGGTTACCGACACCAAAGCCACTAAATTTGCATAAATTACCTGTTTTAAATTTATAACCCAATATTTGAATATCTAACTTCAAAAAGAAAAAAAATAATAATAATTCACTAATTACAATTTCTAATTTTCCGATTTTCTTGATGGTTAGGTAAACGCCAATGGAAATCTCATGTTCGCATACAACGCTTCTCCATTTAAATCTATCACAATTCAAACCAAAAAAAATCAACAAACCAATCAGAATTCGACATAATATTTCAGTTTAATGTGATAACAAAAAGTGATGATATTTGCATCTATCCAATATTGTATGTGCACGGTGCAGAAATAAGTAAATTTTTATAATTCAAACATTATCCAAAAATAAAATTATTAAATTGAATAAAATAAATATATCTTGTATACAATATTAATACAATATTCAAAAAAATTACTATTTTAATAAATATAATTAGTTACGTACATAAATATTAAAATATTAAATATTATTTATTTATCATTTAAAATTTAAATAGTGATTATTTAAAATTATAAACATTTTTCTCTAAAATTGGATTGACATAAGTGGAAAAAGAAAAAAATAACTGCAATAAAGAAATTAAGGAGAAAAAAAATATTGAATTTAATTAAAAAATAATAATCTAAACTCAATCAAGAAGATCTAACTTTATTCATTTATTTTTACTAATAAAAACTACCATGTTTAAGGAGATTCTAAGGGGAAAGAAAAAAGAACCCTCCTTTATGCCGCTCCTCCACACTTTTTTTCTATTCTTTTTTCATTTTTTATTTTATAAATGTTGGAAGATATAGACAAGGCCGGTCCTGAGATTTCAGTGGCCCGAAGCGAAATGTGAAAATGAGGCCTTCAACCCTCCATGTATGTTTATTAATACTTATAAAAATAATTATAATAACCCAAAATCAAGACCGTAACACAATAAAATAGCATATAAAAAGCAACCGAAATAAAATTTTTATAATTGCATCAAAAAATATATCACTTGAACCTTATTCGTCTCACGGTTTAGAAAATAAAACAGACCAGAATCCTCTAGGATTTTGATCTCCCTTATTGAAAATAAAATATCAAATTTTACTAGAAAAGGTAAGTTTGATCTATTTCCAAAACCTAAACTTTATTCCTAATCAAAGCATCAAACTTAAAAAATAAAAATAAAAATATTAAAAAATAATAAAAAAAATCTTCCTAAATTGAAAAAAAATATCAAAATCCCGTCTAAAACAGAAAACCAGAAAAACGGAGGTCAAAACGATATTTTCTGGAAAAACATAAGTCATAAAAAATATAGGGCTCGTCGATACGGTTCCAACGACATATTATGGGACCAAAGACATCATTTGACCCTCCAACAACCTTCCAAAAGTGTCCTATATTAGTTTGATAAAGGGATTTACGGGCTGTTTGGGATAGCTTTTCAGGGGCTTGGAAGCTCTTTTGAAACCCAAAAGTCACTTTTAGGGCTGTTTGGGTAAAATCAAAAAATAACTTATTGAGCTTGGAAGCTCTTCTAATGGAAGCACCACATGAGTTGCTTCTCCAGGAATGACTTTTGAAAAAAACGAAAAGCCAAAATCTGATGTGTGAACAGTTTAATGAAATTTTTGTATTACCAATTTTACCCTTTTCTTTCATATATATAAGAAACTGAATTTCAGACTCATCTCTTCCACGTTTTTTTTCACATGAATGCTCTGATGTTCTTCCCCAATTTCTCATTTGAACCCTAATCTCTCTAATCTCCCAAATAGCAAATATGTCATCGAATCCATCATTGGCAATGTGTTTCTAGAAAGATTGAAACAAGTTTTCATTGAAAATTATATACAAGTTTTTATATACAAGTTACAACTCTCCTTCTTGAATCAATCCAATTTTGTTGTTTTGTTCAAATGAACTTCTTGTTATTGTTTTTTTTTTTCAAAGGCCGAGGAGGTGTTCGCTTCTCTGGCGCTTCCATTGATTAACCTAGTCGGGCTTAAAACTCTCGAAATGGCCGAAGAGGGACGATTCACCACCATCCGCGTCAACACTGCAGATTCTCCTGATCATGTAATCAAATTTATATTTTTTGTATTTTTTGGGGGGGATATATTCGTAAATTAATTAGCAGCAAGAATTGCTTTCTAATTTTGGTTAATTTAGCGGCAGGGAGGGTGGATAAACGGTGTAGTATTTGAATTGCCGATTGAATCACCTGTTTCTGTTCGACGAGAAGACCATAACAATTTGGAGGTAACAGAAAAAAACCAGTTAATTTTAATAAAGAAAATGAAATTTTGTTTTATTTAATCTGCGATAAAGCCGATAATATATCTTTAATTGAACGGTATAGTTGTAAGTATTTATGAAATTGTTGATGTTCTGTTGTTGGTACCAAATTTACTTTAATATGATGAAAAAAGTGAAGTTGATTTATTCAATCGCTGCAACAATAGCTTTTCAATCTGAGTATTTGTGTTAAGTGTCTACTCTCTAGTTAATTAACCATGGATTTGGGTATTGCTTGCATCAAAGGTGTTCGTAGAATTGTCGTTGAATCCTCTCATTTTCGGTCAATTAATTTTACAACTCACACAAGTAGGAAACTCTGCTACAAAAGCCACCATAGCAGGGAGAGAACTCGTAGAGAAGCAACAGACAATTTATACAGCTTATTCAACTCCTTAGACAGATAGAGATCCAAGTCAATTCACGCAAGGACATTATTCTCCAGACTCTAGCCGATCATCGTGTTTCCCTCCAGAAATTATTTCGCAAATCCGTCTATCATTTATCCATCCTTCAGCATCGAAATAATGACGCCTCTCTGACTCTCACTATGTTGAAGCTCCTTCAAGGCTTATTTGATTACATGGGTATAGTCTTTGATTCCGTGGAGAGTGGCGTGGAGGAGCTAATGCAGTCTCTGGCTGCTCATATGTGTAATCCGATGGTGGAATATGTCAAGGGCCTCAAGGCTGATATGAAATTCGGAACATGTATGCGCTTGTTGGCGACTGTTGAGGAGATGGAGATGGAACTAAGAAATGGAAGGCTTGAGTTGGAGGAAGCGAAGAAGAGGATCAGAGTTGCAGAGGAGGGGAAGGTTGAGGCGTTGAGCAAATTAAATGAAACGCATGAGAGAGTTAGGAGATTGAATGAACTCCTTGAGTTCCTCTCTGAAAACAAAATAGAGCCTAGAGAATGTTGTGTTCTATTATAAGGTACATTATTTCCAGTTGCACACTTTTGCATCACAATTTATCAAAGGCCTGCATGATTGATTATAACATGCACCCACAAACACAATGTTACTACTAGTGTACTTGCTCACTCACAACTCACAAGTCACAATACATTTTGTGAAATGAAATATCATTTAGTTGGATGAAATGTGAGTGAATAGACACACTTGGGTCAACCACCCCCCCCTAATCAAATTTTTCTTGTTGATTATGATGCACTGTATATGAATAATAATTTTCTTCTTGTTCTGTCTGTGTGAAGTTTCTAGGCATGGAAGAAGGTCAAGAAAATGATGACAAGCTATTGTAGGAGCTGTTGAAGAAGAGAAAGTACCAAGCACCGAAGCGCCCAATGGGACCTCCACAACTTCTGAGCCTAGAGCCCATTGTATTAGTAATTTTAAGTGATTTTTTATTACTTTATTTCTTGAAATATAATAGAAAAAATGGAATAATAAAAATTTATATTATTCCTTAAGAAGCAAATTTATATATATATATATATATATATATATATATATATATATATATTGTTTACTCAACCAACATGCAAATGTAAAAAAAAGAGAAAAAAAGAAGATACAAATGTTACATTTAGAATAGATCTTTTAAAAAGTTCCAACCAAACATATTTAAAAGCTCTTTTATACGGGTAAAAAAGTAATATCATAATTAGAAGTTATTTTAAAAAATTCCATCCAAACAGTCTCAAAAGCTCTTCTAAATACAAAAGCTCTTCTGAAATATGCTATCCAAACAGCTAATAAGACGCTCAGGCTTTTACTTCTCTTCTTCTACTGTTAAAAGCCAAAAGTAAAAGTTATCCCAAACGAGCCCTTAATATCTTGTTGTCTCTTGTAATAATTATAATTGTGTTTCATGTGGGCCTTTTTTTAAAAGAGAAAAACATATGTAAACGGTGGGTCTTTAAGTCATATAATGATGAGCCCTTAATATGTGGATCTCCAGCCTCATATTCATAAAATCACAACAAAATTTTTTTAACTATAATTTAGAAATTTAGGGGCCCAATGCAATGGGGCATCCTAGGCAGTTGCCTCTTGGGCCTACCCTCAGGGCCGCCCATGGATATAGAGAAACCGAAGACTTACCAAAAGAAGTTGTTAGAATAAATGAAATTTTTGCTAGTACGAACTCTTATATGAGTGAACTTTTATAACTAAGTTGAAAAAAAAAAAAAAAAAATCAAATTGGAGCTTACCTACCTCAAAATCACCACAACATAGGAAGAGATACTTAGTTGGTAGGTTATTTGTCTTTCTCATCCCTACAATTTTGGTAAACAAAAAAATTTAAGCATTAAAAACTGAAGAAAAAAAACAAAAACAAAAACAGGTGCCATTAGAATTATGGAAGAGACTTTAGGGTTGTTAAATAAGAATTTCCTGGTTGCATATATGTGTATATATATATATATACAGATTTTCTATTATCAGTTTGTCCTGACAATAAATATATCAGTACGAAGAATGTTGACCACTAGATTTACATACTTTGACTCAAAGTGTATGTACTTGTCAAAACTTCTCCATAATCTGTTGTCCACATTCTTCGTCCTGATATATTTATTATCAGTGTCAGGATAAACTGACACTATAAAAATTGTATATATATATATATATATATTCAGATTTTCTATTATCAGTTCGTTCTTACAATAAATATATCAGGACGAAGAATGTAGACCACTAGATTTACATACTTTGACTCAAAATGTATGCAGTTGTCAAAACTTCTCCATAATTTGTGGTCTACATTCTTTGTCCTAATATATTAATTGTCAGGACGAATTAACAATAGAAAGACTGTATATATATTTATTTATATATATATATATATATATATATATATATATATATGTAAAGAACCAATAGATCTTTCATCTAAATAGGCTTGATAGTGGTGGAAATGAGTAGTCACAGTTTATTAATGATATTGGATATCTAAAAGTTTCCTCTTAACTCATCCATATAATGATTTAATTAAAATCAAATTCATTAACAAATAGTTAATTAATGGAGAATTTAAATTTATAGAAAATTGTGAAAATTGAAGGGTTTCAATTTATGGAAAATTGAGAAAATTGAAGGGTTTAAATTTATGGAAATCTTTTAAAATCGAAGGGTTATTTTATTTAAATTTATTAACATTATATATATATTAATGGAATAGAGAGTATGTAAATGCATGAAAATTTCTATAAAATTTGAAATTCATTTTTAATAGCCATTAAACTTTTAACTTTTGTCTATGTTGTTTTCCCTGTTTTGTTTTTGTGTGCCTTTCCCCTTTCTGGATTGTGTTGTCTTTTGCTGCATTTTGCAGTTGTCCAAAAAAAAAAAAACATTAACTGATATTTACCATTCATTGTGTTTTGTATAAAACATCAAGGTTCGAATATAATATCCAAAAAAAAAATTAAAAGAAGAATTAAAATGAATATAAAACTATAGTTATTATTATATAGAATTTAATGCTAAAATTACCTCACAACGACACGTGGCAAATTTGGAACAATAATTATTATCAGTAATTAATATGGTTAAAGCTCCTCCCATCGACACTTAATAATTAATAAAATTTAATTATAAAGCCTTTACACGATCGTGTAAAGTGAGGTTCCATTTTACTATATTATATATTATATAGATATAGATTATAGATGTAGATTTGGAAAGTTTATGGTACAGTAATTACAAATCTCACCGATCACCATACCCGCCACCATTTTTGGTAGACTTTTGACCAGTTGAGCCCACACTTCAGTTTTTGATGGACAAAACCAAGCCCAACCAGTTTGGGCCATGACATGACAACTCTGGTGTTGTGTCAGCAAAGGACAAGGGTAGGTATTCTCGCGTTGGTGTCGGGTCAAGACTCAAGACTCAACCTTTACCAAAATCTTAGCTCCCTCCGGTCAGATAGAAGACACTAGACTCTCTAGAAGGAAAACATGTATTTCTGGTCCGGTAGTGGCTGGAAAGTGTTTTATGTTGTTGGGTTTTTGTGTATTTGTAATAATTTCATCGCAAACGTTGATGGGTCGATTCACGATTACAGAAACGAAGTCTTTACTCGACAGTCGAATGCATTCTTCTTCCATGGCGGTAGTGAAGGGCTCTATGCTTCTAAGCATCTCTATTCGTCTGATTCTTCTCCTGATAAGCCTATCAAGGGAAAGTCCTTCATCAGGTACTTTTTTTTCTTCAATTTTGTGTTTTGGATATCTGATTATCAGGTACTTTTTTTTCTTCAATTTTGTGTTTTGGATATCTGATTATATTGTCTTTTTCAATGATTTTATCTCAGGCGTTTAGCTTGATATTTATTGTATGCTAAATTTCGAAGGCTACAAGCATGTGAAGATCAGTTCAAGTTGTGTTTTTTTTTTTTTTTTTTGTTATTGTTTTAATCTTTGATTAATTTGTTGCACAAGGTTGTAGTGTAATGATAATGTGTGCTTTGATCTGTTTGTTGATTAGTATTTTGAATAAACCATTAATTTTATACTCCAAGGAAAGTTTCCCGAGTTAGAATAGCTTGATGAATCATCAGATTTGATCAGATTCAACTGTAGGGTGTTTCTTATATTGGATATTGAACTAATTGAATGATAGGTTTCATTTGCGATGGTAAGGTATTTTTGATTGAAGGATGTCACTCTCACAAATGGTATTTCAGGTTTGAAAGCCTTACATTTGTAAGGCCGAAAGAGTCTGCTAGTAAGCAGAATGAAATGCAGCAGAACACTGGATTGGTGGAAGCCATCATACTTGAGGTAAAAGAAAGGGAACGGATTGGAGGTTCGTTTCTGAAAACCAATCTTATTTGTTGCACACATAATCTCTCCAAGGAAGGATATTGCAGTGCAGGTGAGGTAATTATTCAGAAAAATCTAGACAGACCTGAGTGGCCTAAACGCATTAAAACCTTCTTTGAGGCAACCAATGAAGAAGTTCTAATGAATCCAGAAGATGTTGAAATCGATAGAACTGGAATGTACTACCTCTATTTCATGTATTGTGATCCACAACTGGAAGGTACTATAATTAAAGGAAGGACCGTTTGGAAGAACCCAGATGGTTATTTACCGGGAAAGATGGCCCCTTTGATGACATTCTTTGGCTTAATGTCCTTAGCTTACCTTATGCTAGGCCTAGCCTGGTTTGTGAGGTTTGTTCAATTTTGGAAGGATATTATTCAGTTGCACTATTGTATCACAGTAGTAATTGCTCTTGGAATGTGTGAAATGGCTGTATGGTACTTTGAATATGCTAATTTTAATTCAACTGGAAGCAGACCCATGGGGATTACATTGTGGGCTGTAACTTTTACCTCTGTGAAGAAGACTTTGTCTCGCCTTCTTCTGTTGGTGGTTTCTATGGGCTATGGTGTGGTGAGGCCAACTCTTGGTGGCATAACTACACGAGTTCTTCTTCTTGGTTTGGTATATTTTGTTGCATCAGAGGGACTTGAGCTCTTTGAAAATTTGGGGAACATCAATGACTTTTCTGGAAAAGCAAAGTTATTTTTTGTGCTTCCAGTTGCCCTTTTGGATGCATGCTTTATTCTGTGGATTTTCTCATCACTATCTACAACTTTGGAGAAACTTCAGGTAATCTTATGCTTCTGACTCTCCTTCCATTTGGATTGTCGGACAATACATAGAAACTCTTTTTATTTGTCTCCTTGTGATAAAATAGGTCTAGCATAATAGTTATTAATTAACTTGTTTAGGACATTCAAGTTCGGTTCTCTTAGTTTATTTATTTATTCTTGTGGTGGGGGTGGGGCGGGCTGCGGGGGGAGTTTCGTTGTTCAACCCTGAACAAGATAGTTTATGAATTTTCCGCCCATGTGCAATACTAGTTATGCAACACACCATATTTTATTTTTCTGCCTATTTTGGGTGCAGATGAGGAAAAACTTGGCTAAGTTGGAGTTGTACCGAAAGTTTACCAACTCCCTTGCAGTATGTGTGCTGCTCTCTATAGCTTGGATCGGCTTTGAGGTAAATATGTTTAATCGCAAATTTACAATTCTATGGTGACAGATGAAGTTTCCTTAAAAAAAAAAAATTTCTGATTACATATATATGAAAGGGAATTGATCATTGAAGCTTCTTTAACTTGCCTTGGCCCAGCTATACTTCAATGCAACTGACCCACTAAGTGAGTTGTGGCAATTTGCCTGGATCATTCCAGCTTTCTGGACTCTGCTTTCATACAGTCTTTTGGTGGTTATATGTGTCCTTTGGGCTCCTTCACGTAATCCTACCAGGTACTTCTTTGTTTTTTTTTTTTTTTTTTTTATTGGTTGCAACAAAAAAAAAAGGTCGGTTTTCTCGGCTGTCTTTTTTCAATAATTAATTTTTCTTTATTGTTTCATATTTATATTTTTTTTAATCTAAACCATCAATAAAATTTGCCAAAATAGCTGGTCTAGTCAGAATTTTTTAAAATTTGTATTTTATTTTGTGATTCTGATTTCTGCATATAGAGCTTATAACAGTAATGAGATAAGTTCCTTTTGTTTTCCTTAAATTTGAAGTGATACTCCATTCCATGTGACTGACGGGGTCGTTACTTTACTTAAAATAGCATATAAATGCAAAAAAATCTAAAACCATTGCATGAATGAATGTATGCCTGTTTTTTTTATATGAAGTGCGATTCAATTCACTCCAAATTTGATATAACATGTATGATCAACGCCCTTTTGTGTCTTTTCATATATGGATGAAAAAATGCGAAAACTGATGATAATAATATACTACTGTTTAATTGATATGGATTTGTAGATATGCATACTCGGAGGGAGATGACTTTGACGAGGAGGGTGTATCACTAACGAGCAGTGTGATAACTGGGGATATGGCAACTAAGCTCGATAGGAATGTCGTTTACGGGCTTGGAGAAGATGTTGAGGAGGATAAGCGGGAATAGGTTGAATGAGGCGGAATCCGTTTTGCACATCCTGAAAATTGTCTGTAAATCTTGCTATATACAATTTGTGTTGTATGTACAAAGCACATGTTCATGTAATGTTACAATGAAGACCGGAAATATCAGCTTCATAGCTGAACTGTAATCTTCTGACCACCACGAAATTTAGGGAATGAAACAAAGAGAACTTTTAAACCATCCCAGATTCTTGTCGTTTATGCTTCTTGTGTTATTACAATATTATGGAAAGCCTATTTTAAAGGTTTTTTTTTTTTTTTCTTCTAATAAACACCATAATTGATTTAAAGCATTAGATCTTCTACCGACTGTAGTGTTCTTTGTAGTCCTATATCTACTTCTACTTTATGTATTTTAGAGTAAAAAAAAAATGGTCTACTAATTATTATAACGGTAGATATTTTTCTTTTATAGACGATAGATAATAATGATCATTTAAAAAAAATAAAAAATAAAAACTCAAGTTCTAACGGTAAGTAATAAAAAAAGATTTAAATGAAATTAAAGTTGGGATTAAATAGAAGTGTCTTTATGTTAATTTAATAAAAAGATAATTTGTCATTTAAAAGATTCGTTAAATTTAGAACAATTACTTCATAATCACATACTTCTTAAAGTTGTTGTCAAATCAACCCTGATTATTAAATAATAACTTTTGAAAGCTTTACAAAACATCTTTCATACCAAAATTACAAAAAAAATCTCATTTTGATTTCTTTAAAGTAATTCCAAACGGGGCCCTATACTCATATAAATAAATGTCTTGATCTTTTTGACGATATGAGATCGGTTCAGTAGTATGTTTTTTACACTTACACCATAAGGTTGTGGTTCAAGTATCCCCCATTCCAGATCTTGAATTTATTGTAATAGCACCGTACGATTTCGTACCACTATTTGTCTAGTGGACCAAAAACAGAGTACCCTTCTTGGAGGCCCAATTATAATTATATTGGGCCGTGGACCTAACATAAAAGGAAAATTCTAGAAGTTTGCTCTTTGCTTTGTAAATTCTCTCAAAGTAATTGGCTATTTGGCTTCTCCCGAAAGTCTTCTAACTATAAAACTTGTTTTGTCTTTTGGTGGTTTCACGTTTTCAGTGCAGATCCTCATTGACTCCGACTTGTGTGAGAGAAAGAGAAAGCTCCAAACAAACCAAGGTAATCAAATCCAATCTCAAATATTTTTATTAAAATAGTTTCTGGTTGGTGGGGTTTTCATTGATTGTTTGCTTTTTCAAGGATTGAAGGAAGAAGATGGGACACCACCACCACCACCACCATCATGGAGACAGCCCATATGATGATCCGTTCTTGAGATGCTGTTGTTGCCCTTGTTTCATGGTCACTTCAATTTTCAGTGGGCTCTGCGGATGTATATTATCCGCCTGTTACCCTCTTTTGAACTGCTTTGGCTTGGTTGATTCCGGCCACCACCACCACCATCACAGCCATTGCAATTGATCATCCCTTTTTCTTTTTCTTTTTTAATGTTTTTGTTCATTATCATGATCAAAGACTCTTGATTTCTTTTTATTTTTATCTCTTCAGGATTTCTATTGTGCTTTGTGGACATGCATAATTTGTGTATGAAATAATTTTCGCAAAATTGGGAATTTGGGATATTTTGTATCTTGTATTATGCCCCTGCTTTGCTTACAAAAATATTTCTAATTTTATCTTCCAAAAAAAAAACATCTGGTTTTTGGAAGTTGATTGATTCAGTGGAAGACTCGATCACATACAATAATATAATTGACTCGAAAACTTTTAACAGATTTAGACAAACTACTTGCATTATTAATTTCTTCAATGAAAACAAGGTTTGGCTAAGTTACCGTTAACGGTAAGGTTACCGGATCAATTTTAGTCTTTAGATTTCAATCCAAGGACATATAAAATTAAGGATTTAAAAATTAAAAAATTAAAAATAAAATAGAAGGTAATCAACTCTCTCACATAACTATCCAGTAATCTTACTGTTAACAGTAATGTAGCAAAACCCATGAAAACAAAATAATAACTTGATTAATATTATATTGCACAAGTGGGTACTTGAGCTTCAAAGATTCCCTTCACGCGTTTTACGTTGGATTAAACTTACTGAATAGGAGCTTATACTAATTAGAAATGAAGATAAAAGATAATTAAGGAGGGTGTATTCAATTAGGATTCTTGAGGATATTTAAAGATATTTTTTAAGAGGGGTGTATTCAATTAGGATTAATTAGGATTCTTGAAGACATTTAAAGACATTTTTTAAGTGACAGATTTTCATGGATTTCTACAGACTTTTATAAATCCACATGGACTTTCATTGATTTGTTTAGATATCCATCTCAGACTTTTATGGATATGTTTAGACATCCAAGGATTTTCATGGATTTGTTATCTCTGACTTATCAATAGTAAGCTAATTATAGCTAATTATCAAAAAAACCTTTGAAGTTGGAATGAGCAAAATTTGATACACCGATCAATCTATATTTGCGTATATATAGTCTGAGGTTGTTGCTGATGCAAACAAAGCGATTGAATTGAACTCAAAATTGCAAATATTGACCAGATCACACACCTACCACAACAAATATTGACAAGGTGGTTGTTATTATGTACGATGCATATAAAAATTCTCATAAACATATACATTTCTAGTAACATCCATTAATTTGCAGCGTCATGCATCTCAAAAATTTAAAACAAATTTGAAGAAGTTAAAATATTTTTACTTTCAAAACATTAGTAATTTATTATTATTTTATTCTTTGGAAACTGAAAATCTTATCTCTCAAAGGATTTAAACTAGTAAGGTTTGGATCGATTGTATTATAGTGTGATAGTACTCATACGTGGACCCTGTTGACGGTGGTTTTTCGTGGTCACCTAGTCAACGAGTTGACTTCTCTTGACTCCTGCTTATGTGGCTTTTTATGGTGATGACGTGTCCTTTACGCCGATTTTTACCTATAACAATACCCCCTTAAATATTTGAGCCAACTATCCCGAGTCAGGTTTTCTCGGGGCAAATATTTAACTCCGTGTACTTCCCTTTGTTATGACTTGTCTTTGTTCGTCGTTTTCTGCATTAATGTATCCTCATTTGATTCGAAGCATTAAATGACGTGTCTTAATTACATCCGCACGCATTCGATTTGCCACTCATTTCAGAAATCTCTTGATGGTGACTCTTCCGCTCTTCGACGGCTCAAGGTGCTCTCTGGTTACCACTTGTCTCCTTCTGTTTGGCTGTGGTACAACGCATTTATTAGACATAACCTCTCTGCCTGTCTGTGCGCCGCCCACGTCACAGCCCACGTCCCTTTGTTTTCCCGCTTCTCCGCGTTTCACCTAGGGTTTCGGTCTTTTTTGAAATCAATGTCTCGCCTATATATATTGGCTTGCACTTTATTTTCACATTTCTATTTCTTTCTCCACCATCTTCGTATTTCTTCGAGAGAGGTTCATTTGCATCTGTTTATTTTTCTAGGTATTTCGTTCTGTTCTTCGACTCGTCTCCAACTCATTTTCCTAGTCTTGCTTTGCCGAGATAACCAGCTTCAGCCCCCAGACTTCTTCTTGAAGACTCTTCCTCTGTAGTCCACGTAACTTCATCTTTCCGATATATCAAGGTTAGTTCTCATGGATTCTGCGGCTAGGTACCGTCTTTTTACTGTTGGTATGATTGCTATTGAACGAAATGATGCTCTCACTGCATCGGTTGTCCACAGGTTACTAGAGGAGCCTCTCTTCGATCAACCGCGTTTCACTAATGCCAACGTTTCTGGGATTTACCATGACAACCCTGCTACTTCCGGAGTTCCTCCTACTCCTGAAGTTCATTCTGTTTCTTCTGGCTCTGCAACCCCGAGGAGTCTTACCATCCCGAGGAGTCTTACCATCCCGAGGAGTCTTATCATCCCAAGGTTCAGTCGGATTCATCTTCCTCTAGCCCTAGTTCCATTCGGCCGTGGTGAAGGCGAATGGGGAAGCATGGTAGCAAACACAGGGTGTACAAGGACTCCCGTTCGCGAGAGAGTCGTATCGGGACTCAGAGATTGAATGAGAGTGACGTGGAGGAGGAGCATCGGGCAGCTCGCCTCGTTTTTTCCCCCAATCAACCATGCGCTTACGATGTTGAGCCGAACATGGTTGGTCTATCTGAAGCCAGCAAATACATAGGTCGATTTGACTTGGATACCGACCGCGTTCAATTGAGCCCGACTGACGGTCACGCGGCATGGAACCCCCCGCCGGGCATGATGGCTGTTTATGGGGCAATGCTTTCTTGCGGCGTGACCCTTCCACTCCAACCTTTCATTACTTGGTTTCTTGCAGAAGCCCAACTCGCCCCTGCTCAGTTAACCCCGAATAATTATAGGATCTTAAAGTGCTTGTGGCACATGTGGCACCGGATGAAGCGACCACCTCCTACTCCTCACGAGATCAGGCAATTCTATTCATTGAGGCCGCTGGGCAAGTCGAGAATTTATTTTCTTTACTCGACTAAGCTCGAGCATTGGATTCCTATGGACGTGGAGGTCCGCGGCCAAGTTGAGTCGACCACTGATGAGAAGATGAAGGGTTTTGTCTGGGGCTTTCCTTCTTCTAACAAATTTTGGAAGAACAGCTGGTTCTTCGTTGGCGGTCATTGGGGCCAATCGGTTTCTTTTGACCTTGATGAGGCTCGAGTGACGTACAAGGTCCCTCGATATTTTTGCTCGCCTGAGAACTGGAACCGAGCGACTCCAACTTATACCGATAGCAAGCTTGTGGCTCTGGCCCGAGCTGCGGTGCGGCCTTTGGGAAAAAGAGGCAAGTCGTACCTCTACAGCGAGAGCAAGATGATAAAAGCTCGCATTTTCCCTCAGATCTCTGCCCATCGACGACGCCGTGAGTTTTCCTTGTTTCATTTCCATGTTATTTTTTGCCTAACTAACTTTTTGTTTGGTCGGCTCAATAATCACGAGTTCCTTCTTTTTCAATGTACGATGTAGATATCGTTTGTGACGTTCAGGCACGCCGGATGAAATTTGTGGTTGAAGCCAGTCGGAAAAAGGCTTTGCGCCAAGAAGAGGCTGGGATTGCGCCTCCAGAAAGTGATTCTGATGAGAGTTCTCCAAAAGACACCCCTGAGGAGGAACATAATGAGGGTGTTCCCGAATACACACCTCAGGAAACTCGCGGTGCTGGTGAGGAGGTTGGGGAGTCTTATAATGTGCCACGAGATGCTGAGCCAGTTAGGGAGCCTCTTGGTGCAGTGGCCCCCGAAGTTTCGGTCCCTCCCGAATCAGTTCTCGTTCCATCTCCCACAGGTGGTGATGCTGAGTTGAGGCATCCTGATCCGGATTCTGAAGATCATGCTGCTGATTTGAACACTTGCGAGAGGCAGCTTGGGAGTGAGCAAGACCACTCACCTAATAATCAAAGCAATCTGAGAGGTCCTGCTTTTAATGTAACAGCTGCAGCGTCTCAAAGCTTTGACGGGGCCGGGGGGCCCTCTGGCACTACACCAACTTTTGTCCCCGAATCACCTGGTGTTGGGGTTGATGTTGAGGTGGAGGATCCTGCTTCCAGCCTTGACACTCGCGGGAGGCAATCCAAAAAAAGGAAGGCTTCTTTTTCTCCTGGGCATCCTGCTCCCAAGATTCCCTAGGTGGTTGCCTATGTTGACTCATCTTCGGGCGATGAGGAGACTGGCGTTAGGGCTGAAGATAGGCTTTTTCCTTCACCTCCCAGAGATCATGCTGAGACTCGGGCTGGAGGTTTTGACGGCCCATTCCCCCAAGCTCAAACATCTGCTGTCATGCCCCCTGCTGGTGTTGGTGCTAGTGTTGGTGCTGGTGCTGGTGTTGGTGGCCCGAGTTTACCGAGTCAACCTGGTGATCCTACCCCCCAATCTATGTTGAAAGCCATGTCCTCAGGCCATGCTTATATTTGGGAGGATCATTGGAGTCGCCTCAGGGTTGGCACTCCATCCGACCGACTCTGCAGCTTTTTCAACAGCGCTTCCTATGTGAGTAACGTTCAACTATAATTTTGTATTTTCTTTTGTTATCGTTGCTTTACTTAGTTATTCACTTTTGATTTGCTGTAGATGGTAGCCGAAATGTCCGAGGCCTACCGAACCGGTGAAGCCTAGGAGGACAGAATAAAGCGGTTGGAAGCCTAATTAAAGGAGAGCGAAGATCGCCGTGCTCGGGTTGAGCTAGCTTGTCAGGAAGGGGTTAAATCAAATCAGGTGCTCCTGGATCAATGCTTGGCACGCTAGATGGAGGCTGAGCAAAAAGCATCTTTTGCTGTTGAGGAAGCCAAAACTTTGCGGGATCAGTTGTCATCCACTCAGGATGCTTTGCTCCAGGCCAAGCAGAATGCTGAAGACGCCAAGTCATCTTACGAACACCGAATCGAAGACTTGAAGCGTCAAGCTTTGACAGTCAGGTCCCTGTCGAAGGAAGCTAGGCTGGAACTGGAGATACAAGGTGTTGATCGTTTCAAGAGATCTCCAGCCTATGATGCTTTGCTTCTCTGGGAATTCCAGCGGGGGATGGTCTCGGTTGGAGAGTTCTTCGGTATGAAAAATAGGGCGACTGATCGGGCCAGGGCCAACTGGAGCCTTTCCATAAAAAAGCATGTGGATATGTCTCTAGAGTCTCTTCGGATCCAGATGAAAGAGTGGTGAGCATATTGTCTTAGTAAAGGTAAGGCGCCACATCTCATGCACCTAGAGGTTCCCACTGCCGATTCCTTCTCCACTTTTCACGCTTGTGAGAAAGCGGGGATTGATGGTGAGAACCCTGATTTAAGGCCCATCCCCGGGACTGACTATAGTGCATGGATGGATGACGAAGAAGAAGATGTGATCATATGGCCTTCTAACGATAGCCTCCTGAGCGAATATGTGATTGAACCCGACCCGAGTGTCGACGGGAGCAGCTCACAACCCCCAGCGCCGTCTTCTTGATTTTTTATTTAATTTCTTGTAATGATCTTTGTATTCACCTTTACTCGTACATATATGAATCTTTAATTCTTACGTTGTTCCGCTGTTTCTAACTTCCTTGCACTCGGATATCTTTACGGATTTTTGGAAATCCCTAATCTTACTTTGGCTGAGTCTTTTCGTTAAACTAATTAACCGAGTATCTCATTTAATTGGCAATTAATTAATTCAGCCGAGTATCTTATTTAACTGGCATTTAATTGATTCAGCCGAGTATCTTATTTAACTGGCATTTGTTTTTTGACCTTTTATTAAGGTCGTTTTACCTCAACGTTACGCCGAGGCTCACCACGACCATACGTTAAGGTCCTTGCACAAGTCATCTAGGACGTCTCCCGATTTTTTCTGTGCAAGGTTTCACCGAATCGTTGGGGTAATATGTACCGGCCAACACAACTACGCATCTCACTAGCCTTTCTAGCGGCGCTCCGAGCAGTTTTCCAGTTATCCTGGTGCCTCGGTTTTACCTTTTTGCTTAAAGGATGCATTCGCATCGTCTTAACTAGGTGGGCACGCTGTTTTAGCTTTTTCGCCCTTCGAGCACTACTCATCAGCTCTTTCGCGGCTTTATAGCGCCCGAATTATATTTTTTTTGGAGTTTATTTGGTCGGCTTTTAAGTGACCGTTGTTGAAGTGTTGCTCTTTGATCATGGAAGCTATCTACTCCGCTGAATAACTTTTTTATTAGCAACTGATCTTTATTAGATAATCAACATGGCAATGAAATCAACAAATAAATCTGAAGTAATCAATTGTGAAGCTAAAACTGAACTAAAGCAGAATAAATTAACATAAACAAGGATGGGTTCCTTAGGGGTAGAAAGTCTTGAGATATTGTGCGTTGCATGGTCGGGGTACCAGGCTACCCTCTGGTCGGGCTATCATGTAGGCCCCCTGCCTTGCGATTCCTTTGATGATGTATGGCCCCTCCCATTTGTTGGCAAGGGATCCTGTTGATTTGTCTTTGGTATTCGGGGACACTCTCCTTAGTACTAAATCTCCGAGCTGAAATCTATGCTCCCGAACATGGGAATTATAGTACCTTGCAGCCCTTTGCTGGTACGCGGCATTTCTTATTTGTGCTGCATCCCTGACTTCCTCGAGTTCATCTAAGTTCTGCTGCAGCATATTTACATTGTGCTCGGGACTGTATAGTTGAACCCTAGGGGATGTAAAAGTTATTTCTGCTGGGATAACAGCCTCTGTTCCAAATGCCAGTGCAAAAGGAGTTTCCCCTGTGGATGACCTTACGGTTGTTCGGTATGCCCATAGTACCTCGGGTAGTTTGTCCGCCCAGCTGCCTTTCTTTGCCTCCAACTTTGATTTTAGTGTATGCTTAATCACTTTGTTCACAGCTTCGATCTGGCCATTGGTTTGAGGGTGAGCAGGTGATGCGTAGTAGTTTGCGATCTTATACTCTTCGCACATTTCTCTGAACTTGATGTTGTCTAATTAGGTCCCATTGTCTATTATGATGATGCTCGAGATCGTGAACCTATATATTATGTTCTTTCTGACAAAGCTAGTGGTGTTTGCCTCGGTGATGTGCACGAGTGCCTCTGCTTCTGCCCACTTGGTAAAGTAGTCCACTGCCACAATAGCGTGCTTTGCACCTCCCTTTGTTCCTGTGGGCATTGGTCCTATTAGATCGAGGCCCCACATGGCAAAAGGCCAAGGTGAGGTTAAGCTTCTGAGTAATTCTGGGGGTCGCCGAATGTCATTTGCTATTCTTTGGCATGTTTCGCAACTCTCCGCGAATCGCTGTGCCTCTGCGAACAAAGTCGGCCAGTAGAATCCTTGTCTAAGTACCTTGTGTGCTAGGCTCTTACCTCCAGTATGGTTCCCGCATTCCCCACTGTGAACATCTTTTAGGATTTTTCTGGTTTCTTCGCCGGCAACACACCTTTGTAGTACTTTTGAGAACCCTCTCCTGTATAATTCCCCCCTTAGAATTGTGTATCGGGTTGACCTGTATTTGATGCGTTTAGCTTCCACAGCATCTTCTGGTAATACGTTTTCCTTCAAGTACTTTCTGAGCTGGGCTGTCCAGTCACCTGGGCTTGGTCGGATCTCTGTTATCATGACTTCCTCGGGTTCTACTATACTCGGTTTAGTCAGGTGCGCCACCGGTATTGCTTTGGACCTGATGCTCATGGTGGCTGAAGCTAATTTTGACAAGGCATCTGCTTTTTCGTTCTCTTCCCGAGGAATCTAACGGATTTTGTACATTTTGAACTTTCTGAGCAACCTCTTTGCGATGTCCAAGTAAGCTATCGTGTGTTCTTCCCTTGCCTGGTATTCATCCAATACCTGGTTAACCACAACTTGTGAGTCGCTATAAATTTCCAACTCATCTGCTCCCAATGCTATACAGACCCTCAAGCCGGCCAACAAAGCTTCATACTCTGCTTGATTATTGGTTGCTTTGAAATCAAACCTCATGGCACACTCCACAGCGTCTCCTTCCGGGGTTGTTATGACTATTCCCGCCCCGCTGCCATGTGTGTTTGATGACCCGTCTACATGTAACTTCCATTGAAATTCACTTGCCTGTTCATCTTCCATTATCCTCCTTACCTCAGCATCCGGCTTGGTGAATTCTGCTATAAAATCTGACACTGCCTGCCCTTTGATTGCTGCTTTTGGCGTGTACCTGATGTCGAATTAACTGAGTTCCACTGCCACTTGGTCAATCTTCCTGACAGCTCCGGCTTTTGGAGGATGAGTTTCAACGGGCAATCCGTGTATACCTCTATTGTATGCGCTTGAAAATATGGCCTCAACTTCTTGGCTGCTGTGATCAGGGCCAGCACTATTTTTTCAGCTGGCGAATACCTGGTTTCGACCGGTAGCAACGCCTTGCTTGTGTAATACACTGGCCTTTGTACTCCTTCCTCCAACCAAATCAATACTGAACTTGTCGCCACTTCTGTAACCGAGAGATATAGGTACAGCGTCTCCCCGACTACCGGTTTTGAAAGAATTTGTGCTCTTCCTAAATACTCTTTCAACTTCTAAAAAGCTGTTTCACATTTTTTACTCCATTCGAGCCATTTTTTCTTTTTTATTGCTCTGAAGAATGGGGCACATTTGTCTGTTGATTTGGCTATGAACCGGTTGAGCGATGCAAGACATCCCATCAGCCTCTACACGTCCTTCAATGTCTTTGGTGAGGCCATTTCTTCTAAAGCTTTAATCTTCTCGGGATTTACCTCAATTCCTTTTTGGTGCACCTGAAACCCTAAAAACCTCCCTGACGGTACTCCGAACACACATTTACTTGGGTTGAGTTTCATCTTGTACCTTCTCAGGACATCAAAGGTTTCCTTTAAATCTTCTGAATGTTTTTCCATCGTGGTGCTTTTGGTCAACATGTCGTCCACATAGACCTCCATGTTTCTCCCAATCTGCCGAGCGAATATCCTGTTCACCAACCTCTGGTATGTCGCCCCAGCATTCTTTAATCCAAATGGCATCACCTTGTAGCAATTCAATCCCTGATCCGTGGTAAAAGCTATTTTTTCTTCATCTACCTTGTTCATCCAGATATGATTGTATCCCGAGTAAGCGTCCATGAAACTCAACAGTTCATGTCCTGCTGTCGCATCTACCAATTGGTCGATCCTTGGCAGTGGGAAGCTGTCTTTCAGACAAGCTTTGTTTAAATCTGTGAAATCCACACACATCCTCCATTGATTGTTCTTTTTCTTGACCAACACCACATTGGCCACCCACTCCGGGTATTTGACTTCCCTTATTGACCCTGTAGAAAGCAACTTCTCCACCTCTTTCTTGATTGTGATGCTTCTCTCTGGATTGAACAATTTTCTCTTGCGGAACCCCGAGTCGATGGAGAGATAATGAGATATCACCTTTGTGTCTATCCCGGGATATCTTTATGACTCCAAGCGAAAACATCCTAGTATTCCCTCAGCAATGTGATGAGTTTGGCTTTGATGTCCCCGTATAGGCTTGCTCCTATCTTCACTATCTTACTCGGCTCATCCGGGTCTAATATCACTTCTTCGATCGGCTCATCTTTTTTATTTTCAGGCTCTTCTCTAGGGTCTAGTTCGAATTCCTTCGGTGCTTCTGCTTGCTCCTCAGGTTCATTGGTTTGCTCGGCTGATATGGTGTATAATTGATGTACTTCCCTATCCTTGTAAACTAGCAGATTCGCCCTTCGCGCCATCTCTTGTGATCCCTTGACCACGCCTACCCCATACTCAGTCGGGAATTTCATCATGAAGGCATACGTTGCCGTTACTGCCTTTGTTTTATTCAGGAATGGTCTGCCGAGCAAGGCATTGTATGGCCAATTCTCTGTATCTACTACCACAAAATCGAGTAACACTGTCTTCTGACAAGGGGCCTTCCCGATCTTCACTGGTAATTTTACTGTGCCGAGTGACCTTACCTCTACCCCGCCAAACCCTCTGAGTGGGGTATGAAAGGCCAGTAAGTCTTTTCTATCTAGTCTTAACTAATCGTACACCTCTGCACTTAAGATATCCGCTGAGCTTCCATTATAAATCAAGATCCGATGAACCTCACTGTGCCCAATTCGAGCACTGATGACCAACGCATCATTTGGTTTTACGTCTACTCCGTGAGAATCAGCCTCTGTGAAAATGATTGGATCCTAGCCTTCCTTGATCCTTTTCGGATCAGGTTTAATGGAGTTGACGTTGAGGTCTCTTCGGGCTTCCATGGCTTCCCGGATTTCCTGGGTTCTCTCCCTGTTACTTTTGCCCGTTGCTGGCCCACCAAAAATGGTGTTGATTGCTCATTCATCTCCGGCTCTCTTGGGACTCAGCTTCCTTTCTCGTCCACCCTGTCGGCTATCTTTCTGTCCATCTGCCTTCTCAACTTTTTTCAGGACGATGTCCTTTAAGTGACCTTCTCGAATGAGGGTCTCGATGTGATCCCTTAGCTGGAAGCACCTGGATGTTTCGTGTCCGTTCTCTTTATGGAATCTGCAATATTTGGTGGTGTCCCTCCGAGCATAAGTTGACTACTTAGGTGGCTCTTTGGACATATTCTTTTCTTCCAAGATAGCTAATACCTCCTCCTAATCCTTCTTCAACGGGGTGTAATTCGTATATCTGCCCTGGAATTTTTAGCGCGGTTGATTGGTTTTTGGATCATAAGCTCGGCGGTTGACGCGCCCCGTGACGGTCTATAATACAGTATCCTCCGGCGGCGCCAATAACTTGATCGGCTCACGCGGGACACGCGATAGTTCTATAAACTACCGTAAAATAAACGGGGCACGTATGTTTATCCGCAAGCGCATGGATCGTTACGATCGCATAGCGGCGAGTACGGTTCGTTCCACAGGGAATCCGTGAGGTACCTTTTATCGGTTTTAGTCTTATATGTTATATATATACTATTTACACTAATTACAACATATTTACATGCATCAAAAGTAAATTGTGGAGGTAGCAAGTGAGCATTTAAACTAACTAATAACTAAATTAAACTAAGATGGCATTAACTACAACTAAATTACACTACATCAATTATAACTAATTAAACTATAACTACACTAAGATCATTTTTAATCTAAATTACACTAATTAAACTAATTAACTAACTAATTACCATCTAATGCAATGGTCTTGCAAAAGTGGTAATGAGACTTGGGATGTTGGGATATTGGTGTACAAGTGTAATTATCCAATTAATTAGTTGATTCCTATTAACCTAGGATAGTCTATAACCATTAATAAAGACACATACATCAATATTCATTTATGTATAGTCTAAATTGTATTATATGCTAAACAATTTGTTAATTGAATCAACATATATATAAAGTAAAGCTCATCATAGAAAATCAACACATATATTAGATAATATACAAAGTACACCAAAACCCAACATCAATACTTAGTTACATAAACAACTAAGGTGGTGTAGGTGGTGAGAGTTTAAATTACATTAAACTAAACTAAGCTAAACTAACTACTTCTAAGCTAATTTAGACTAATTGTGAGTTATTTGGTGCCTTTTGGATATTTTGGGAGGTAGTGTTTAGGTTAGGGGAGGAAATATATATATAGGGGACTGTTTTGGGGAGGTTTTGGACAGAAATTTCTTCAAGTCGGTCGTCCCGGCGAGCTTGTTATACATGGCCGGCGAGCTCTTGCCCGCCGTCGAAGCTCGCCGCGAAGAAAATGTAGTCGGCGGCGAGTTCTGACCTTCTAGACCGCGGGAATGAAGCCGCCGTATGAACCCGCCAAGAATTGGCGAGCTTGGATGCTCTGGAAGGTGGGAGAATGGCCGCTGAACCGAGCTTGAAGGTTTGCACAACCATGGAGGTTTGGAGGATTTGTTGGAGTTGAAAACCTTTGCATGGGAGGCTAAAAGTGGGTGCAATAGGACCACCGTGGAGTGGGCTTCCGATCTGGGCGGAGAACCGTCGGAAAAGTGGCCTGAAAATGGTCAGAATCGGTCGCCGAAGTCGCCAGGTCGGTACCGAGTCAGGTCGGGTCTGAACGGATCGAGCTGACCCGGTTTGCTGAGGAAGACGACCTGACGTCATGCTGACGTCAGGCGTCACGCAAGCAGCGCCAAAACGGCGTCGTTCCAGGCTGCTGAAGGTGATGACGTCATCGATGACGTCATGCTGACGTGTAAGAGGGCCAAAACGACGTCGTCCAGGGCTGACGTGGCGCTGACTGCTGTGCTTTGCTGGCGAATTACAATCAGCACCCCTGATCTTTCCTCTATTCACAGAATCTTCAATAATTGCCCGAATATTGCA
Organism: Acer saccharum; assembly: GCA_030490815.1. Lineage (NCBI taxonomy): Eukaryota > Viridiplantae > Streptophyta > Magnoliopsida > Sapindales > Sapindaceae > Acer > Acer saccharum. The sequence continues at coordinate 8,086,382 of CM059875.1, read as the reverse complement.
CTTTTGCCCCTGAATTGTCCAAAATTACATAATTGCCCCTGAACTTCCCTAATCACCTGAAATACTTATTTATCCGTTAAATACCCAGTTTTACCCGAGGAATAAGCACAAAAAGATAGGAAAAAGGAGCGCTAAATGTGAACATTTTGAGCGCGATCAGACCCCCAAACCTAACTTTTGCTCGTCCTCGAGCAAAACAAAAACTAACAATTAAAAACTACTAAAGCATAAATAAAACATAAACTAATTAGTCCGCTTTCGTGGGAGAAACGATGGCACTTAACACGTGCCACAAGCCTTTTAAACCCCTAGGTGTCCCTAGTAGGAGGAGTGTAGTCTCCTGAGGGTTTACCATTACGATACCCACAAACGTAAAGCTAACAATTAAAACTAAAAAATTAAAAGCAATTTGCAAAGCCATATAAAATGAGATATGAAAGAGTTGTGCGTTTGAGGAGTCACACATGTGAAAACCGCTGAGTGGTGGGTAACATAAAGTCATTCAAATGACTGAAACTCAAATGATCGTTAAGGCTCAATGTCTCACACGGGTAGTCTCCACAATTCTCCTAGGAACAACAAGTCTAAGATTCATTTATCTCAACATCCAAGTATTGGCACTGAACAAGCATATTTATAGTGGTGTAACAACTTAGATGGCATGCAAACTAGTCAGAACTTAGATTTCAAAGCATAGTATGACATGTTCCTATTGGCATACACAAGTATACAACTCCCAAAACACAAAATTTTTCAGAGATTTGAAAATTTTTGACACAAAAACAAAAACAAAATATTCACAACACAAAACACAAAAATGACACATATGTGTCCACACCCCCAAACCTAAACTCGACATTGTCCTCAATGTTGAAAAATTGAAGCACATGGACAAAGAGTTCATGATTTGGAAATCCGGACACAAACATACTAACACATATATACAACTAAACACAATTAAAAACAAAAATAACATGTGAAGAAGTTTCTAAAAATAGAGGAAAACATTTCAAGAAAAGCTGTCAACTTTTAAAACTCGAACAACGTCTGCTTTTCAATGCATATTTTCAAAGATACTCCATACAACTTGTTCAAATTTTGACACAAGAATATAGACATGCAAATGAACACTTTTCATGTAGAAAACATTTTAAAATTCAAATCAGAAAAGCATGAAAACAGACGTTGAAAACAGGTCACGTGCATAATTTTGAAAACAGGGCACGCCTGTGACCTTCGGTCAAAGAAATAGTCATAACTTTTAAACCGCCGCCCAGAACTTTATGTTCTTTATATCATTGGAATCGTATCGAAAAAAAGATGAACCAAACGTGGGCAGAAAAATTTATTTCTTTACCGATTAGTACAGTTTTAAAGAAACATTTCACCCAAAAATTTCAAAACAGGGCATCTTCACAAGTTTTGAAAAACAAAAATACAACAATAACACATGTATATACAATCCTAATATCTACAACTAACATGTAAACATATATACAATCCTAAGTATCCACCACTAATCACATCACAACAACCAATCCTAGTCATTAAGCAAAAACAACCACTTCACATTCTTAAGCTAAACAAAACATATCAACTTGAAGTAAAAGCTTAAGAGTAAGAGATTGGACCTTAGATTTCGCCTTCGTAGGATGGTGTGGCTTCGTGGTTTGGTGTATTGTGCATGGTGTGTGTGGTGGGTTTGTGTAGGCGGGCTCATTCCCGCGGCACGAAGTCACAGTGACTCCTCCAGATGATGCGGCGGTTTCATGTCTTGTGGCCGGCGGGCTTATTACCGCGGCATGAGGTCGCCGTGAACTCAGAGAGTTCCTTCCATCTGGATGGCGGGTTATGTCCCGCGGCGTGAAGTCGCCGACTTCCTCCAGAGCATTCCGTGGGTTCTGACCTTCTGGCCGGCGGGTTATGTCCCGCCGTCATGTCTCGCCAAAGGTTCAAAAAGAACCTGGCGGCTTTGTTGGGTGGGCTCATTCCCGCGGACTCGTCCCACAGATGCATTTCTTCTTCTTGATTCCATGCCCTGCACACACAAAAACAACACCAAAACTACAAGCATATGCTACACAAGTTTATAAGTGAGGAGTATAAACCCCCAAACCTATTTCTTTTCATGCATCTCATAGCACATTTGCAATATGGTGAGTGGATAATTAAGAGACTCAAGACTCTAAAAACAAAACTAAACCTAAAAACTAACAAAATACCTAAAAATGAGCTTCCTCTAGAAGCAATAGCACATGCACGTGCAAGCATACAATAAAATTTGTTCATACGTGTAATGAAACACGTAATTCACTTGAAAAGCAATCATGCAATTTATGGAAGTTCGAAGGCATTTTCAATCTATCATGATTTTCACCATGGTTTTTCACTACCCACACCTTACCACTAGGTGTATCATTTCTTGCAACGAAAGGCAACTCTTTGGATTGGTTTGGTTTGTCCTTACGGACCCAAGCCTCCCTAACCTTTTTCACTTTTTTCCTAAACATGCTTGCTCTACTTTTGCAATATTTATCATATTTAGCACATTGTGCCTTTTTGTGACCTCTGTTGTCTAAAATAGCATGTAGGAGCAAAGTTAGAAAGACTACCTTTGTTGTCTTCCTCCGTTGTTGTGGCTTGCTTGTGGGCAACCTTCGAAAGGCTTGCTCCACATTGGGTAGTGCGAGGCTTCTTGGTTGATTTTCTCTTGGCCCCCTTCTTTTCCAAAGCCTTGATTGAAAGTTTGGCTTTGTCCAACTCCACGATGTAGTCACATATCTTGACTTGTGCTACCTTCAAGGCATTGTCCTTCTTGATGAGTTCCTCACTCATAGCCTCCAACACCTTATCCTTCCTTTTGGTTTCCAATTGCATCATTCTCGCTTTCCGAGCGAAATCTTGTTCTTGTTCTTCCACCAATATTGAGAGCTCTTGTGCTTTTTTCTTTTCTGAGTCTCTCTCCTTCTCAAGCATATCAGCCTTAAGTATGCAGTCTACATTAAGGCAATCTCCTTGACCAAGTCCACTTCTTTTCCCTCCTTTTCTAGCCTTAGCTCTTCTTCGAACTTGAGTAATACTTCACCCAGGTCGCCTTCCGAGCTATCTGAGGACTCGACCAGTGGCGTCGCCTTTTTCCTTCCTTTTTCTTGCCTTAGCTCCTCTTCAATTCTGAGCTCTTCTTCAACAGTGAGACAAGAGAAAGGTTTGGTTGCCTTATGGAGTTGTTGTGGATCTTCCTTGCATTGTTCTTCTTGGGAGCCCTTCACACATTGTTCCAACCGAATGCTACACCTTCTTGTGCATTCTTCTATGTTAAGTAGCCGTTGGTCAACTGTATGTTGGTATGCTTCTTCATCAAAGTGTCCCCATTGGTGGTTTTGTTCTTGATCATTGCTCGCTTGATTGTTGTAGTGTTCGTACGGATACATGGATGGTTCATCTTCTTCCCCCGGCCATTGCTCTCCTTGCGGACCAAGGTCCGTGTGTCCATTCCACCCAAAAGGTGGATAAACCGTAGCCGGTGGCTGCCTAAAGTGAGAATTGAAAGTCTCCACTTTCCTATTCAAGTCGGCCATTTGAGTGATCAAAGCCGAATTACTACCTTCCATGTTGATCTAAAAATCTGAAACAACCAAACAACACACGATCAAATCGAACAAGATAGATTATGAACAATAAAAATAAAAATAAAAATAAAAATAACAAAAATGACTAAAACAACGACTAGACCTACGAAACGTATACTACTCCCCGGCAGCGGCGCCAAAAACTTGATCGCCGCAAATGTGGTACGCGATAGTTCTTTAAACTACCGATAAACGATATGCGTGCGAGTTTATACCCTTTCACAAGTATACGAATCGTTCGCCACGTATAGTGGTTACGAGTAAGGATTTCGTTCCCACGGAGGAAGTATGGTACGCTTAAGTAGGTTCTACGTCTTTGTTATTGTAGTCAAATTATTTACACTAATTACAAGCAAGAAAATAAAAGCATGGGTGGCAAGCAATTATCTAAGCTAATGGCTAGGATGGCTAATTTAAGCTATGCGTATCCTATGGTCACGGATACGTATTCTCTATACTACAACTACAACTAAGGAGATGTAAACACAATACAATTCTAATTAATCTAAATTAACTTAATTATCAACTAAGTAAGCAAGTGAGTAAATTAACACTAAGTCACTACAATTAAATTACACTAATGTCTCAATTAATCAACTACCACTAATTTATACTAACTTAACTACAACTAACTAAACTAACTAATTCTTGCAAGGTTATGCAAGAGCATGGATAAATGAAAAGGGATTTTATTAATTGATCACAATTAAGCTCATTAGTTCTATGGCATAGGTAATTTAACAACTACCACTCTAATTATTATCAACTATGATCTTAGAATGACAATAATAGAGTAATTACACCTAGAACCTAAGAATTAGTTAATAAGTGTTGATCATGCAATTACTAACCAATACTTCTCCAATATAACTAATCAAATGTTATTAAACAAGATTACAAGTTACTAATTTGTCAATCAACAACATGCATCCATTCACTTTAACTCAATACAACATTTACTAGCTAAATATGGATATAATAGATATAGAGATCAATCAATTACAATAATAAATCATATGAAAATCAATCCCTTAACATAAAGATTATTATACACATACATGTTACATGAATCACAAATACATGAAATAAGTAAGAGTAAGAAGTAACCACAAGATGGTAATCTTCTTGTCTTTCAATGAAGCTCCAAATCTACTCCTTCCAAGCTATGAAGCTCACATGCAACCATGTAGTGCTTCTCTAAGTTATCTAAGCTAAACTAATGTAATTCTAAGCTATTTTGTGTAATAGTATGTGTAAACTATGTGGTGTATTTGGATGTTAGGGTTAGTGTTTAAGGTTGGGAAAGGAAGAATATATATAGTAGGGAAGATTTGGGCAAGTTTGGACGTGCAATCTCCAAGGTCGATCAAGTGGGCGGGCTTGTTCCCGCCTGGAAGGCGAGCTCTTGCCCGCCGTCGAACACGCCGCGCGAACCCGCCTTGCCCTCGGAGGCCTCTTTCCCACCGCATGAGCTCGCCGCGCGAACCCGCCTTGCTTTATGGCGACTTCATACCTTCGGGAAGGCTGGCATATGCCCGCCTCATGAACCCACCATGACTTCTGCTCATGGTTGGCGAATTACGCAATGCACCCCTGAATTCTTTCTTAATCACCAAATATGCAATAATTCCTCCAGAATTGCACTTTGACCCCTGATTCTCCATAATTACATATTTGCCCTCTTTTGCCCCAATTTCGCCACTTTTCTCCAGTTTGGCCCAAAATACCCCTGATGAGCTGAAACACCTGAAAAACACTTATTTACAATATTAAATACCAAAAAGGGCTCGGAAAACGGTTACAAAAGCCAAGTTAGGGAGCGCTAAATGTAAACATTTGGAGCGCGATCAGCGGCCATCTCGTCCATCTCGTGCTTTATTCTTTAGCTTGTCACCTTTGTCTGGTGCTCTAGCTTGGTCTTTTGTTTTGGCTCCCTCTGGACGACCTCCATGCACAAAGTAATCTCCCATCGTAATTTCTTCCTCCTTGGCTAAAGCATAACCCCCAGCCATGTCCATCATGTCCGCATAACTGATTAAGCGAGCTCTTCTTAAATCGAAGGATAGCTGGCCGTTCTGAAGATTATTGATGAAGGCTGCAATGATGGCTTCATCGTTCGCACTCCCTATTTTCGATACTTCCTGACCGAACCTGCCCAAGTATTTTTTCAACGACTCATCTTTTCCCTGTTTGAGCTGGGACAAGTGAGCCACTGATTTCTTCCTGTGTACATTCTTGAGGAACTGCCTTGAGAAGGCTTTACTTAGTTCGCTGAAGCTACTTATGCTCGCTGCTGGTAATCTACCGAACCATCGAGAGCCCAGATCCCCCAGAGTTTGTGGAAAGTTCAAGCATAGCAGTGCGTCATTGTGGACGTATTACGCCATTGCACTCCTATACCTCCGGACGTGTTCTTTTGGATCGGTATCTTTCTTGAACAGCTCCATGGGTGGCATCCTGAATCTCTCCGGGAAAGGCATCCTCAAGACTCCATTGGTGAAAGGGCTTCCGGATTCGTCGTCTGACAACTCATTACGCCCATATCGCCTGACTAAAGCATCCATTTGTCGACGATTATTCTGAACCTCCCGAGTCAAACTCTGTATGAGTATGTCCCTGTCTCCTACCGGCTCCCTCATCGCATTAAAATTCTGACTTATGGTCAACTTTTGGCCCCTTTCCTCCGGATTCACTTCTTTGTGTTCTCGGTTTAAGCCATGCAGCCGAACAGTGCCCCTTTGGCGCTTGCGATGATGATTCTGATCACTTTCCTCCAAGGACGATGACCAATCTCTCTGGTGAGTACGCCTCCTGGGACGATCTCGACCCCTGGTCATACCCTATGTTAGAGTCATTCTCCTCTCTATGCTCCCTACTACCTCTAGCTAGCCTTTTAGGCACAATTTCTGGCCTGTCTATAGGATCTCGTCTTGTTTTTAGGGGTGTGTCAGGCGTTGGTATTACCACCGTGGAACGTAATCTTGTTGCTTGCTGATTTGGGGCGGACAGATCGTGAGGCGACATTAAACCCTCCGTAGTGGAAAGGTCAATCCCTTGCCTAGCTGCATCTGATATAAGTTGCTGCAGAGAAACACGGAATCGCTGCACAATGTCCTCATTAGTTGTAGGGAAACGTTGGATACCAGCCAGGGCAGCTGATTGGTCTGCCGTTGTTGCGGTTGCATCCGCAGTATTGAGGGTGGTGTCATCCTCCAACTCGTTATTTGGCAGACATTGACTGTATCTGGAATCGCTACCATCTCCTTCGCCAGCCATTGTTTCACAAGTCTTCTAATAACCCCTCCTTCTAGCGCCAATTGTTGACGGTGGTTTTTCGTGGTCACCTAGTCAACGATTTGATTTCGATTTATTTCTGTTTATGAATGGGAATGGATAAAGATATTAGGGATGAAAAGAGTAACAAACAAAGATATGTGGTAAAACTCCGATGACCGGAAAAACATCCATGGGTTGTTGCTTTAGCAACAAAGCAAAATTCACTATAAAAAGCTATTACAAAATACTGCACTCAGGTCTCTCTTGCTAGTTCTTGCGTACCCCCTATTTTGTGTGTTACAGGGGTATTTATACATAATGTTACTAGGGTTTGTGGGTGCCGCTAGGGTTTGGTGTTGTGGTGCCCAAGTTTTGGGCGATTCCCCAATCCCAAACGGATTCTATTTCCTTCTTGAGTGCAACATATTTCCTGATTCGTTGAGTCCGAGTTTGGGACTGATTCCTTCTCCTTTATTTGCAGGAAACCTATTTGTTTCCTTGTTGAATTCTGGGCAGCCATACCATTGCTTATTGTGGGGATGCTGGTTGTTGTTTCTGCCCACGCGTTTGGAATGTGAATGCTGGTGACTATCTTTTTTATTGAATCCCGAGTATGCCCGAGTAGGCTTTGCTTCCCGAGCTGGTTCTCTTCATTTGTAATCGGGTTGCTTTAATCTTTCCCGAGTGCATTACTTCGGGGGGGGGGGGGGGTTTCTGCGCTTTCGAGTTGACTTCTCTTGACTCCTGCTTATGTGGCTTTTTATGGTGATGACGTGTCTTTTACGCCGATTTTTACCTATAACAGACCCAATATTGCGTAAAACATCCATGTACTTTCTAGATATATTTGATGTTCCAGGTCAGGTTAACTGGGATCACAAGTAAATTCTGAATGGTTGTGGACACAGCCTACCTCTGCATATCATATAAATCATTAAAAACATTTTGATATTAATTTTCATAACATATAACATAATTTCAATGGCCGTGATCCATGTGCATAGTCGCTTAGAATCTCTCATCAGTAACATTGTATCAATCATGCTTTCACCTATAAAAAAAAAAAAATTGTCTATGCAACTATAGATTCTTCGGTGATAGGATTCAAAATATCCAAGGAGAAGATTGGTAGTGGTAAACAAAGTGGAGGACTGTACTATCTGGAGGATGGGTTCCAACAATCTAACAGAGAAGGGCAAGATCACTTGGTGAATGAAAATTTGGTGAACAAGAAGAAAGAAAAGATTTGGTTATGGCACAGAAGACTGGGACATCCATCATTTAGTTATCTTAGGAGATTGTTTCCTTCTTTATTTAGTAGTTGTAATTTTTCGGATTTTATTTGCGAAACTTGTGTAATGGCAAAGAGCCACCGTACCGTTTTCCATTTGAGTGATAATAAAGTAGATCTTCCTTTTTCATTAGTTCATTCGGATGTTTGGGGACCGGCACCAATTTCTACTCATTATGGGATGAAGAGGTTTGTTACTTTTATGGATGATTGTATTAGAATGACTTGGGTTTATCAATTGAAGCACAAGAGTGATGTTTTCGCAATTTTTTGCCTTTTTCGTTAGATGGTGGCTACACAGTTTGGCACTTCAATAAAAGTCTTTCGTTCCGATAATGGGGGTGAATACTTCAAGCAAGAATTGACAGAGTTCATGCGTTTGGTGGGTGTTATTCATCAATCAACTTGTCCTTATTTCCCTCAACAAAATGGTGTCACAGAGCGGAAAAATAGATATTATTGGAAGTTACTCGGTCTCTCTTGATTGGTGGACATGTTCCTTCTCATTTGTGGGGTGAAGCTTTGAATTCGGCTGTCTACTTGATAAATCGCACACCCTCTAGTGTTCTCAATTTTAGAAGACCATTAAATGCACTCTATGATCATTGTACTCTTCCGCCGATGGTACTTCTGAACGCGCTTTTTGTGTCGTTATTAAATTGCGAATTCAAAAGATATTTATAAAGATGTTCCTACGCAAAGTGCTCTAAAGTTTTGAAAACTAATAAAGCAGTAAGTGAGGGTATCGTCCACAGGGAGGTGTCATCCGTCGATCGTTTCACGTTTTAGTGATTATTGAAAGAAATGTAAATGGGAACATGGCAAGGGTGAGATTGGTGTGTGTGAAGTGTAAGCATGTTCGTGTGTGCGTGAGAGAATGGAAATGAGATAAGAAAAATAAAAGATAACTAAGGATAGAAATGTAACCGGGTACTTGCATTTCTAAGTTAATCTACTCCTAAAGGTAAACACCCAAAGTTACGAAAACAAAGATGACTTGGAGAGAGAAATAGATGAATACACAAGGTACTCATGACCACCATGACATTCGCGCCACTCATAAAAACCAACCGCATAAAACACTACAAGATTGGGTTCAACCTAGCCTTTGATGCAACCTCTAGCTACGGAAGTGGGGAGAGTCGCCTAGTCCTCGATTGCTACTCACTGAGGGTGTATCGCGTGAGCAACGACCATAAAAAGACTGCATGAAGCATAAAAGCCGACCCTCAATCAGTACTCACTGAGAGTGTATTGTGCGAACAACGACCAAGGGTAGCTTATGGCGAATATTAAAGGATCGACCATCGATCGCTACTCACCTATCACATGTAAGTAACAACCGTATAATGGAAGCATTAATTGTAAATTCGGACCCTCGATCACTACTCACCGAGGGTGTATCGCGTGAGCAACGACAAAGGGTCGTATAAAGCATGAAGGTCTATATAACTGAAATCCAATCAAGTAGGGTGTATACCATCATGAATTCCACCCATTCAATTAAGATCATAATCAAGGCCAAGAGTTGATTTACCTACTTAACCCTAATTCTCAAACACTCAAATCAATCCAAAACATGCATTTCAAATTATCCATCAACATATATACAATCAAGGGATGTTTGATTAATCTACTCCTAAGTTACATAATCTACTTCTAATCTCAATCATGAACACATATCAATTTCTACCCTACATGCCATGAATGTAAAGACAAGAGATATCCATAAACATGCATCTAAAAGAGTTGTCAAGCCTACTCAACACAAGTCAAGAATCAATATAAACAATTGAATGAGACAATACTTGGAAATATTAAATACAAGTTAATCAAATAAATGGAACTAGTGTTAGGTTTACATATTTCCTTAATGGGGATACACATCAAATAAAGAAAATACAAGAGAAGAGTAAAAAGAGGAAACTCAATTGTCATCTCAGATCTCCAAGCTCCATTGAAGCTCCTCCTCCTCCTCATAGACACGAGAGGATGGCTCTTTCCTCATGAATCTCCTCCAAAGATGGGTGGTTGCAAGTGGAAGGTGGTAATGGTGATGGTAATGGTGAGGCAATCCATGGAGGAAAACCTCATGGATGCCTTTGAAGGTCTCCCTCTCTTTTGTTGTGTGAAGAAAGATGAAGTGTAGAGAGAATTTGTGTCTAGGTTATGTGTGTTAAGAGTTAGTTGGTCTTGTGAAGAAAATGGTATATTTATAGGCTTGGGAGGTTAGGGCACGATTTAGGCATGAAAGGACAAAATTACCCCTAAAAAATGGCCCAAAAACCCGTCATTCACTATGCTAGAGAGTGTAGAGTGTGGGTAAAGAGTGATGGTGGAGTGCGGGTCAATTACCCACACTCTAAGGCATTTGGGCTGGTTTTCAACTCGGTTTTGGTGTAGAGTGCGGGTGGAGTGTGGGTAAAGGACCCGCACTGTACCAACACTCTATTACTGAAATGGTCCTTTCTCTAGGACAGAATTACAATCCGTAAAAATCGATGGAAAGTAGACTTTCGGGGCTTTCCAAATATATATAGCTCGAAACATGGTTCGATTTGAGGAGAGAGATATGACCCTTCAAAGTTGGATGTTCTACACAAGTTTTTTACATTTTCAGCCCCTTTTTGCATGAAATCCCGAATTTCGCTTTCAATACTAGAAAATGCACGAATGCCTGCAATTACAATAAAAGAGCTCATAAGAGATGCAAAAACACACGAAAACAAGACAAATGATAAGGAAATGAGGGCTGAAATATACAACATTTTTGGCATGATATACTTCTAGCTCCTCGAATTTTTAGGTGTGTGGTCTATGTTCACTTACATCCACATCAATATACTAAGCTTGATTCTCATGCATTGAAGTGTGTGTTTGTGGGGGTATGAAATCAATCAAAAAGGCTATAAGTGTTATGATCCGTCTTCTAAGAGGTTTTATGTTTCCTTGGATGTCATTTTTCATGAGAAAAAGCTCTTCTACATACCACCGATTACTAATTCATCACATTAGGGGGAAAATCGAGATGAAGTGCTTAATCATAAAGACTTTCAAGCATTTCAAGCATTTTTTTTCCTTTAGATCTGGATTTCTCCAGTATTCGGACAACCGAAAATGATACAACCGATACTACCAGTTGTCCAGAAAAATATGGATGGTCTTCGATTGTTGAAACGACAACTCTAAGCGCCGAAACTGATTCCCTCTATGATAGTACATCGTCTCTGTTGGGGTTTTTGCCCTAAAGCTTGTAACTTGTAAATGTGAATTGAACATAAATAAAAGAAGTAGTTTATTCATTCAAATTGTCTCATACATTTATATATAACATGTGTACTTAACATCGAAGATTGCCGGATGTAATTTCAAACTGAGTATATGAATGTCATATACAGATAGATTCAGTTTGAAACGAGCAATCTAAAGAGTCCGTAGATAGCAAATAAAGCTGGGTACTTTATTTGTGGTTAATCTACAACTGCGATCCATTTCGTAATATACGGTGATCTTATCCTGAATCATTCATATGGTGATATAAGAATGGAGGCACCTTATATGATGTGATCATATAGGACTAGGCCACGATCTATATGAATCTCTCTATAAGATCCGTTACATGATGAGATTCATATATATCGACAAATGATGACTATATATGGGTGATCTTAATCCTGAGTGTCTTGTCGACACCTTCAGGTTAGATCATGGTTTTTGATATAACATGGGTGAGATCGAAGTTGCATTCCCGTTCAATATGTTTCGTATATTGGAATCGCGGTTTGACTTATGGCTAGGAAGATTTGTACACAATAGTGGAATCCACTCCTTCTTGCGAGAAGTAGATGGTAATTCCCTTAAAAGTTGATTCAAGGCTTGAACAATATGAGCGCTCTCCTAATTCCGTAAGGAATGTAGGATTTATTGTTTATTAGAGGATCAATGATACTTAATGAAAAGATATAATTATAGGAGTATAACGGACATTATGACCCAGCTCTAATTATGAACTACTTGTGGAGGATTATACCATATGTAATAGCTATATCGATGGACATCAAGAGTTATTGGTTTGTGTAAAAACGTCTACAGTTGAGAGCGTGCAGCTTTGAGTTTTTAGTGGAATAACACTGGAGTTAATAATCATGAAATATTTGTTAAAGGGTTTAATTAATTATTTCTACAGATTATTGGAGCTTAAAATACTGTGGGTCCATTAGGTCCCCTTGCTAGCTCGATCGATTTAGGTAACAAGGGTCACGGTTAATTAATTGGATTGTCTGATTAATTGTGTTACGAAAGTAACATGTATTTATTTGGGAATTAATTGAATAATGAGATTATTTAATTAATAAATACTAATGATCAAATTAATTAAATAATTAGATTATTTAATTATGCGATTAATCATTAAATGGAGGGTGTTAGTTGATATTTGGATTTAGGTGAAGATAAAATAATAGGATTATTTTATTTTTACTAAATCAATTATCTAAGTATTTGAATTTAAGTTTAAATTTAAAATACTTATTATCCCTTTTAATATATTAGATATATTTGAAAAGGATAATTAAAAAGGTTTTAGTTGAAAATATATATAAGATATATTTTTGGTAACTAAAAGTGATAACTTATCAATTCACGCAGCCACAACAAACAAGAGGTGTGCAGCCAACAAAAAGAAAGAGAAAATAAGAGGTGTGCAGCCAACTAACAAGAAAAAAGGGAAAAAGGGTTTTTTCTTGCTTTTGTGCTTGTGGTGGTCGAACTTGCCAAGAAGAAAAGAAGGAGTTCTTTCTTCAAGTCTTTTCATCCTCCTTATTCCTGAGTACCATGACGCGCCCACACGCCATTATCAATCCCGGGTCATAGCGAGGAAGATCTTGTGGTTCAAATCATGGAGCATATCGTATTAAAGAGAATGAGTCTCCAACGCTGGTATGAAATCGTTTCACCTTCTTTGTTGTTTTCGATTATTACTGTACAATTAGGTTTACTTGATGATTGCATAAAAAATTTTAAAACCCTTCCGCTACGCAATCTGTAACCTTGGGTTCCTACAATTGGTATCAGATCCATTTTTTGTACAGTATAATTGAATTTGATTGCTCCTAATTACATGTATGAATGTGTAGGCACTTTTTAATGATTGTATGTTGTATATAATTTTTTTTTTTTTTTTAAATTATTATAAACATAGTTGGTCGTTAATTGTATGGTACAATGCGTTTAAGGTTCTTTTCAATGGTTGTAATTTTCTACTGTAATATAAATCCTGGGTTGTATAATTTTTTTTTTTTATTTCATTGATTTGCTGTAATTTTATAGTATTGATGTAAATCGAAGACAAAGGAAGACGATCCGGAAGACATACACCAATAGGCTGCCGCACCGGTCTGTGCACTTGCCAAACACATGATTGTCATGCAAAATATTGTTTCCACACGCATGATTGTCATGCAAATTATTGTTGTTGTGTGCAATTGTTGCACATGATAATATAATAAAATCGCAACAGCTAGTGCATCGCACTATTGTACAAAGAAGTTGTGCAGTAGCCATGCACACTAAATGGGCAAGCGTTGCGACTCTAGCCATGTGCAAGAGGGGTTGCGCACGTTTTTGTGCAAGGGTTGGCAGTTGTGCGCTTTGCGCAAGGCTGTGGACAGCCACCCTCTCATGCAGACGATGGCTACGCGCGAAAGCGCAAGGCCAAGTGTTCGTGACGCTAGGGTTTGCGTATTCGGAGCGTGAATGGGCCGAAATATTTTTATTAATGACTTGGGCCTCCAATAAATGTTAAGTGCCTTAGTTTATGATTCATGTGATGGATCACCATTAAAAATATTAGGGTTAATCAAGTTGGACTTGGTTAAAAGCCCATTAGATGCAGAAGATATTACATATGGACTTGAAGAATATTGGAATTACAAGAAAACCAAGGAATGCCTTGGATATTTTTATAATTAGATATTTTTTTAAAAGTTAGATAACCCATTGTACTCGGTCAACTCATGTATGTTTTTATTATGAGATGATTAAAGCATTGCCATGCATATACATATCATTTAGATTAGGCAGTCTTTCTATTATCAGTTCGAACTGACAAAAGTTATATCAGTTCATTGTATATAGGCCACTAGATTTAAATACTTTGACTAACAAGAGCATACAGCCAAGTCAAAGTATTTAAATCCAGTGGCCCACATGCAAGGAACTGATATAACTTTTGTCAGTTCGAACTGATAATAGAATTTCTATTAGATTAGGTGTGCCTACATATATATATATATATATATATGTTGATATGTCATACATGCATTATAGCCATCTATATTATGTGTATATTTTTTTTAATTTGATTAAAATGGGTAATTCACATAATTGGCTATATATTAATGGGATTAGTTTTTAGGAGTAAAAACTTGGTAATTCTCATTAATCACTAATCTTTTTATTAAAGAGTTTAATTACTTAGATTAGTAGGGTCCTTTATATATATTAGGATTAATTCGATTAAGCCCCTAATAATAATTGGACCTAATAATGTGTTTAGTTTTAATAGTTAAAACTTGGTAAATACACATTTAATAATTCTAGTCTTAGTTAATAGTTTACAAAGATTAGAATTATCACTTATGAACTAGATTTTTAAGAGTTAAAAATCGAATTAGTTTATTAATTATTGGAATAGGATTCTAATAATTTGCGATTAATGCACTTGACGCTGAGATTGAAATTAATCATTTAATCTAGTATAATTTAGGTGCATTAATATTAATAGAAAACCCTAATTATAAAATAGTGAGTGGGAGAGGGATATATGACATTATATCCCGCGGTCTCCATCATTAGTTTAACACTGGTGAGATTCGAGTGGGGCCTCGTGACGGCTTTGCTTTCGTCCTCCCTAAGGAGGGTTTCCGTAAGAATCAATACTGTTAGGTTTATAGTTTGTGTTGGCATGTATTTCATATCAAAACGTGTTTCTTTTGTAATGTTTAGTGGTCCATATGTTGAAGATTTATGAAGACGAAGAAAGTCTTGGCCACAATTCATGCAAAATGCCGGCTTCAAAGAGATATATGCTTCATTGATCATCAAAGGTAATATAAGACCTCATATCTCTTACAAGGCTAGGCACACACACACACACACACACATGGCATCCTTGTGTGTTCCTTCATGGTTAAACATCATTTATATATCACTCTCACACACTTGATAATATATGCTCATGCATTTATACTATCTTGACAAACTTTGCTTATTGCATGTTCTAGGACTATGTCTAGGAAATAGCATATGTGTGTGTCTTTGTGTTTATATGTTTCCGTATTTTTGTATTTGGAGTTGAATATGCTCTATTATGATTCCTTATTGAGTTCCGGTCGTTTCGGTTACTCATTCATTTAATTTCGAGTCCAAACGATGTAACTACGCTACTTTTCGTTCTCATTCGTTGAGTTGACTTCATCGTCATTTTCCGAGATGATTTCTCAACCATTTTTCAAATTTGTGTAGTCATCATCGTCGTGCGTGAGGGAGTCACGGTTAGTAATCCGAAAACGGATTCGAAATCGGAGTTCGGATGCTCAAGATACGGCTGAAGAACGTGAGGGAGCGTGCGAGAGGAGAGAGTGGCCAAGAGGCCACGTGGCCCAAGTTGTGTGGGAGCCGTGGGCCCCACGGCCAGATAGCCTCTCTGGCCCTGTGTGGCCCACGCACCCCCCACGAGCTGGGGTGACGTGGCCACTCTTGATTGGTCCATTTTTCTCTTCTCTCTCCTCCTTTTTAATTCCCTCCATTCCCTCCATTTTGTTTCCAAGAAGAAAAGTTGAAAAAATCCCGTCAGAATTTTTCTCTCCAATTTTCTCACCTTCCAAACACCATAACTTTCTCATACGAAGTCGAAATTGAGTGATTCAAGTTGGAGATTGTTCGTAATCGAGTCCTCTACCTTTTCCAAGTGGTTTGGCAGCTGTTTGATCAATTTTTCTGGTGGTTCCACTCAGAAAACCGAACCAGCTCGTGAATCCAAGGTAGTGTTCATATCTTTGGGATTTCTTCCTTTTTAACCTTCAATTTGCTTGGGGTCTCTTCTTCTATATGTATGTGTATGTTTGGTGAATGCTATTGAGAAAGATAGCTTCACAATCAATCTTAATCAAAAGTCTAATTAGAGACATATGTGAACTAGTTTCTTAGATTCTAGGTTTTTCACATGCTTGAGAGTTGTATTGTGATTAGATTAATATCTAGGATTATTTGTGAATTGATTGATGTATTTTATGATTGATAATCCTCACATGTGCTTAGATCCTCTTATTGAACAAATCTAGGATTAGCACTTGTGTTTATGTATTTAGAGACTATTAGGATTTAATTGACTATTCATTATATCCTCGCTCTAAATCTTTGGCTAGAATATTCATTTAATATATTTTGTGATTCTAGCATTTATGTGTATGTTTATGACATCTTGAATATGTGCTTCATGTATATGATTTATTCAAGTGTTATGTGTATGAATGAAACTATGAGCTTTTGTGTTAGGTGTTTTTCATATGCTCTAGGTTTAATTCATGTTTTGGCATCTAGACTACTTTACTTGTGTTCTCACATGTTTAGGTCTAGTTGTTCCATAGAATGTATTGATCACATGTTCTATGTTGTATTGATTGTTTGCATCATTTGCATTCACATGATCACACTAGAAAGTCCTTATAAAAGGCATGAAGTCTTAACTAGGACAAGGTGTCCAGATAGTCAAGCAAGGAAGTCTTGGTTAGGACGTGAGGTCCGGATAACTAAGCAAGAAGTCATGGCTAGGATCGGGAAGGTCCAGATAGTCATGCATGGGAGGCTCCCTAGAGGCATGAGTGCCTTGGATAGGGAATTGGCTATTATATTGTTAGGCCTAGGCGTATGGTTAGACATAGACTCCAAAAGAGCGGGGTACACGGGAGGTGTATGCACTTTTGAGGAATTTCTAATTTTCCATCGATGTTGGTTTTGTGTGTTGTCCAATATATGGTGGTTCCGCATCATTGAGGGATCTCATACTTTCCAATAGGGTTGGGTAGACTTAGACTCCACTAGGTTGGGTGAGCTAAAGATTGGTCACTTTGTGGATTCTCTATTTTTACCATCCAATATATATAATACCCTAATGGTTGTATTTCAACCCGTGGATGTTTCCTCCCTGGAGGTTTTACCACGTTAAAAAATCTCATGTGTCAATTCTTTCTATCTCTTTTTTTTGTATATGTTTATGTGTATGTTTTAATCTTGTGGTACAATATTCACTTGTAATATATTTGGAAGCAAGATTGTGTAAAGTGTCATTTGTAATCAATATTCATTTTGATCATTTTTTTATATACAATTCATTTGTGTAAATATAATTCTCTTATTCTTTGATTCTTTTGTATAGATGTATTTAGATTGATATTTGTATATACATTGAACATTAATATTAATACATGTATCCTTTGTTTTGGTTTTAATATATTTCCTTCATTAGCAAGTTGTAGTAGTTTTACTTAGTGTACTTACATTGTAATATTCAAAGTACAACTTGTGGAATTTGATCTTAATTGAATATTTTGTATATGAGATACATTGTTTGTTGGTATATGTTTTGTAGACTAAGGGTGGTGAATTGAGCGTACATGTGTTAATTGTTTTTTCATAACAATCATGTTTAAGGTTAATTTGTATGCTTACCAAGGTTTTGACATAAGTTACGAAAAAGTTTTTAAAACTAGTGTGTCAACCTATTCACCCCCGCTCTAGGTTATTTAGTATAACCTTGTAGGTATTTTCAATTACCAAGGTTGACTTCCTAACGGATAGGATTTCTGAGGGGATTTCGGGATTGACCAACCCTAAGGCGGCAATTCTTGAGTTAAGCTCATGAGATCTAAAAATGATGGGTTACACTCACAAGGTTTTAATTAAATTGGTTAATTAAAAACCTGACTAAATAAATGATAGTTGAATGATATTGTATTAAGAGTTATTCTGGTATATCATTTGATTGAGAAGGTCTCGATCCAACATGCAAGAATTTGACCGACCCCAAGGCGGGACTTACTTGTGGTATGTTGGATTGTTGTGGCATAGAAACATTGTTTTCTTAGGGTTGTCCTTTTTCATTAAACATTTTCATGCATCATGTTTAATTTTATACCGAACATTCACACATGTTTTGAATGTATGATTGAATGAATTCTTAATTTATGTTTTTTCAGCCATGTCATCTGCACTATAACAAATCATAGTCAATGACAAATTAACTGGTGATAACTACACTAAATGGAAACATAACATAAATGCAATCTTGGTCACCAAGGACCTAAAGTTTGTGCTTACGGAGGAATGTCCTCCAACGCCTACTGCCAATGCCGCACGAACTATTTGTGAGGCATATAAGAAATGGGTCTCATCAGATGAGAAAGCCCGAACATATTTGTTAGCAAGCATGATAGACATGCTTGTCACTAAGCACAAAGCAATGGATACTGCATTTGAAATAATGGAGTCATTGTAAGCCATGTTCGAGCAACCCTCTGAGCAAAAGCAGCACGAAGCTGTTCGTTCCACAATGCTTGCTCGGATGAAAGAGAGCACATCTGTTCAGGAACATGTCCTGAACATGATGTCCTATTTCAACACGGCAGAGATCAATGGCGGGGCCATTGATGAACCCAGTCAAGTGAGCATCATATTGACGACTCTTCTAAAGAGTTTTGATCAGTTTAAGAGTAACTATAGGATGAACAAGCTTAAGTTTAGTCTCACTCAATTGCTCAATGAACTCACTACTTTTGAGTCATTTACTAAGGACAACAAAAGTAAGACCGGTGAGGCAAATGTTGCCGAACCATCTTCCTCTGGTAACAAGAAGAGGAAGAGGTCTGCTGGGAAGGCTAAGGGTAAGCCCAAACCCAAGAAAACCCAAAGCAAGAAGAAAAAGGCAAAAAGTAAATATGATTTACTTGTTCTTAAATCGTGTATAGTGGAAGATGATTTTTCACCCTGGATAGTTGATTCGGGGGGCCACTAACCACTTTTGTTCTTCTATGTAGTGGACTGATTCTTGGACATAGGTTGAGGAAGGAGCCTTCTCTATGCATGTTGGGTCAAGGGATGTCGTGCCAGCCCGAGCAGTGGGTGTAGTTAGACTACATTTTGGAAGTTGTTTCATTGTTTTGAATAATGTATTTTTAATTCCTGGATTTACTCGAAATTTGATTTCAGTTTCAAAGTTGTTGGAACAATTTTATTCTATTTCTTTTAATAATAAGTCTGTTATTATTGCAAAGAATGGTTTGAATATGTGTTCAGGATTAAGCGAAAATAACTTGTATGTTTTAAGGCCATTAATACATACTACACTGCTCAACGCTGAATTGTTTAAAGTTGAAAAACCTAAAACAAAACAACAAAAGATTTCTCTAGAAAACGAAACGTATCTATGGCATCTAAGACTTGGCCATATCAACCTTGACCAGATAGATAGACTAGTAAAAAGCGGACCTTTAAGTGAGTTAAAGGTTTGCACCTTACCTATCTGTGAATCCTGTTTAGAAGGTAAAATGACTAAGAGACCTTTTACTGGAAAATGGCTTAGAGCTAAAGAACCATTAGAGCTTATACATTCAAACGTTTGTGGACCTATGAATGTTAAATCAAGAGGTGGTTATGAGTATTATGTCACCTTTATAGATGACTACTCGAGATACGGATATATCTACCTAATGCAATGGAAGTCGAAAACTTTTGAAAAGTTTAAAGAATTCCAAGCTAAAGTTGAGAACCAGTTAGGAAAGACTATCAAGTCTCTATGATCGGATCGTGGAGGTGAGTACTTTGACCAAGAGTTTGAAGACTTTATGGTTGAGTATGGGATAGTGCCCCAACTCACAACTTCTGGTACACCACAACAGAATAGTGTCACGGAGAGGAGAAATAGAACCCTAATGGAAATGATGAGATCTATGATTAATTTCTCATAATTACCAAATTCCTTTTGGGGATATGCGTTACAAACTGTGGCTTACATTTTGAATGTAGTCCCATCCAAATCTGTTCCTAAGACTCCCTTAGAGTTGTGGAATGGTCGTAAAGCTAGTTTGCAACATTTCCGCATATAGGGGTGTCCAGCACATGTGCTGAAGAACATAAATGGAAAGCTAGACCCCAAGTCTGTGGTCTACTTGTTTGTAGGATATTCCAAGGAGACTAGAGGTGGATACTTCTATAGTCCTGAAGAGAACAAAGTATTTGTATCGACAAATACAACATTTCTTGAGGATAACTATATTAGTGATCATAAACCTCGTAGCAAGATTGTATTAAATGAAATGGAGCCTGGTACGACTAGTGCTCAATCAACAAGAGTTGTTGATCCATTAACATCTGATAGTCAGATGATTCCTAATTAGGATACACTACCACCTAAACGTAGTAGGAGGGTTGTAAAACAACCTGAACGCTATTTGGGTATAGGTGAGGGACGAGATGTCATCTCTACTGATAGTGTGGATGATCCAATGACATTTAAAAATGCAATGGAAGATCCTGACAAAGAGGAATGGCTTAAAGCCATGAATCTCGAGATGGAGTCCATGTACTCTAACTCAGCCTGGGAAATTATAAACTTACCGGATGGGGTAAAACCCATATGGTGTAAGTGGATCTACAAGAGAAAGAGATGAGCAGACGGGAAGGTAAAGACCTTCAAGGCAAGGCTAATGGCCAAGGGTTATACCTAGAAAGAGGGGGTCGATTATGAAAAGACCTTCTCGCCAGTAGCCATGCTTAAGTCTATTCAAATTCTCTTATCCATTGCTGCCTATTTAGATTACGAAATTTGACAAATGGACGTTAAGACTGCATTCTTGAATGGCAATCTTGATGAGAGCATCTACATGATGCAACCAGAGGGATTCGTGTCTCCAGATCAAATGCAAAAGGTTTGCAAGTTGCAAAGGTCCATTTATGGACTTAAGCAAGCATCTAGATCTTGGAACATAAGATTTGATGATGTGATCAAAACCTATGGCTTCAAGCAAAACGTTGATGAGCCTTGTGTCTACAAACACATCATTGACAAGAAAGTAGTTTTCTTAGTTCTTTACGTAGATGATATCCTACTCATTGGGAATGATGTAGGGGTATTATCGGAAGTAAAGGGCTAGTTGGCTAGCCAATTCCAAATGAAAGATTTGGGAGAGGCAAGTTATGTTCTAGGGATCCAAGTTATAAGGGATCGTAAGAACAAACTCATAGCATTGTCTCAAGCATCATATATCGACAAGATTCTTGTGCGATTTTCAATGCAGAACTCCAAGAAAGGTAATTTACCTTCCAGACATGGAGTTCACTTGTCTAAGGAACAGTGTCCTAAGACATCTCAAGAAGTTGAGGATATGAGATGTGTTCCTTATGCGTCAGCAGTAGGTAGTCTCATGTATGCTATGTTATGCACGAGATCGGGCATTTGCTTCGCAGTGGGAGTAGCCATCAGATACCAATCTAACCCAGGATTGGATCATTGGGTTGCTGTAAAGACTATTCTCAAATATCTTTTGAGAATGAGAAACTATATGCTAGTGTATTCTGGACAGGATTTAATCCCGTTAGGATATACGGATTCTGATTTTCAGTCAAACAAGGATTCTAAGAAATCCACGTGTGGATCAGTTTTCACCCTTAGTGGTGGAGCCATTGTGTGGAGGAGTGTTAAGCAATCTTGTATTGTTGATTCCACCATGGAAGCTGAATATGTAGCAGCTTGTGAAGCTGCTAAAGAGGCTATTTGGCTTCGCAAGTTCTTGAATGATCTGGAAGTTGTTCCAGATCTGGATAAGCCCATCACACTTTATTGTAATAACAGCGATGCTGTGGCTAATTCCAAAGAACCAAGAAGCCACAAGAGAGGTAAGCATATAGAGAGGAAATATCATCTCATCAGAGAGATAATGCAGAGAGAAGATGTGACCGTGACCGTGACCGTGACCGTGACCAAGGTAGCGTCACAGGACAATCATGTTGATCCATTTATGAAGACCTTACCGGCTAAAGTGTTTATGGGTCACCTAGAGGGTCTAGGTTTACAAGACATGTCTCACATGCTTTAGTGCAAATGGGAGATTGTTGGGGTTTTTGCCCTAAAGCTTGTAATTTGTAAATGTGAATTGCACATAAATAAAAGAAGCAGTTTATTCATTCAAACTGTCTCATACATTTATATATAACATGTGTACTTAACATCCAAGATTGCTGGATGTAATTTCAAACTGAGTATATGAATGTCATATACAGATGAATTCAGTTTGAAACGAGCAATCTAAAGAGTTCGTAGATAACAAATAAATATGGGTACTTTATTTGTGGTTAATCTACAACTGCGGTCTATTCCGTAATATACGGTGATCTTATCCTGGATCATTCATATGATTATATGAGAATAGAGTTACCTTGTATGATGTGATCATATAAGACTGGGCCATGATCTATATGAATCTCTCAATAAGATCCGTTACATGATGAGATTCATATATATTGACAAATGATGGCTATATATGGGTGATCTTAATCCTGAGTGTATTGTCGACTCCTTCAAGTTAGATCATGGTTTTTGATATACCATGGGTGAAATGGAAGTTGCATTCCCGGTCAATATGCTTCGTATGTTGGAATCACGGTTTGGCTTGTGGCTGGGAAGATTTGTACACAATAGTGGAACCCACTCCTTCTTGCGAGAAGTAGATGGTAGTTCCCTTAAGGGTTAATTCGGGGCTTGAACAATATGAGCACTCTCCTAATTCCGTAAGGAATGTAGGATTTATTGTTCATTAGAGGATCAATGGTACTTAATGGAAAGATATAATTAGAGGTGTATAACGGACATTATGACCCAGCTCTAATTATGAACTACTTGTAGAGGATTATACCATATGTAATAGCTATATCGATGAACACCAAGAGTTATTGGTTTGTGTAAAAATGTCTACAGTTGAGAGAGTGCAGCTTCAGTTTTTTAGTGGAATAACACCAGAGTTAATAATCATGAAATATTAGTTAAAGAGTTTAATTAATTATTTCTAAGGATTATTGGAGCTCAAAATACTATGGGTCCATTAGGTCCCCTTGCTAGCCCGGTCGATTTAGGTAACAAGAGTCACAGTTAATTAATTGGATTGTCCGATTAATTGTGTTACGAAAGTAACACGTATTTATTTGGGAATTAATTGAATAATGAGATTATTTAATTAATAAATATTAATGATCAAATTAATTAAATAATTAGATTATTTAATTATGCGATTAATCATTAAATGGAGGGTGTTAGTTGATATTTGGATTTAGGTGAAGATAAAATAATAGGATTATTTTATTTTTACTAAATCAATTATCTAAGTATTTGAATTTAAGTTTAAATTTAAAATACTTATTATCCCTTTTAATATATTAGATATATTTGAAAAGGATAATTAAAAAGGTTTTAATTGAAAATATATATAAGATATATTTTTGGTAACTAAAAGTGATAACTTATCAATTCACGCAGCCACAACAAACAAGAGGTGTGCAGCCAACAAAAAGAAAGAGAAAATAAGAGGTGTGCGGCCAACTAACAAAAAAAAAAAGGGAAAAAGGGTTTTTTCTATGCTTTTGTGCTTGTGGTCACCGAACTTGCCAAGAAGAAAAGAAGGAGTTCTTTCTTCAAGTCTTTTCATTCTCCTTGTTCCTGAGTACCGTGACACGCCCACACGCCATTATCAATCCCGGGTCATAGCGAGGAAGATTTTGTGTTTCAAATCATGGAGCAGATCGTATTAAAGAGGATGAGCCTCCAACACTGGTATGAAATCATTTCACCTTCTTTGTTGTTTTCGATTATTACTGTACAATTAGGTTTACTTGATGATTGCATAAAAAAATTTAAAACCCTTCCGCTGCGCAATCTGTAACCCTGGGTTCCTACAGTCTCCTAACACTCCAACACAACCACTGGGCCAATCTTCTCCCCAGACTCCATTAGAGGTACTTTTTAATCTTAATCTTACACTTGTTGATAATGTTAATCTTAAGTCTCAATCGTCCCAATATCACCTTCCACCCCATTCTAACTGTTAGGATTATGCTCAATAGCAAGAGTGTAATGTTGTAATTAACAATCTTTTTCATATTAATAAAGTGATTTCTGGTTTAACAAATCGTATAGCATTTATAGTTTAATATTATAATTGTCAAAGTAAATAATCATAAGGTCTAAAGATTATGAGAAAAGAAGAATTGTTCGTACATCTGGATATGTATGTGGTAGACACAATTCTTTAGTTAGTCTTGAATATTGTTCACAACTTAAGTTAAAGGTTGGGCACCTTTATCTTGTTAAAGTTGTAGTTTTCTTTTGCTAGCATTTGAGTGGGATCAAATGAGATATGATGAGTCTAAAATCATCGGAGTGTCTTCGAGCAAAAGGATCTAGTGCACTGGGTGCATTGAACTAGATCACAATGAAATACTTTATCTATAACCGTCAGTAGATAAAAGTCTTTTCATTATCAGGACAATCGGAGAGTCTATCTTAATCCTGAGATAAATGATGGACTTATGGTTGCAAGTGATATCATTTGAGTTATCAATGAGTACGATTATATCGCATAGTCTATCCTCGATAGTTTGGTGATATTCATTTGTTAATCGATAGAGGACTTCATTTATAGATATGGACATCGTGGCTCCATTTAATTAAATGAGAGTATAATATCATCATATCGATGTTTTGAGGTAATTGGATATTAAATCTCAACGTTGAGTTTTCGATAGTGTCTATTGAAAACATGGCTTCTGGACAAGTCAAAATATCCAAGTTCAAAACGTGGTCATATGAGTAAATATGGTAACTTGGAGAGTTGTAGGCGGTCTATGAACTCTTGGCGATTACTAATATTAATCACGAGGATACACTATCTCCAATATGATTGTCTAGGGTATGAATGAGGAGCATCTTCCTTTTCTATCTTTATTTAAGAGTTCAGTTTTAGCTCTTTAGTGGAATGAGTTAAAATTAATGGATCGGACCTAAGTGAATCATTTGTTGATTGTGATTAGGTTATGTCTATTGAAACTTAAATTTAGATGGCCCGCCAAGATCCCCAATCCACACGGACTTGCATGGATCACTTGATATATTCTACCGGACCAATTTAAGGGTCCATCTAGAATTGCATTTAATATATTAAGAATATAATTTGCACATTATTTTAGTAATGGGCTGCTCAATTATATTAATATATTAATGAAAGATATGTGGGCTTGTTTCTTTTAGTAAGAATGGGTCTGGTTCACATGTGGGCTTTTTATTTAAAGTCCAATGGATTCAATGAAATAAGAAAATAATATTTTGGCCCATTTACTCTAAGTGGGGCGGCAAGGGTTATTTTTAACCTAATATATTATTTTGTTTCATTGTTTTAATTAAATAAGAATTAATTAATTGGTTAATTAAAGAAACAAATCTTTTCTAATCAGGAAATATATTTCCTAAAAGTAAAAGTAAAAGACTTGTTTGATAAGGAAATAAATAATTAGTTTTATTTATTTAATCAAATAAGAAGCCTTTTTATTTAGTCAAAATAAAATAATAAAAGATCTATGAGTTGGATTAGGGTTTGATGTCTTAAAAACTAGATGGAAATTAGGGTGCAACATAAGCCTATGGTGGGCATGTATTTTGCGGCCACCCTAGTTATTTCTAGGTTAGGATTTCGGCAACCCTAATAATAAAAAATAATAAAAAGAAGCAAACTTAGGCCACCTATATATTGACAAGTATAGAATTCGGCCATCATATGTGTTCATGATACAAATTTCTTCTTCTTCTCAATTCATAGAAAGCTTTTTATTCTACTAAAACAAAAAGGAGTGTTAGATTATTCTTTGATAGTATACTATTTGCTTATTCATCAATAAGCTTGTGTATACGATATCGATCTAGGTTCACGCGAGTTTCGATCATTAGATTGAGAACTCAAAAGTGACCGGAATAATCTTAGTCATTCTTTTGATTGTTTTTGTGACTAACAAAGAAAAGAAAAGAAAAGTTTGTTTTGTCCATTCATAGGTTTGCAATTCAAAGAAAAGGGAGACCACGCTCCTAGGTGATCCACGTTCGTGCTAGGATTGAAGATCTTGCGGATTACCATCGACGTAAGTCAATCGGATCACGCGACAAAAGGTATTCTACTTTTTGTTATTGTATATGTATGTTTAATTAATTAAAGGGTTTAAGGTTCATAAAGGAAAAAATTTTTAAAGTCACTAAATCTAATTTTTAGTCTCGCTTCCGCTGCGTGTACTTCTTGGTATTTTTCCCTACACTAACTGTGGCATACCATCTATTAGATATGAACCTGATCCTAAAGCCAAAGTTAGATATCCCATTAGTGATTATATGTCTTCCCAAAAGTTGTCCAAGTCATATGCTTCTTATGTGCTACAATTATCATCTATCTCTATTCCTAGTAAAATGTAGGAAGCTTTAGCAGATGCTAGATGGACCCAAGATATGGCAAAAGAAATGGTAGCACTTGAGAAGAATGCTACATAAGAACTTGTGTCTCTACCTAAGGGAAAGAAGATGGTGGGATGTAGATGGGTATTTACAGTCAAGCATAAGGCAGATGAGACTATTATAAAGCTCAGTTGGTTGTAAAAGGGTATACACAATCTTATGGGATTAACTATTAAGACACTTTTGCATCAATTGCCAAGCTTAATATGGTTATAGTGCTCTTGTCTTTGGCGGCTGTTATAGGGGTTTTTCGTCAGCATGACACGTCAATAGAGATAGTGGATAATGCGGAAATATAGTGAGTCCACGTCACCAAAAAGTCAAAAAGGAGACACGTCAACAAATGGTCAATAAGAACACGTACCAGTATCACATGAGAGACCATCTACTCTGCGAGATCTACTCGGCCAAAACGGGAAATATGATCATATCAAGATAGGCTTTATTGAGCAAAGATCTACTCAGATACGGAATCTGAGAATCACACTCCAATAAAGAAATATACCTATTTCCTCTCCAGTACTAGAGAATTTTAATCATTAAAGAATTCTAAGCTTCCAGAAGGATAAACATTAAACAGGAAACGAGTCATAATCGGTCTACTCTACTAGAATCCTACAAAGATTCTAATTAATAAATCCACCGCTTATACGACAGGAACTAGGGCAACCCTAGATCGAACCATATAAATCAGTGTTCTAGTAAACGCTAGGCGCTAGTTGGGCGGTAGACCAGTGCCTAGCGCCTAGCGCCTAGGCGGTCTAGACGGTGCCTAGGTGGATTTCTAGGCGGCCGATTTTTTTAATCTATTTTATTTTACTTTTTAATTTACTTTTTTATTTCTTTTATTAATTGCATGTGGTAACCGGTAAGGGAAATAACAATTAAAAACTTGGTGAAACTCCCCATAAAATATATTTTATATTATTTTTTTTCTTTTCCCAATAATAATTATATTTCAATTTTCAAATCACAAATCCAATTTTCAACACAACTAATACACACACTCTCTCTCTTCAACGTTCCAGGCTTCCAACTACTTTTCAATCTCCATATTTCAAATCACAAATCCAATTTTTTCAACACAAGTACACAACTGATACACACTCTCTCTCTTCAACGTTCCAGCTACTTTTCAATTTTTTTTTTCCTTAATCTTATCCTCTTCTTTTCTCGATAATCTGTCTCTCTCTTCATCCCTCTCGTCATCTTCATCTTTTTATTTTCTTTTCTCTGAAACTTATCTCATCTCCATCTTCTTCTCGATTCTCATTTCTCGAACATGTGTTTTTTTTTTTTTTCACCTTGAATGGTGTCAAATCTGGACATTTGGCACCTGGGTTTTATTCTCCGACGCCTTTTGAAGCTTCCGGTGGGGGTGGGGGTGGTGATGACTCGCTCACCGGCGGCGGTGACCTTTAGGAGTCGGTTTGACCGGTCAAACGACTTTTGTCGACGATCACATTTTGAACGACTAGGCGGAGTCGACGACTTTGACTCCAATTAGCCTGATTTTTCGGCCAAATCGGTCTATTTTTCTGGTCAAAATCAGTCAATTTTTTCCAGCCGCCTAATATTGCCGCTTTGGATGAAACGGGACGACCGGCGTCCGCCTAGCGTATAGGCGGTGCCTAGGTGGCCATTGTTTTCCGATTTTTCGAACACTAATATAAATACATCCATGTATTCATTATAACGGGGGATGATCATCATGAGCAATTTACACTTACATGAGAAAAAAGATACGAAACATAAACAATTATCTGAGAGAAAGCAAGTATTGAGTGTGTAATCCTTATATTTATAGTGGATCACTTCTCGCCGTCACCGTCACCGGCACCGGCACCGGCACCGTGGATGTTTCCCCACCTTGGGGTTTTACCACGTAAAACATGTGTTATGCTTGTTTTTCTTTTATTTTCTACTTTCATTACGTTTATCTTGCAGAATTCATTAACTAAAACCATTGACCGGTTGACTTCCAAGAAATCACCGTCAACAATTGGCGCTGGAAGGAGGGGAAAAACTCAACTTCGAGTAACCCTCATGAATAGACCATAGATGGAATTCCAATGTGGATCCAACACTTAAAGCACCCAATAAAACGACTATTGGAAGTGTTAGGGAGTGGATTAACTATAGAACCTGTAGTAGGAGCCGCGGCCATGACCAAATTTGGAGGAAGAATATTGCGAAAGCAATACTCAAAGCTTCAAAGTATCAAAAATCCGTCTGAGGAATTGCTTTCCCATTCCGACAGTTTACAAAAGAAAAGAGAAGAGAGTTGTTGAGAATCATGGAATTGTTGACCAATGCGTACTAAAGTGAGCATATCTCCCTCTATGGATCTCGGATTCGTGAACTGTAAAAACCGCTGGAAACTATTATTAATAATAATAATAATAATAATAATAAATAAAATAAAATCATAAATCATAAATATAATAAAATAATAAAATAATAATAGTAATATTATTTTTGATTCACAAATCCCTGACCCGCTGGTTTGGGGTGGGTCTAGGATTTTTGCCATCCCTAGTGTAGATCCAGATTGGATGGTGAATCAAAATCCGCTCACTCTACTGTCATTTAAGATGGATGGTGAAGATCATGGATCTCCACACCCATCAAATTTTTTATTTGTTTTTTATATTTTCTTGTAATTTTTTTCTCATTATTATTATTATTATTATTGTAACTTGATCACCACTATGAATATTTGAGATGGATAGTGGAGATCAATCTAAATATCTACCTAATTATTTTTTTATAAATAATTTATTATTATTATTTATATTACTATTATTATTTATATTACTATTATTATTATTATTATTATTATTATTATTATTATTATTATTATTATCATTATCATTATCATTATTTTATTTTATTATTATTTAATTTTTTTATTTTTGTTTTTGACATTATTAATAATCTTGTTATTGTAAATGAACAAGTGAAATTTAGGGATATTTAAATTAAAAAAATATAATTTAAATGATAATCCCCCTTAAATAATTTAAATATTCATCTAGGTTTTACATTTAGGGATATTTAAATAAAAAAGATAATTTAATTAATTGTTAAATAAATTTAATTTTTTTTCATTTCTCTATTTATTTAGTTTTCTTTATCAAAAAGTTTAGAATTTTATTACTATTTAACCATTATTTCAAAAAATAAATTAATTTGATTTTTAAAATTTGGTCAGAGGGGTATTTATGTCATATTATTATATTTTTCTGGTTTGATACAATTATGTAGAGAAACTTAGTGTAATTTGACATGATAGAAAAATGGACGGCATTACTATTCCGTTACTTATTGTCGATTTATGAAAGTTCAAGGGGTTTAATGGTGAAAAAAAAAAAGTATAATGGGTGAGGTCCAAATTTGGGTATAGTTCAAGGGTATAAGTGCCAATTAGCCAAAAATAAAATTTAATAATGAGAATCTTGATTAAAAAAAAAAAAAAAAAAAGGAAATTACAACATGATTTCATAAATTATAGTTATAGGTTGTTGTATGGTTTGTCCAGAATCCAATAACATCAATACAAATAAAAAACCAAATGTGACTATTTGAGTACATGATTTGTTTTATTAAAAAACAAAACAAAAATGTAGACAAAAAAAAAATTAGGAAATATCATAAATTTCTCACTTTACATTGACGGAAATATACCATATATTTTTTAAAATTTCCATGATATTACATAAAATTACAGTGCAGGTTCTTGGTATTGATATTTTACGAAAATATCATGGATATTTCTGAAAATTTCTAGGATATTCTTAGGGAATTATATTATACCCCATATCGATATTGGTACACTTGAGATACGAAAATATCGGTAGAAATATCTAGGATATTATTGATTTTTCAATCATTGTTTGTGTGTAACGAAAAAGAGTGCGAAGGGGCTTTAAAGAGAAAGAATTTATTATTATTTTTTTTTAATTTTTTTTTTTTGACTTTGGCTTATTTTGAATGAGAAAGAAATCGGTTCTGATTTTAAAGGGAAATATGAATATTAGAGTTATGATGGATCGATATTATTAAGAGAGAAAATCGAAAATAGCCCCTGCAAATATTACATATTTGTTTTTAACCACTTACGAAAGTTTAACCATTAATAACTCCGTTTTTTGAGAAATTATCCATATATCCCATATAAAAAACACTTCTCAAACCCACTCTCATCACCTTTCTTCCTACCTTCCCCATTCCTCTCTCTATCCCATAATTGCCTTCGCGGGAGACGGCGTCGCGTGGCTCAAGCGGCACTAGCGATGGGGCTGCTTAGGTGTGCTGCCACTGCCTTCACAAGCGACACTGTGCCTAGACACTGGGTTACAACACCGCTAGGGCAGGCGCTTCTTGGCGACGTTGTTTGATATTTAAAAAGAAAAAAACAAAAAGTGACGATGTACCAAAACACTCTTTTTGGAGGATTGTTTTAGTAATTTTATCGTTAAAAAAAATTAAAAACAAGATTTTTCAGGCAGTTTTAGTAAATTTTTGTTTTGAAAAAAAGTTAACATGTCACATTTTTATCAGAGATGTCATGTTTTTCTCTAAGATATCACATTTTCTTTTTTTAAGATTTTCTTTTTTTTTTTTTTTTTTTTTTTTTTTTTGTTTTTTGCAAAAAATAGAAAAGGCGTTGCATGAGATTCGTAATTTTAGACTTTTAGTTGTGGACTGAAAAGAAATTTTATAATATGATTCGTTGAAATGTCATATGAGGTTAAAAACATATTTCATATAATATTTATAGTCATTTTGACCATTTTTCGCTATTATTAATACACAACTTTAATTTTATTAAAATACAAATTTAGAATAATTTACAACTTTGGACCGTAAAAAATGGAAATGGTAATTGATACTGTGACTATAATTTGTAACCTTGTTATTAAATTTTTTTTTTTAAGAGACTTTGTTATTAATTAGGGTGCCGATATTGACACCCATAAATATGATAAGCACACCCATATTTTAATAAAAAATTTAATTACAAAAATATCCAAATAAGAATTTACCAATAAAGACAAATTAGTTCAATTAAAAATAAACTAAATACTATGTACACCCATTAATTACACCTATATCTTCAACTATATCACTTTATTAAAATAAAAATAAAAAACTAAACCCTAATTAATCCCTAATTCTATTTCAAGTATCAAAATCTCCCATTAAAATTGTCTCCAGATGATTGCAGCTCTACAATTTCTTATCCAATGACCCTGTATTTACGTATACTGATAAATAGTAAAGAAATTGCAGCAGGACTTACATCTATAGCTTCATGAATATCAAGTATGCCTTTGGTTACATTTCTCTGATTCTCTGATAACCCCTGCACCTGAAATGTTCACTCTATAATCAGAAATTACATAAATTGAAAAATACGTGGCATGCTATTCCATTAAAGCAAACCTGTATCCAGCAGCTGGAGTCATCTTGATCTTGAGTTTTTCTTCGTATGTAAGATTGAAGAATTCGTGTGTAATATGTTTGACCTCATTGATGAGGGACTCTGGAATACCATGGCCTTTCTGGTCATCAATAGCAAGAATCATTCCATATAATTAGAAAATTATCAATTAATATGAGGTGCATTTTTATTGGCATTAATTTACATGCATGAAAAATAATTACCACATAGAAGATTCCGGCCTCTCTGCAAGCTTGATACAGTTGTTTAACAACTCTACAAACATGAAACACCTGGGTCCTCACCCATTTTTGGATCATCACACTTTGCTAGTAGTAGACTAATGTCCGTAAAGAGTGAAAATGACCAATAAGACACAACTAGTAGTAGACTAATATCTGTAAAGAGCGAAAATGACCAATAAGACACAATACGTCAATACCAACAACCTATCAATCTTCTGATAAATAAAACAAAATTTCCTGGTTTTGTAACGCTAATATAAGCCACTGCACTTTCCTCTCTTAAGAATTTAAGAATTTAAGAATTTAAGAATTCTCCAGATTGTGTTTTTGAGTCTGGAAAACTTAAAAATTTATCATTTGTGAATTTTGGTATGTTAATAACTTAAAAGAGTTTATAAATAAATTGTATTAAAATGAAAAATTCATTTAAATAAGGGTACTATTGGCATTAAAATGGGTGTTTATAGTAATGTTTAAATTTTAAATTTTAGATACAGGTGTACGTATAAATATGAATGTGCTTGTCATATTTATGGGTGTCAATATCCGTACCCTATTAATTATTAACATTGATTTCTTTAAGATTTTATATATAATTGCAAGTAAAAAAAATAAAATAACTAAAAAAAAATTGACCAAGGAAGAGAAAAAACATTACATTATATTCGTGTGTGGGGCTCAACTGCCACGAAACGACGCCGGAAGAGGGGTGTGACGTGTACAGTCGCAGTGAAAATAAATACCAACACGTGGTTCGCATGCAAGAAGTCGTTTTACTATGAAACGACAACACAAACGAAACGAAACGAAATATCGCGATAAAGAAAATAAAATACTTAACGAACAAGTTTCAATCATTCTCGTCTTCGTTTCGAGTCCTCTGATCTTAAAAATCTAACAAGACTTTCCAATCGACAGGGTCGTTAGATTTTTCACTTCTATAAATCTATAATCGTCAAAAAGATCCAATTTTTTTTAGTTATGTTTTGTTTAGTCTTTGATTTATTGTGGAGACATCAGAGTATTTAGCACGTCTCTCGGTTCCAGTTCACTTTTTACCGTCCAAACAAAACCTTCTTGTACGCTTCTCTTCTCTTCTCTTCTCTTATCTACAGTTTCTCTCAGCTGGAATTACTTCGACGGAGAAGCCAAAGAAGAAAAAAAAATCTTTCTTTTAAGCTTAGTAGTAATTTATAATTTTTTATTTAATTTACCGAGTTTGTCGTTTGTTGATCTGTAAGATTCCAGTTTGCGGTTATCATCGATTCTTAGGAGTTTTTACAAGTGGGGTTGTGGAGAAAAAAGCAAAATTTGATCTGGGTAGTTTTTTCTTTCGATCAGGGTGATTGAAAGATGAGGGAAAAGCTAGAGTTTTTGGTGTGTTTATGGTTTTTGCTATGTGGGTCGAGTCTGGCTCGGTTTGTGGTGGAGAAGAACAGCTTGAAAGTGACGTCTCCAGAGTCGATCAAAGGAGTGTACGAGTGTGCGATTGGGAATTTTGGGGTTCCTCAATATGGAGGGACCTTGGTGGGCACTGTTGTGTATCCAAAATCCAATCAGAAGGCATGCAAGGGTTTCGATGATGTTGGTCTGTCCTTCAAGTCCAAGCCTGGAGGATTGCCCACTTTTCTCCTTATCGATCGAGGAGGTGAAATTTTTTTAAAGAAAATTTGATGGTTTTGGTCAATTTTTATGTTTTGAATTTGATTCCTTTCTTTATCTGTATTCCCTTAAATGATAAGTTATTTTGGATGTGGCTAGTAAGCAAGTTTTTGTTAAATTCAGTTAATTTCATCGAGATCATGTGTTTAATTTGTGTATTTGCCCGCTTATTACGTTGGCGGACTTGTTTAGTCTGCTACTGCTACCATTGAAGTTTTAGATAGAATTAAATAGAGTTATTTTGGATGTGGCTTGTAAGCATGTTTTGTTAAATTCGGTTTATTTCATAGAGATCATGTGTTTAATTCGTGTATGATTATGTGTTTAATTCATGTATTTGCATGATTATTATGTTGGCGGATTGGTTCAGCGGATTTGTTCAGTGTACTGCTATCATTGAAGTTTTAGATAAAATTAAATAGAGTTATTTTGGAGGTGGCTAGTAAGCATGTTTTGTTAAATTCGGTTAATTTCATCGAGATCATGTGTTTAATTCGTGTATTTGCTAGATTATTACGTTGTTACAGATTTGTTTAGTCTACTACTGTTATCATGGAAGTTTTAGATAAATTCCCGATTATTACGTTGGCAGATTTGTTTAGTCTACTGCTGCTAACATTGAAGTTTTAGATAAAATTAAATAGAGTTATTTTGGATGTGGCTTATAAGCATGTTTTGTTAAATTCAGTTAATTTCATCGAGATCATGTGTTTAATTCGTGTATTTGCTTGATTATTACGTTGTTACGGATTTGTTTAGTCTACTACTGTTATCATTGAAGTTTTAGATAAATTCCCAATTATTACGTTGGCAGATTTGTTTAGTCTACTACTGTTAACATTGAAGTTTTAGATAAAATTAACTAGAGTTATTTTGGATGTGGCTTATAAGCATGTTTTGTTAAATTCGGTTAATTTCATCGAGATCATGTGTTTAATTCGTGTATTTGCCCGATTATTACGTTGACGGATTTGTTTAGTCTACTACTGCTACCATTGAAGTTTTAGATAAAATTAAATAGAGTTATTTTGGATGTGGCTAGTAAGCATGTTTCGTTAAATTCTTTTAATTTCATCCAGATCATGCGTTTTATTCTTGTATTTTCCCGATTATTGCGTTGGCGGATTTGTTTAGTCTACTACTGTTACCATTGAAGTTTTAGATAAAATTAAATAGAGTTATTTGGATGTTGTGGTTGTAAGCATGTTTTGTTAAATTAGGTTAATTTCATCGAGATTATGAATTGATTTCCTTAAATGGTAATTTATTTTGGATGTGGCTAGTAAGCATGTTTTGTTAAATTCCTTTAATTTCATCAAGATTATGAGTTTAATTGGTGTATTTGCCCTGTTATTATGTTGACGGGTTTGTTTAGTTTACTACTGCTACCATTGAAGTTTTAGATAAAATTTAATAGAGTTTTTACTTGTAGTGTTGGAAATTAAGGTCTGAGACTTGAGGGTTTAAAATTTGATTATTGGTTATGTTTCAGTTGCTGCGCGGTGGAAATTTGTTTCTGGATTTGACTGATTACCCGTTTTAATTTGATTCCTCCAGTGTTCTGTATAGGCTAGATTTTGATTTTCTGTTTTGTATATCTGATATTTGGAGATCTCTGCTTGGGGGTTTAGTTATACTTTCGTGGATTCAGTTTTATATCTTCTTGTACTATGTTCAAGGTATCATGTTATTAACTACAAGCCTATTGCCCTTGCAGATTGTTACTTCACCAAGAAGGCATGGAATGCACAAAACGGTGGAGCAGCAGCCATTCTAGTCGCGGATGACAAGATTGAGCCCTTGATTACAATGGATACTCCTGAAGAAGAGAATGCGGATGCTGAATATCTTCAAAACATTACCATCCCCTCGGCCCTTATTAGTAAATCTTTAGGGGATAGTATCAAAAAATCTCTAACTGGTGGGGAGATGGTTAACATGAATCTAGATTGGACAGAGGCTCTTCCGCATCCTGACGAGCGGGTTGAGTATGAATTCTGGACAAATAGCAATGATGAGTGCGGGCCAAAATGTGACAGCCAGATTGAGTTTGTCAAGAGCTTCAAAGGAGCAGCTCAGATACTTGAGCAGAAGGGCTACACTCAGTTCACCCCCCGCTATATAACTTGGTATTGTCCAGAAGCATTTATTCTGAGCAAACAGTGCAAGTCTCAGTGCATTAACCATGGGAGGTACTGTGCTCCGGACCCTGAGCAGGATTTCAGCCGAGGGTATGATGGAAGAGATGTTGTGGTGCAAAATCTACGCCAAGCTTGCGTCTTTAAAGTGGCCAATGAAAGCAAAAAGCCATGGCTTTGGTGGGATTATGTGACTGACTTTTCAATCCGTTGCCCAATGAAAGATAAGAAGTACACCAAGGAGTGTGCTGATGAAGTTATCAAATCTCTTGGTAGGTCAAAGTTTTTATTTTTACTTTTTGGATGATCAAAGTTATTAGGCAGACAAGTTTGTGACAGTTTTTCATTTTCTGCCTCCCAAGATTTCTATGATAAATGCTTTTAAGTGCATTGTGCATGTGCTGCTTCTTTTTATTTGTTTCTAAAATTTGCCCAACTGCACTATATCCGCATTGCAGGATGACTTTTACAAAATGAAATTTATTTATTTGGATGATTCATGTATAAACTAAATGGGCATGTGAAATGTTGCCATCAATCTAGTTCCCAAAGTTGTGCAACCTATGTTTTGTTTCTTTCATCCTCTAAAAGAAGGAAAACCATTGAATTAGTCTTTCTGTTCATCTGATTTTTCTGAGCTTCTTTACCAATGTTTGGAAAAATACCTGAAACTGTATAATTTATGCTAACAAAATGCCTCTTAAGTATTGAAACTTTGATTATGTTTGAAGCCAAGAGTATGACAGTTAATTGCTGTGTGTCATTGATTTTTCATTTCATCTGTTGAGAGCACATAATGCAAGCTGATTGGGAATGAAGATTGTAAATTAACTTTATGTTTTTCTTATTTCTTTTTTGTGATGTATTTTATAGGTGTTGATCTCAAGAAGATAGATGAATGTGTTGGAGACCCAGAGGCAGATGTAGAGAACCAAGTTCTTAAAGCTGAACAAGATGCACAGGTTAGGCTCATACAAAACTACTTATTCACAGTTCACATGCACACACACATATATCATGCTTGATTCTTCGTCTTTCTTCAATTCGGTTGTACATAATGTGTCTGGTTTCAGATTGGCAAAGGCTCCCGAGGAGATGTGACTATACTGCCAACTCTTGTGATAAACAATAGACAGTATAGAGGTACAAACTACCAGATGTTTTGAGAGATCTTTTAGCTATCTAATAGCATGAAGCAGATTTTTTTTTTATCTCCGCATTATTCTGTTTCAGGTAAGTTGGACAAGGGAGCAGTTCTCAAGGCTATTTGTGCAGGTTTTCAGGAGACCACAGAGCCAGCCATATGTTTAAGTGAAGGTTATCATCTATTATTCTTATTTGATGAGATTTTTATAAGGTTCTTTTGAGGATATTTAACTTGCTATATGATCACAACTTTCTTTTTGTTGAGAAACTTTTAGAGATGGTATTTATCATTTTAATATGAATTGTTTTATGCAGATGTAGAAACTAATGAGTGTTTAGAAAACAATGGTGGGTGCTGGCAGGACAAGGCTGCTAACATATCTGCATGCAAGGTATCTTCATAGCCTGAACCATTTGTGGGTACTATATCTAGGGAAGCTTGAAAGTGTACTTAGAAGTTTGGTTTGGTACTGAGTCCTTGCTTTCTTACTAATACGCTTTGATCTTGTATAGGACACTTTTCGAGGAAGAGTGTGTGAGTGCCCTGTAGTACGAGGTGTGAAGTTTGTTGGTGATGGTTATACTCATTGTGAAGGTAAAATCTTTTCCATAGAGTTGATAATTAAAGTTTGACAAATTTAATAATCTCACGATTAGTCAGTGCTAGCTACATGATTTCCAGTCATCGCAATTGAATCCTTTACACTTGTTTTTTAAGAAATAGGAAACTTTTTCATAGTTGCCTGTGTGTTTGAAGTTAGTACTTTCCATCATATGTCTATAACATATGTCAACATTTAGTTGATGTGTACATTTATGGATTTATTATTTGAAGCATAGTTTGTTAGTTCCCCTAAAGATATAGGGTTATGATGAATATACTGTAACAAAAACTGCCATTTTCATTTTACATGTATTTGGATTCTATATTTGTCAATCTTTTTGCTCGTTTGGGTGAACAGCTTCAGGAGCTTTACGTTGTGCAATCAATAACGGAGGATGTTGGAAAAAAACCCAAGATGGAAAGACTTATTCTGCATGTGTTGTAAGTATATCAGCCTTTATTTGCTGGGTCCTCTCTCTTTAAAAACAATGATTTTGTTGATTTTAAATGTAATTGGTTTTGTAATGAATTTCAGGAGGATCATTCGGAAGGTTGCAAGTGTCCACCAGGATTGAAGGGTGA
Organism: Acer saccharum; assembly: GCA_030490815.1. NCBI lineage: Eukaryota > Viridiplantae > Streptophyta > Magnoliopsida > Sapindales > Sapindaceae > Acer > Acer saccharum. The sequence goes on along the minus strand of CM059875.1, from coordinate 8,047,768 downwards.
CGGAGTCCACACATGTGAAGGTACTGTATTTTAAGCTTGCAGTTTCTGCATTTGATGCTATAAAGCATCATTCTCATCACAGGAATAGAAGAGAATTGCCATTGTTATGCTAGTTCAGGGTACCCTGATCTTCTTCTCCTGCATTTTTCATTTAGTAGTAAATTTGACCCATGTTTTCTTTCATCAAAAGTTCTGCCAAGTACACATTATGTGAACTTTCGTCGAACCCTTTTAAAAACTTAGGTTTAAGGTCCATAAAACACCATTGTTATTCTTTTTGTTGGCAGATAATTTAAGGGAATATAAAGTTGGGCCTATTCATGAATAAACTCACATTTTCTTATTTTGGTTGTGTTGCAGATGTGGATGAGTGCAAGGAGAAGTTGGCCTGTCAATGCCCCAACTGCAAATGCAAAAATACATGGGGAAGTTATGATTGCAACTGTGGCAGTGGTTTATTGTATATGCAAGAACATGATATCTGCATAAGTGAGTTTCCTTATTGTCCATTGGGAATTCATGTCTTGATTGCCTTGTTCTGTACTCATTATTTGCCACCTCAATTGGCAGGTAAAGATAATAAAAGTGAGGTTAGCTGGAGCTTTGTCTGGGTTATCATCCTGGGTCTTGCAGCTGCTGGAGTTGCTGGATATGCAATATACAAATACAGAATCCGGGTATGACTATTTTTCACTAGTGTCCTAGATTATCTTCACTTTCAGGCCCTGGTTTGTATATTGATAGAGTTATATGTACGTTTGGGTTTGGGTGCAGCGATACATGGATTCGGAGATAAGGGCAATCATGGCACAGTACATGCCATTGGACAGTCAAGCAGAGGTCCATCACGCGTCTCATGGGGACGTCTAAAATTATGTTGCTGCAAGGGGAGATAAAAGAAGATGATCAACATATCATATATGCTTGTTTACAAAGTGATGGAATGCTTTTAATCTATTACTTGATAGTGTTGCTGCTTTGTTGAGTTATTAGCATTTTCACTCTTTTTAGTTTTGAGTGGCGAGTCAGTTTCTTATGTAGATCAGTAAATGTTTTCTTTCTAACTGCTGCGCACATAAACTCCCACTAGCTTGGGAAATTTTTCATTCAATGGAAGAAACATAATAACCTAGCCATCTAACTAATCATTTTAAATTTTGGTTAAAACATGATTGGGTCAGCATAATATATAGTAAGTAGTCCTCTCTCTATGTTGCCTTGTTCATACATGAAATTGCAACTTGTTTTGTTTAGCAATATCTACTCGATTTGGAGACGGAAATCCCAATATGGATACAAAATTGATATTGATGGCACATAATTTTGACTATAAACATAAATTTTTTTAAGTAAACTTTAACAATGGTTAAAATAATCAATAATCTAATAAAAATATATATATAATTTTTTTAAATAATGTCTATTGTCTAAGACCTCCAGAAATTCTATTATCAGTTCGAACTGATAAAAGTTATATCAGTTCCTTGCATGTGGGCCACTGGATTTAAATACTTTGACTTGGCTGTATAAAGACTTCTAAAACCTATACAGTATATAATGCATATAGAGTGGTATAAGATTGAAAATCTTCTTTTAAAACTTCATTCTTTGGTAGTTTAATATCAAAAAGAATACTCGTGATTCGAACAATATTTGATTTATACAATATTAATACCATATCATTGAATTTGATTTTTATTAAGTATTATTGCATGTTATGAACCGGCATATTACAAATTTACAATTTATAACTTTACTTTTGATTTTTTAGTAGTTTAAAAAATATATTTTATGTTTATTTTGTATCAGTTTCTTATTTTACATTATTGAAAATATCATAGATATTTAATGAATATATATCCAAGATATTATGTAAAAACATACTATAAATTCACCGATATGGATATTTTCACAGATATCTCTTGGATATTTTACAGAAAAGATATTACAACCCATATTTATATCGCAAAACCTATAGATATTTTAAACTACGCAAAGCAAAAACCTGTGCAGATGAACTAATAATATACTCACCAATTGACATGGAAAACTGCTTGATGAAAACTCACATAAGTAACTCAATCAATATGATTCCAAATCTATAAGATAATGACCATAGACCATAGGCCATTTGGATTATTACGTTTCGCTTCCTCTGATGTCATCCTGTCAGATTTTACAACAATATCAAGTATCAACCATGTTATTTAAACAACTTAATATCACAAGGCCGGCCCTACACATTTATCCACAGATAGCATCAACAGAAATCTCCATTCCAGTTTTCGTCAGTCCCAGGCATTTGAAATCTCCATTACTTGGGGCAAAATGAAATACTTTGAACATGTCTTAAACAACGTAAATGGCTGAACGTGCTTTCCTGTACAGTGAACGGATTGATTGAGATGTGCTGGAGAAGAATAACTTGAAAACAAACAGTTTTTTTTAAGCTAGTTGAGCTAACCATGAACAAATAGATCAATTCTCTGTCCCATGTTCCAAGTTCGATCCTTTTCTCCACTTGCCCTCAACTGTGATCCTATAAATATAGAATGCTACCATTGCGCCACTGCACAGGGAAGCAAGTCATCAGACCAGCCAAAGACTGTATAAATTAAAGCTTGACGATGTATATCAGTTAAAGTCTCAAGGAGAAATTGTTTATCATTGTAATTGTTAGTATCAGCACTAAGAAATTTTTCTACTCTCAAGCAGCTTGGAAGAACAGGTTACAATCAGAAGGGAAACATATTATTTTTCCCCTTTCGAGGTACCATCATATTTAAAAACATAAAAGATAGAATTAACAAACTTACGAACCTGAGAGAAATTGTCAAGAAATTGGGAAATGTCAGTCTCTGTAAAGCAACAAAAGTATGAGCAATATTAGAATGTTTGGAAGCATATTGAAAACATGATGCTCATGAAAAAAGAAACAATAATTAAACTAAGAAGAACCTCTACCTGAGAAAAGCAGCGCACCTCCCTCAAGAATATTATAGTTGCGATTGCTGCAGACAACACCTTCCAGTCAAAACATGAACCAAAATACAAAACCATTTAAAATAAATAAAAAAAATGCTAATTTTCCACTTCAATTCCTAGGTTAAAGTTCAAAACAGAATGGTGAATCTGATACAGAGAGCAAAGTATCATTTTAAACATAGATTCACAACTGTGTCAAAAAAAAAAAAAAAAAAAACAAGAGTAACAGTGATTTTGATGCAAAACCAGCAATAAATTTTTGGGCGAATGTAGTGACATCCCTAAAGAACATAGTACATATATTTTTCAGTTCAAGGGGTACAGTCTATCAATTAGGAGAAAACAAATATACAAAAGAGTAGGACAAACTTAAGACCCACCTATCCCAAAACACCAACAATGACTAAGTGAATCCACAGGGCTATGAAACCACATAATACAAAAATGAGCTCTTTATTTGTAGGTAGCATTTATTCACATTTCTAGTTCAATTATTAAAAAATATATATGTGTACTAACCTGCCTGTCCTTTCAAGGCTACAGCAGACTTTTCGTTTCTTTGATATGATTTCAAACTTGATATGCTTAAAGCCAGAAGTGTACCACCTAAAATAACACCGAACCTGACGGCAGATATGCTGCCAGTTATCATGAAGGAAAGAAAGCCACCAAAAGAAAGAAGAAAACCTGCAAAAGGATTAAGTAATGCCATTAAAAATACTAAACTCGAATCAAGATAAGAGGCAAAATAGCACACAATACATTATTCATTTGAGTTCCATCATGCATTAAACATACCATAAGGTATTCCAAGGTGAAAGTCGCGAATGTTAGTAAATTCATCTAGATCATCCGCTGAAAACGTTTGCGCAATCTCCTTCACTGGTTGCGGGGCATTCTTTGTAGCTGTCGTGAGATATTCTTTACCCTCTTCGCCGATTTCCTTCGCAATGACAGTTAGATCCTCTCTTGCCTTCTCCGCTTGAATTTTCAACTGCTCTGAAGTTTCTTTTAAGATGACCAAAGCTTTCTTAGAGTACATTTCATATGCTTCTTGTGACACACTCTGCATCTTTAAGGCTTGCTCTTTGAACGAAGCTAGAGCCTGCTTCCATGTTTCTTCTGATTCTTCCGCTTTTATGTTGATGTCATCACCATCCTTTTCTATTTCGATTTCTGAAGGCTTCTACAGGAAATTCAAAACCCAAAAAAGAAAAAAACAATAAGGACACTCTTAATTCACAGCAACAAAAAGAAATCTCGAACATACCCACACGTCTTGATTCATCATAGCATTAAATTTTTACAAATTAACAAAATACACACAAGATAGCAGCAGAATAAAGGTTTTCAAAATGTAGTGATTGAATCGTTAAGCTGAAAGATATTACGTCAAAAGAAACAGAAAGATACTACATTCCTATGTTCGATGAAAATAAGCCTAAACAATTACTATATAGAACATGAACAGCAAACGAAAAAAAAAAAACGCCAACTTGTATATTAGAACATAGAACTAAATACTACATTTTTATTCATGCTAAATTCCTCTTCAAAAAAAATACAATAATCAAAAGTCATCACTCGTATTAGCTACACAAATAAAAAACCCAACAAAAGAAAACAATTTTTTTCAATAAAAACCTCGACTTTAGAGTTTAGATAACTAACAAAGAGATAAATAGAGAATAAACTCACCGATTCCTCGTGTGAAGCAGCAGAGACAAAAATCGATCGATTAAACGACCTTGTTCGATCCGAAAAACGAAAACCGACGCCAAGCCCTTTGGGAGGAACAGCATTGCGAGCCGAAATCGAGACTTGGCATGCACGAGCTTCGGACCGCAGAGACGGTGAATAAGAAGAAGAAGCCCTCTTCAAGGACCCAGAACCGTAACTGAGTCTATGGTTAGGGTTTTTGATTGATAGCAATTCAATCGACAAACTCATTTTGTTTTCGTGAAAAAAAAAACACAAGACGAAGCTTTTGAGGTTTTTAGGGTTTTAAAAAAAATAATAATAAAAAGAAAACGAAAGGAAATTGAATATAAAAGAGTTTTCGTAGACCTGACCCTTGCTAAATGACGCCGAGGGGTGAGATGCGCACTCTTTCGGAACCTTGTCATGCTTTGATGATACGTAATCAACATGCTGGGCGGGACCCAGTAGGTATTTCTTGATTCTAGCTGCTTTAGTATTTAAATCCAGTGGTCCACATACAGGGAACTGATATAACTTTTGTCAGTTCGAACTGATAATAGAATTTCTGTATATATATATATATATATATATATATATTCGTACCAGGCTAGCAGTCAGAGCATCTCCAACCCGAATAGTTCTTTTGGTGCAATTTTCGCACTAAATATTGCAACTTTCACACTATTTCACTATTCCATCTTCAATCCATTGCACCAAATTTTACACTAAAAATAATATTCTCTTGAATATTCTCTTTCTTTTCTATTTTTGTTATTATTTGTCAACAAATACTAATCTCCAACCAATCAAAACTCAATTTCCAATTAAAAAAACAAAAAAAGTACAAATTGCGTAGATGAACAGTGTTGCGTAAGTGAACAGTGTCGCGCAATATATTGCGCGACAGTGTTCACTTACGCAACACTGTTCACAGATGGCGCAGTGGATGCCGCTGGGTTGGAGGGGATTTTGGCTGCAAAATGGAGACGGCGTGAAGGATAGCGCAGGGTTGGAGAAGCTCTCAATACCAGTATCGATTCAATAACGTTATTTAAATAATTAAATATGCATAAAAATATGATCGTTCATATAAAATTTGAAAACATTTCAAATATAGTGATCAATCATATAAAACTTTGAGGGCTCGTTTAACACACCGTATTGGATTGTATTGGACTGTATTAGATTGTATTGTATTGGACTGTATTGTATTGGACTGTATTGTCATTAATACAAACTTGTGTTTAGTGATGCACTGTATTATATCGTATTAAGTTATTCATATATGACTTTACTGTATTTTATTATATTATAAAAATATAATATTTTTAAAAAATAGTTAATAATTAATTTTAAATATCCTTAACATGAATAAATTAATAAATAATTTTATATAAAAAATCAATAAATATTTATTTTAATTGAAACAAAAAATTTAAATAAATAATATTTTTATAAATAAAATAAATATTTCCTATATAATTTTGAAATTATAAAACAATATTAACAACGTAACATATATTTCATTAATATTCCATATTTGTTGAAGAATTCTAATACAATAAAACACAATACCACCAAATATAATGTATTAGCTAATACCGCGTTTATTGTATTAGGCAATTAAAATGTACTAAAATAATACAATACAATGTTTACACCAAACACTATATTGTATTGTTTTAATACATTTTAAATGTCTAGTACAATACAATACAAGCAAACAAACATGGCCCGAATGTAATAGAGTGTCTTCCACGAGTATGTTGTTGGAGTCTCGAGAGTCAAGATAGGAAAAGAATAGATGCAATTAACATTGTACAATGGAGGATCTCAGTAGCCAAGTAAGGCATCAATTAGTAGCTTCTCTATCAAAATTTAAAAGCTTAGCTTTTATTTTTAAATCGAACTAACATATTAGGAAAAAGCATCACATACGATCATAAGTTGAAAAACCCCACAAACAAAACCATATATATATGTGTGTGTGTGTGTGTGTGTAAGCAAAAGGAAGAAAAATAAAAAAGGAAATCAAAAGTAGAGGAACGCGTAGACCCCTAAACATTAATCCACACCTGAATCCACAAAAGATTTCAACATCCAAACCTGTCCGTAAACCCACCAATCTTAATAGATTTGGGTGCTGGTTTCCACCTACGGGTTTCAAGAGAACTCACGCCCACCCGTGAACCCACAAAATATATATATATATATATATAATAAATTAAAGGGAAAGTATTGTTGACATTGATTTCTAGGAAATCTAGTCAGCAATGACACGTATGCAGATCGGCGCCTGAGTGAATCTTGAAATGCAACCAGGTCGCCTACCTGATATGTGTGTAATTGAAATGAATAAAAAGATGGAGATAAAATAATGCAGGAAGGTAAATGACACGAGTATTTTTACGTGGAAACCCTTTGATGAAGGGAAAAACCACGGTTGTTGTGAACGACAGAAAAAGTACTTCACTATGTAAAAATATGGTTGCAATTATAAAGGATGAGCTGTTTTTGTATATTGACTCTGCCCCTTCCCTTGCTTTGATACATGTGCCTATATAGGGCTAGGGTGTTGCCATAACCTTTATTGTGCAAGTATGAGATATTATTGGGCGAGATCCTAGGGAGGATCAAGTGATTCTTAGTGAATAAAATCCTTGAATACTTATTGCGCTATGATCTTTATTCCTTGCTAGGTTTCTTCTCCGAATCTTTGTATTAAATGCGGAATTTGTTAACCACCGGATTGTAAGCGATGGGTTTGCCCAATATGAGGTCGGACTTTATGGAGAATATACCAAAATCTTGTTCCATTTATGATGCTTTGTTGTTCACTGTGGGTGAGTTTGGGCAAACTTCCCTTTTCGATTACTACTCGGTGAGCAGCTAGTTTTAATGGGCGAGCTGCTTCCATTTCATCTTAGCTATATAAGATCCTTCAAACTGATGTGAACATTTAGTCTCTAGAAATCCGGGTTTTATGCCAATGTGTGGGTTTGAATAAAATTAATCCAAACAAGTATCATTTTCCCCCTAACCTTTGCCATGTTAGAAAAACAAGGACTTGTGTTTCAGTTAATGGCCTTAAATCCCCTTGAAATGAAATTATTGTAAAATCTCCCCCTTATGTTACCTTTTCCACCCAAAAAAGCAACTCTGACAATTTTTAGTGGACAAAAAGACAGTCTTGCCCTTGAATGCCCTTAAACACGTGATTAAATTGTTGAAAATACAATTTTACCCCCTAAATCAATCTATTAGAGTTTATAATGGATTGAGTGTTTATAGTCGATCGGATCTACAATTGATTCTTGTTCGTCGAAGTGGGCACTAGCAACCTGTAAAATAAGAGAATAGTAGAGCGGTGGTCGAACCACAGGAGGGGGTGTTCCCTTTGGAGAACTCTCCGACGCTCAAGTCAATATTTATTCGATATAGATGAATGAGGAAAATGGAAAGAAACAAACCGCATTTGTTCGATATTGTTGAATTGAGCAATTGGTCGATCTGGGATTTGGTCGATGTCGACAATCGAGCAATTTGATAGCTTTATTGTTTCGAAGAACTGTTTTGCTCAACATGGATCGATTAAGGGTTGGATTGGTCTTTGTTCGAGGGTGATAGTTTCGAATTGACCAAGGAGTGGATCATCAATTAATGTTGGATGGGAACCGCCACAATAAATGCTATGAAAGTAGAGTTAAGCGGATAGGGTAGAGAGATTTGAGAACTTTCACGTATGATGTGTGGAAAATCAGGACCCTTTCCTTTGAGAAAGGGCATGTTATATATAGTGAAGACTAGAGGTCCTCAACGTCTCCCTCATTCAAGTGAGCGTGGATCAAGGAGATATTATTTGCCCGTTTTGGTTCGTTTGAACCTGACAATAAATTCAGGCGTTGGGATGTGTGAAATGTCCCATCATGATTGTCTTAAGAGAAAAACATAATTTTTTCTCATTATTTGCCCATTTAGTTGCAATAGTAGGAAAATTTGCTTAAGAGAAAAACATAAAATTTTTATTAGTTTACGATTCTCAACCTAAAATCTCAAAGAGTGATAAAGATAATGTGAAAGGTCAAATTGAATAATTACTAATAAACAAATTATTTAGAGTAAAGAATTGTGTCAATATAAGATAAATATTTTAATGAAATTTTTTTCTTCCTTTTTTTGCATTGGAAATTAAAATTAAGGAAAGAAATTAGATTGATTTTATCTCCTAATTTCATGGACAATAAAATAGGGAAGATATTTATTAATTAATTTATACTAATAATATCATAATTTATTGCTTACATATACAAGTACATATAGGGAATTAATATCTGAGTTACATACGTAGTGCTTGATCTGAGTAGATCTCGACAGATCTCTAACTCATTCGGTGTCAAATTAAAAAAAATAAATAAATAAATAAATAAAGACTTCAATCATATTAACATCTCTTATTAGTTATTGCCGAGACAAACAAAATTTAACAAGCTCATGAGCAACCCTATTCAAATCTCGGTTGCACCGATAGTGTTGATCACCACTTTTGTAGATGATCCTAATAACACAACTCTCCCTTATAATTTACTAATTACTATTCAATTTTGTAATTTTATTTTATTTTATTTTTTATTTTTATATTTTTTTTACTATAGTCCCTTAAAAATCGCATTTTAGGGATTTGAATCACCACCTCATAGTGGTGGCAAAATGGGTTTGGCTTGGTAGGCCAAGCTCGACTGACTTGCTCCATAACCAGGTCAAGCCTGGCACGACCTGGCCCATAGCAGGCCATGCCATGCTTCATACATGAAGCCTATAGGCCGGCTTGCCAACATCTTTTTTTTTTTTTATAAATAAAAATAATAATTAAACAATATATTTTAATATATGCATAATTAAATATAGTTAAGCTTGTAGTGAAATGGTTAAATCACACAATCATTCCCCAACAATCCTGTTTGATTCCCATTCGTAACAATTTTACAAAAAAAAATTAAAAAAACTTATTATACATGTATATATATATATTAAAATATACATAACTTATAAAAATTGAATTTGTAATAAAATGGTTGAGTCATGCAACTTTTTCTTCAATAACCCTGGTACGACTCCCATCAAAAACAAAATTTCCAATTATTTTTTAAAAAAAAATCTATACAGGTCGGCCCGATCTAGCTTGTGGCAACCAGGCCTATTGGCCGTGCCCATGCCCTGCCTGTTAAGAAGTCAGGCTTCATTGACACGGCCTGTTAAAAGGCTTGGCCCACCATCGACGGGTTCAAGTCGGTGCCAGGCCACCTGTTTTGCCACCACTACCTCCTTACCTCATTTTATCCTCATCTAAATCAATAGTGGTTAATTCTATCTTTTGGTAGAGTAAATATATAAAAAATAATAAAAATAATCTAAATTATTGATTTGTTATATTAGACACATGGTAATAGATTATGGAGGTAATGACAATCAAGGTGGGGAGAAAATCCAAATCCGTATTTTAGTACTTGAAGTTTGAAGTCTCCGCCCCTCACCGAAGAATGTCATCCTCGCAATTATATAACTAGCTTTAAATATTTTAGATCTAATAACACTCATTCTAAGGTTTGGTGAGTTGTCAACTTTATAATTGACTTGTAAATTATAATATCTAGAATTCAATAGACCCATTTGATTCACCATTAATGTGTTCCCATGGTTGTTGTAAATTGTAATTCAAACTTGAGGTGACCAATGACTCTTCACGATTAAACAAAACTGTCCAAATCATTAGAGATCAATAATTATAATTAAATGAATTAATGCTTGCTTCTTACTCCAACCTGCAGAGTTGTTAATTAAACGAGTCAGGCTTCTTATTATTGCTTTCCATGTAGGCACTAGGCATTATTGCTGCATTTGTAAGGCGTATTAATTTACAGCTATCGGAAGTCCAATGAAACTGCCAAAACCCATCAATTTTGGACCTGAAATTGCAACTCTTGAGGGCCCAACTAAGACCCAGAGGAATCCAACACTCAACTCCTTGTAGGCTGTAGCAAGTAGCAACACAATACTTTTTCTCATTGTGAATCATCCCATTTAACATCCATACTAGGGTTGACAATTCGAGTTCGCGGGTCGGGTTTGACCCCACTCAACAAGACACTATAATTAAACGGGCTAGTCTCTTCAACTCAAACACAACTCCTTTATTACACGATATAATTTAGCTAACCCGTTTATTATACGGGTCGTGTCGAGTTGTTTCGGGGTCCTGGCTCGTTTGACCCAAAACAACCCTTATATATTGATGCATAAATTACAATTATCCCTGATTTGATTTAAAAATTACAAATTTAACCATAATACTAATAATCGTGTCAAACTACAATTTGTTAAGGCATTAAGTTGAATCTAACACTACCTGTTTTTTAAAACGGGTTAAATAGGTTGACCTGATTTATGAACTCGAACTCAATTATCTACTTTGGGTTTGTGTGTCATGACCCAAATTGTTAGCCTTAGCCCCTAATCCATACTGATATATATATATTTTTTTAATGAATAAATAATTCAAACTAATTTTTAATTTTTGTTTGTAAGATAATTTAATAAGTTGTGGTTCGTTTATAAAATCCAAAAACTTCAAAGAAAAATAACATGATTCGAATGTATAATTTCATCAATATGGGAGTAATGAACTTTTCGTTCGACTACCACAACTTTCATCAATTTCGGAAACTTTTACAACCCCAAAATAGCACAATTTCAAGTTGTTGGTGCTATGGATGGGAACTAAACCGAACCGACCCGAACATTGAATCGATTTTGTGTGTTCAGGTCGATTTTCCAAGTGGGTCGATTCATGTTTGGTTTTCAACAAACAAAATCGAAAACAATTGGGTCATGTTCAGTTTTGGTCTCTAGACCCGAAAACGAACCAAGATCCGTACTATATAAAAGCTTTTCTAAAACCCTAACCGAACCACACAAGCTCTATCTCTCCTCTATTCTTTTTAATTTTTTTTTTTCTCTTTTCTCTCAATTGTCCCACACGAGCTAACCCGATCCGTGCCCACCCTAGTTGGTGCAACAACTAAGTCACACACAGTACAGTAAAAATGGAATATTTATATGTAATCATGGATTATAGTTGAATCAACAATTGGACTAAATTGTAATGTTCGAGAGAAGTCATAAATATGTTGATAAATCGAAGATTAAAGATTCCGCGACATTTACGCCACTCATCTGCACAGAAAAATGGGAGCAGACCCCAAGAAAGTCATTAAATTCACATGTTACATGCCTAATTCAATTATATTAAACATCGATAATAGCAAGCTCACACTGGAATCTGGTGAAACAAAATCAGACACTTCCATTCTCTCTCTCTCTCTCTCTCTAATAAACTATTGTAATCTAAAAGTCAAACAAAGTAAAACCAAAACTGAACAACAAGAAGCCAGTACTTCACAGTAGGTAGAATTCTTTTCAAGTACAACAGACCCAGTAGGGTTTTTTGAGTTTTGACTCAAAATTCTTACAATTGTGTAATAAATGAACAAAAACCATTTTAAAGGTAAAACATATCTCAACCTTTAATTGATCCGGTAGTATATCTCTCACATTCGTTATACCCTCAGACCTCAGTACTCAGTAGGGTTCATACACGATTGGGGTTGTTATTTGTAATTGTTCAGGAAAGAAAAAACAAAATTTAGTGTGCGTCAGTTGGGTTGAAAATTTTAACCTTAAAAACAATCAGCCACGTCAGACAGTGAAGAAATGAAAAAAAGCCACGTGTGAAGTACACGTCGGATTCTGGTTTGACCAAAACACGTAGTGAAATAATAAATGTGCAGTCTGTTTTTCGCCGTTGAAGAAGCTTTTAATGCTCTTCCGCTTTACTCTTTCTCTCTGTCTCTCTGTTTTCTATTCAGACTACCAAACCAATCTCCAAATCCTCACTCACTCACATTTATTTTTGTTTCGTTAATGTCTTGTTGTAGAGCTGCTCCGATCCTCTGAGCTTCCGTTCCTTTCGCCGGCAACGATTTAGACTTAACCCTCCAGAGTTTCTTTGAGTTGTTGTTGGTCTTGTCTTTACAACATCTTGCCTTGCCAGCTCAAACACACCCACCAACTTTTGTGTGTTGTTTCTCCGAGTCATCACTGTTTGAAACCGGGATGATGTATCACGATTTTTGTTGATGACAAGAGAGGTTTTGGTGGGCGATTTCGTTTTCGTTTTGTCTTTTTTCTCTAAAATGGTTCAAGTATTATAATACTTGCTGTGTTCTCTTTGTTTTCTTCTGCTGATAACTTTTTTTTTTCAGTTTGGACATTTTAGTCTTGTCTGTCTCTGTTTTTTCTGTTTTGTGTCCTCTCTGTGTATTTGTACTTATTGTTTTCAAAACTGTTTTTTGCTCTCTCTCTCTCTCTCTCTCTCTCTCTAGAAACAAAGCTTCGTTTTTTCGTTGTGTTTTTTGTATTCTTTAATGGTGGTTTAAGTTTCTTGAACCTGAAAAAGGAGTTAAAAAGATGCTGGTCAATCTCTTGTTTTTGCTTTCGTTGGTTCCATTTAATGTAAAATCTTCCGACCCAACAACATTCGACGACGACGTTCTGGGTCTGATCGTGTTCAAGGCCGGACTTGTAGACCCAAAAGACAAGTTGACATCTTGGAATGAAGAAGACGACAGTCCCTGCAACTGGGTCGGAGTTCAATGCGACCCGAAAACCAACCGGGTCATCCAGCTAACTCTTGACGGATTTTCTCTTTCTGGGCATATCAATCGCGGCCTCTTACGGTTACAGTCAATTCAAGTTCTTTCACTTTCGAACAACAACTTCACTGGTACTATAAACCCTGATCTTGCTCGTTTTTGGAGCTTACAAGTTATTGATTTCAGCGAAAACAACTTATCTGGGTCGATCCCAGATGATCTTTTTCGACAATGTGGGTCTCTAAGAGTGATTTCATTCGCTAACAACAATCTCACAGGACAGATTCCTGATTCTTTGAGCTATTGTTCATCGTTAGCGTCTGTAAATTTTTCATCCAATCAGCTTACTGGGAAATTGCCGTCTGGAATATGGTTTTTGAGGGGTCTACAATCACTCGATTTGTCTAATAATTCACTTGAGGGAGAGATTCTTGAAGGGATTGCAAATTTGTATGATTTGAGAGCTGTGAAGTTGGGGAAAAACAGTTTTTCTGGGCAGATTCCAGAGGACATTGGAGGTTGTTCACTGTTGAAAGTGGTTGATTTCAGTGAGAATTCTCTGTCTGGTAGCCTTCCAGATTCACTGCAGAGACTGAATTCATGCATTTCTCTGAGTTTACATGGAAATTCATTCACAGGAGAAGTTCCTGAGTGGATTGGAAAGCTGGGAAATCTTGGAAGTTTGGATCTTTCTTCGAATATATTCTCGGGTAGAATTCCATTTTCAGTAGGAAATCTTCAATCACTTAAGGAGCTAAATGTGTCCATGAACCAATTCTCTGGAGGATTGCCGGATTCGATCGCAAATTGTGTGAATCTCTTGGCTATAGATGTTAGCAAGAATAGATTGACAGGAAATCTACCTTCATGGATTTTCAAGATGAGTTTGCAAAGTGTTTCACTTTCAGGGAACAGACTCAGTGGAAGTATACCACATCCTTCTTCATTGAAGCAGGTTGGTGGTGGTCTTGAGGTCCTGGATCTGTCATCAAATGCATTGTTTGGTGAAATTCCTTCCAACATTGGGGTTCTTAGTAGCCTGGTGGTGTTGAATATGTCCAGGAACCATCTATTCGGTTCCATACCAGCAAGTGTTGGAGAATTGAAATCCACACAAGTTGTTGATTTTAGTGAGAATTGGCTAAATGGAAGCATCCCTTCTGCAATTGGTGGGGCAGTTTCGCTCAACGAACTGAGGCTGGAAAACAACTTCCTGTCTGGTAAAATTCCAACTTCGATTGAGAACTGCTCTTCTTTGACATCTCTGTAAGTCCCTCTATCCGAAATTAGTCACATTTTCAAATATTTAAACAATCTGATCATTAGAGCATATAATATACCATGTGATTTTGTTTACAAATTTCTAACTTGAGATACTTGTAAGATGGTCTGTGAACAGATTTAGCTAAGTGTATATTGGCATTATGACATTATAGCAAAATGTAATGTTTTGTTGTAGAAGTTCATGAGTTCATCTATGATCTATGGATCTTTATAATTAGAATGAAACAATATGAGAATCTTAACGATACTGTATCTCAATTAAGCTAAGGAGTGTATCCTGTTCTTACAAATCTTTTTCTTCAAATTATACAGGATCCTATCTCATAATAACCTCTCTGGTTCAGTCCCTTCTGGCATTGCAAACCTGAGCAAACTTCAATATGTGGACTTGTCTTTGAACCATCTCTCAGGATCCTTACCCAAAGAGCTGACAAATCTTTCGCATCTTGTATCGTTCAATATATCTCACAACCACCTTCAAGGTGAACTACCAGTTGGGGGTTTCTTCAATGCTATCTCCTTCTCATCTGTCTCTGGGAATCCATCCCTATGCGGATCTGTTGTCAACCGTACCTGCCCTGCCGTTCACCCCAAGCCTATTGTCCTCAACCCCAACTCTTCTGATACCTCCGGTGGCTCTCCGAACCACCACCGCAAGAAAGTACTCAGCATATCTGCCCTCATTGCCATTGGAGCAGCAGCTTTCATTGCCATTGGTGTAATTGCTATCTCTGTCCTCAATATTCATGCACGGTCTTCTATGTCACGTGCTGCTGCAGCACTCGCATTATCTGGTGGGGAAGATTATAGTTGTTCTCCAAGCAAGGACCCGAACTATGGCAAGCTTGTAATGTTTTCAGGGGATGCTGAATTCGTTGCTGGGTCGGAAGCACTGCTCAACAAGGACTGTGAAATCGGTCGTGGTGGGTTTGGAGTTGTCTATCGGACAATCTTGCAAGATGGGCGTTCGGTTGCCATAAAGAAGCTATCAGTTTCAGGTTTAATCAAGTCCCAAGAAGAATTCGAGAGGGAGATGAAAAAACTTGGGAAGATAAGGCACCATAATCTTGTGATACTTGAAGGATATTACTGGACTCCATCCTTGCAGCTCCTCATAAGTGAATATGTTTCCGATGGGAGTTTGTATAAGCATCTCCACGATGGAACTAGCAAAAATTGCGTTTCTTGGCGTCAAAGGTTCAATATAATCTTGGGGATGGCTAAAGGTTTGGCTCATCTGCATCGAATGAACATGATTCACTACAATCTGAAATCAACGAATGTTCTGATAGATAGTTCCGGTGAGCCCAAGGTTGGAGACTTTAGCTTGGCAAGGCTGTTACCAACGTTAGACCGATGCATCTTAAGTAGCAAAATTCAAAGTGCACTTGGCTACATGGCTCCTGAGTTTGCATGTCGGACAGTGAAGATAACTGAGAAATGTGATGTTTATGGATTCGGAATCTTGGTTTTGGAGGTGGTAACAGGGAAGAGACCTGTGGAATATATGGAGGACGATGTAGTTGTGCTCTGTGAAATGGTGAGAGGAGCGCTAGAGGATGGCAGGGTTGAAGAATGTGTCGATGGCAGGCTTCGAGGTAATTTTCCAGCAGATGAGGCGATTCCAGTGATAAAGCTTGGTCTAATATGTGCATCTCAAGTGCCATCAAATCGGCCAGACATGGAAGAGGTGGTGAATATTTTGGAGCTGATCCAGTGCCCTTTAGAAGGGCAAGAAGAGTTGGTATGAAACCTGTGTAGAGATCGAAGACAGAAACAAACGAAGATGGGATTTCCGGTGAACAAGAATCCAGTTAATCTATTAAACCAAAAGAAGAAAATAGATTGTTTGATGTCCATTTCTTTTGCATTTCTTGTTTGTTGTTACTGGCATTGTAATTTTTGTTTTTGTTTTTTTTTCTTTGTTTACGTTCTTTCATTTCAATTTGAGAATTTTGTTACAGAGTTTCAGTTACTGGATTCCTTTTCACCGGTTGGACTTGGAGCTATAAAAAATTATATTTCAGTTATATACCTCACCAGACTCATTGAATCTCTCTCTGGTTTGCAATGTTGATTCAAATCTTGAACAAAATCATCCTTAGAACATGTTTCTACTGGTTTTGTATAAGGTAGGGAAAGTGCATACAAGTTAC
The DNA here is from genome assembly GCA_030490815.1 of Acer saccharum. Lineage (NCBI taxonomy): Eukaryota > Viridiplantae > Streptophyta > Magnoliopsida > Sapindales > Sapindaceae > Acer > Acer saccharum. Next base: position 8,030,934 of record CM059875.1, on the reverse strand, counting down.
AAGTCTCCACAACTTTTCCATATCCAATTTTTTCTTTAAAAAAAAGTGAACAAGAATAGGAGGATAATAAAATCTGGGTTCTATGGTATCTAACGTTCAAAATCAGATCAAACGTGTAATCGAGTCCTATGATATCCTTGAAAGTGTGCCCACGTTAATATAATCGTAAAATATAATAAGGTGATGGATAATAAATTAAGGGTTCTACGATATCTAATTCCAAATCAGATAAAATATGTAATTGATTTTTGCGATATCTCTGAAAGTATGCCCGCATTGAGTTAACAAAATCATAAATAACAAGGTGATGGGTGTTGAAATCATGAAGAAAAAGTATTTCCCTTGTTTTATACTTCTTCTAGCTTTGAGGTGTTTCATGCATCCTCATTGTGTACAACACAACATGATAAAAAAAAACTTGAGCAATGAAACCAAAAAGTCATGCGCAGTGGAGGTAATTATAAGAGGAATTGCATATTCAATTCAAAATTAGTTAAACAAAGTGACATCTCTCTGTGCTTCCATTCCAAGCATATATAGTTAATAATTAACCCTTAGATGTGAAGTTTTAATATAATCAGATGGTGTTGGACCTTCAGGGAACCTAATCAAAAGACAATGGGGGTGGAGGGTGGAGAGTGGTGGGGGTGGGGGTCCTGAAAATCACTTTTTTTTTTATAACTTTATGAGAAGTGGGTAAATATTTTAGTGGGTAACAATCATCATGTCTTTGCCATGACAACCCTTTTTTGAAGGCTTTTATTTCTCATGATGCATCATGAAAACATTTAAAAATATATCCAAAACAAAAGAAAAGAGAAGAGGAGAAGTTCTCAGGTTCTCACTCCAGAACAGGCAGCATAGTCAAAAAGAAGAACTATTCTATGAATTTAATTCAAAAGAGAAGTGACCTGAAAATTAAAAAAAAGAAAAAGAAAAGTCTTCTTGAAAAATGGGAAGTGATGCTTTAAAAACAAGATGGAAGAGAGTATATATATATTTTTCTTTGTGATGTTTGCTTCTTCATTGTTGCTTTATGGAGGGACAGAATGATAAGCCTCACAAGTCACAACACAATTTCCTTAGACAGCTACCTCCCAGGAGAATGCAATTACCATGCAAAATCTCTGGTTATTTTAAGGTAAATTTTGAACTCCACAAAGTGTTTATGACATTTGTTTAGAAAAAGGTTGATGACAACTTCCTAGAGTCTAAGAAAAATGTCTAAGTTTTTGAAGAGAGTCTAAAATACATCTTGTATCTATCGGTATGGAGTGAGCATATATAATCCATTAAGATTTCTCAATATTGTTTTGGTGACTACTAAAATCTGAAAAGGGGATCTGCCCATTAGTGGTAGACCACAGCTTACAGCAATCTAGTCAGATTTTGACAGATTAATGTAGCAGAGATCATCAATTTGGAGGATGATAAGACACCAATGATCAAGGGAGACATGAAGGCCAAAAGTGAAAAATATACCCATTATCTATTGTGGGAACAAATGGAAAAGACCCCCACTACAGCTTTCCTGTTTCTGCTTTCTTGGTTTTCACTTCAATAGGTGAAATTCAAACAAAGGAAAAGCATTTATATTTGTATATACATTAATAGAAAAGAAGAAACATGAATTTTCATTTATACCAGTGGAATTCAAGGGAACAATTTCTGTGGAAACAAAAATCACCAGTGGAATGGTGGAAGCTAATAATTGTACACAACAAGGAAAACATATCACCTCCTGTGCTAAGACGTTAAAAGGTGTTATCGACCTATTTTCAGGCTCTCACTAGCATACGGCAAACTAGTATTGTCGACAAGGCGAGTATGAGAAATGAGAATGATTTACATTTTATATATTAAATCTCATAATTTTTGGTATATCTCTCTTTTCCCCTCTCCTTATCCGCTTCACTGTTACAACTCTGGTCGGTCTTCCCTCATTTGCTGTAAATTTCCTAATCATCCCAGTCATTTTCCCAACCATCTTTGTTTGAAGACCTAGAAGTAAGACCATTTGCTGAAATGTTTCCTACACGAGGTGCCCCGGGTGATTTCACTGAATTTTCCTCATCCCAATCGTCATCCCAACCCTGATCCCAACCTTCAGCTGATTCCACAGTGGCAGCTGAAGCAGTATCAGGTAATCCCATTTCAAGTTCTTGATATGGGACTCCACCATGCCATTTCCTCTTCCTAAACTTGCAGCAAGCCCATGTCCCTCCAAAAATCAGAACAGATAGAATCAGGAAGTACGCACCATTGATGGGGGTCACTAGCCTGTCATAAGAAGGGAGGTGCAGGAAAGCATTTTCTTCTGATTCAAGAGGGGCCATGTCAAGCACGCATTTTTCATTTTCGGTATTTAATATCACTTTGGGGCTCTCACCAACAGCTAGCGAGATATTTATCTGAAATGAACGGACATAAAGAGCAACCATGAAAATAAAGCATCGATTAGACTCATATTCGTTTCCCATATACTGAAAAACGAAAACAATAATAAAAATGCACAATTTCGGGATCAGCCAGGACTCTGGAATACAAATATCTCAACCGCACTGGAAAACTGAACTGACCAATCAAGTATTAAACCCAATAAAAGATCTTTTCACATTGAGATTTAAAATTGTCTTCGATCATCAACCGACCATGCAAAAAGATAGAACAGATCACAGCCAAATCCAGTAACAAAGAAAAGATTCCTTCACTTAATCCTACATTTTCCTACCCCTATGTTAGCAAAGATTTCAGGTAAAACTCTAGCAATATCCAGTAATTATTTTTACAGCCATTATCACTTGATAAGATTTATAGTCAGACCAGCTGAAATTAACAAATTGCAAACTAAAACCATATCTTAATGTAACTCAAGCATGCCACCAGAGGAAGCTCAAGATTCCTCATTATTATATATTTTCATTTTTATATTATCTAGAAGGCTATATCCTACAGTTTGACCCAAACTTTTTATCTCAAACCCAAACCCAAAGACAATGACAAAGTAGCAACAAAGCAAAAAACCCTACCATTTGAGTTTGGTGCATGGATACGTTAAGCTGCTTGGTAGGGTTTTCAACAGCAGATGGGATGGTGAGCTTCACTCTCAAAGTCTTTTCTCCTTCATTTTGAACTAGAACAGACAAATTTCTGGACCCTGGTAATGTAAAATGAAATATTGAAATCAAATGAAGATTTAGCTCATCAAGAAATGTGGATGAATGCTCAGCTGACAATGTACAGCTGTGCCAATAAATAAATGGAGTTATTTTACCGCCTTCTTCTTTTAAGTACTTACAAAATCTAGAGATGCGTTCAGAAAGTCTAAGTTAGACAGGCACATACTTTGAAATAATACATTGCAGAGACAGGAAACTTTTAAACAGACAATTTAAAACTACTGAAAGCATCCTTCAAAACGCATTCATGGAAAACCAAATCCAAAACCGCCCAAGATGAGATAAAATCATACATCCATCATACTATAACATTTACATCTCTTAAAAGCTCCAAATGGTGTAGAGGTCATAATCTTAGTCATGGAAGAAACTGTTTATTTGTCAAATAATATATGATTTTGCAGATGGCAACTCTGAAACCTTTAGCACCATTTCGCTCTATCTAAATCAATATCGTCTAACAAGTCTTGGGATATAACAAACCTTTAAACTACAAAAAATATCGTGTTTGGTGAAATTGCAAGAAATAGGAATATAGGATTAAGTAGACAGTTAAGCAATACCCAAGGAAAACTGTATTAAGCATTAGAAATAAAATCTTAGAAAAAACTGTGTTAAGTATTTAGAACTAGATCTTAGAAAAAGAAAAAGGAAGAATGTTGATAAGTAAAAGAAGAAAAGTACTTTAATGCGTTTGATCTATGTGTCACAATTAACTACCATGTAATCCCATCCCCAAGAAGCCCCCAGTTCACACCCTTGTCCGTCACTCAATTTTCAATGTCATTTTCATCTAAGAATTAGTTTCTTCATCTCTTAGGATGCTTGTAGTACTGGTCTGCCCTTGTTCTTCATCTTCTAAACTTCACAGGTAAAAACCAGTAATTGGTGCATCAGAAGTTCTCAGGAAAGTTGACACTTCCAATCTCCATTATTATGAATTATGATACCCATTATTGCCCCTTAGTTGCAACAAAGTGATGACCCAAGTAACCACAGTGACCATAGACACCCAGCAAATAATTATTTCATAGTCATCTACCACCCAGTATTATTAAATTTACTATCAACAGACACTTCTCAGCTACCGTAATCCTCAAATAAATGCAAATAAAGAAAGTAAGGGAGAATATGCTCTCCCATCCTACTTTGCAATCAAATTGTAAACTAATAGTTCTAACAATCACTGAATCTCTCATATTTAAACAATCACGAATTCTAAAGAACTTCAATTTGGTATTCCTGTCATCAAGCAAGCATTTGAAACAAAAGAAACAACTACTGCATCTCTCTATAATTACTCAATGCAACAAATAATCAATTTTTTATATGATAACAATAAATTGCAATACAACCAAAAATCAATATGAATTACCTTCGTCAAAACTCTTAATGCAGGCAACCAGCATATTAATTTTGCACTTTTTAGTTAACACCTTACAAGTTTCATCAACCCCCAAATCTGAACTGTTATTATCTCCATTATTCTTCTCTTTTGTTCCATCCCCATGACTCTTCGTCGAATTCGTACCAGCATTCGAATCTCCAGGATTTGTTCCATTACCAGGAGGACTCATCGTCGAATCTTTACTATTAGAACTCTTTGAATTCTTTCCATTATCTGTATTTGCATTGTCTACACGAGGAGTTGCATCACCAGTATGCGAACTATTCAAACCCTTTGGATTCTTCTCCTTGTCTATCGTTCCGGTTTCAACATGTCCCGAATTCGTACCACTTGAATTTCTCCCATTATCTGTTCCCCCTGTTGTAAGATTCGGGGTCTTCAAATTCGTGCCATTCAACAGTTTTGGATTCAACTGGGTTGAGACTTCTTCCGATTTGGTCTCATTGGATTTATCAGCTCCAATCGGGTTCTGATCCAGTTCATTATTTGAGTTAGAAACCTAACAACAACAAAAAACACATAATTCAATTACATATGTAAAAGGAAAATAAAAAACAAAAAAAACTTTTTTTAGAGAGAAGAGAAAGAGAGCATTACTGGGGTTGCAGATTCGTTCGTTGGAGCAGCAGCTAAGTCTCGAAATCTAGCATTGGATACATCGGCAACAATCAAAAACAATAAAAACACTGCCAGAATTTCATTTCTATCCATTACAATAACAACAACTCCTTAACGCCTCTCTGTTCTTCTTCACTAGATGCGAATAATTGAAACCTCTGCATGCGTTTGTCGACGAAGAATTCACCAATCTTCCAGCGAAATATCAACAGAAGCTTGGATTTCACGCAGTGGAATAAAAATTAGAAAAAAAAAAAAAAACAATAATCAATTAACAATCGAAAGGGAACAAATTTGTAGGGTTTTTGTTTTGTTTTTTATTCCAATCGAAATTCAACGACCGATGTACTGTCTGATTAGTCAGATAAAATTAGGGTTTACGCGGGTAAATCTAATCTGGAGCTTTGAGAATTGTGATTGTAAAAATGGAGAACATGGACCGGTGCCGTTTTATAATTAGGCCCATTATGGTTATGGAGGCCCATTTGAAAAGAGTACTGCTATTTGAACCCCTCAATTGACCTAAATACGCCCCTCCCATTATTTAAAATTGCAATTTATTTTTATTTTTATTAAAATAACTTAAAAGGAAAATGTAATTCCTTTTATCAATTTAATTTAGCAGATACAACTCTAATGAATCCTAGTATCATACTTATAATTTATTGTAAAAAAAAAACACTTTTATTAATCATAAACTATAAAATTCTTTGTTTATAACATTAATCTCAAATTACATTTGATTCTTGTTCACAAATAAAATATATAATATGTAAGCTATTTATTAGCAAAATTATATTTTTATTTTTCAAAATAAGACACCAAATGGGTTAGGGTTTGTCGGGACATAAATATATCAAATACTACGATTACAATCCGAATATATATTCCGGATTGACAAATTTTAAAGCCCATCCGGTCCATGGTTTCCAACATTAAAGAGAAAATTTAACATCCTAAACAATCGAAACTTAAGATTTTGTGTTTATGAGATAGTGCAACTTTTGTGAGAAATAAGCCTCTTGAGAATAAAACATAGTTTGTCTGATACAAGAAAGAATAAAGTGTCCTATGTTTCAACTACAGTTTGGCTTACAACTAAACTAATGCCATCACTTCAGCTCCGGCTTCAAATATTCTCTTCAAAAATCTGCTTACTTTTAGTGACTTGAGAGTAGAGACAACACTGCTTTAACAGGCTTTTCCAGTTCCATGCAAGTAAGCACTGTTTGCTTGGCTTCCCAAACTCAGCTTCTTCAAGCCACACACACACACACTCAGAGACGAAAAAGAATCCTTAAAAAACTTCCTTGCGTGTATATAAACAATTAATGTGGAAGCAAGTGATTAATATTAGCAATGGCTGCTTTATTACCAAGTAGCAGCAACAACGACAACACGGAGGAGATCGCAGTCGTTTTGAGGAGGTTCGGGGACGAGCAGAGCACTCTGTTGGACCAGTTCGAGAGACTCTCCTTCGAGGTCCAGCTCAACCAAGCCATACTACGCCGCAGTTTCTCCGAGCCCACCAAAAAATCATCACAACCAACGACGGCGGCGCTCATGCCATTCGTCAAGTCACATGCAGCAGCACAGATGGACTTGAAGAAGAAGAAGAAGAAGATCAAGCGACGAGGCTCGTCATCATCTGCTGGTTTCACTAAAGTCCTCAAGAAGTTGCTCAAACACATTTTTGTTAAAAAGAGTAGCAACAATATCAACATCAACAACAATGGTGCAAGAAATCATCATGAAATCCCGGATCCAAAAAATCCCAAATTCTTCAAGGCTTTTAGCAGATCTATGCGCCTTTGATCAACAGATTTCAACTTTTGATGATCTTATATGTACTACATAATTTTCTTAATTTCTAATATGTTGTTTCTGTTTTCTAGAATCATTACACAGTCAGTCCACTACTCTTATATATCTTATGTATACATTTTAAACATAATACAAGCTACGTTATCTGTAGAAACATATATAATATATCTCTTGTTGATTAGTAAATAAATTAAGTTTTGTTAGCTGGGTAAATAAATCAAATTAATGGGGTTGAAATATCAAATTAATCCTGTTCTAGAAGATCAAAAATTAAGCTCAAAAGAAGTCTCTCCTTCCATGTCAACTGGGTTGATGAGTTCAATCGCTTTTCCAAAGAAGAGTAAAAAGATGGAAGCTTGGATTTTGATGAGAATGAGAACCCTCGTGGATTTCTGGCAAACAAGTTAATAGGTGCAATCAAAATATTGACTTGGAAACAGAGAACTGATTTCTTCAACAGCATTGGAAAAGATAGTAGAAGAAGAAACTGGACTATATCCGAGTTCAACGATTTGCTGATGAGTTTGGTCACTGCAAATGAGCAAGAAATCGCCTTGAAATTGTACAATGATATATCGTCTTATCACCAGATTATTGGACATTTTCGATCATGGTCAGGTGGATCAAGATTGATTTTGGACTCTACGTTGTACAATGGGTTGTGCCCAACAATCTTGGAATAATTTAAGAATCAAATATTTGTAATTATTTTTCCTTTCCTATTTAATAGCCAACGTAATTGTAGGAAATTATTTGCATTAGGGAAGACTTACAATTCAATGAAAATCAAAATCGCGTATTCATTCTACATTTATACATACCAATTTCGTATGATATCAGAGAAGGAAACCTAGCTTGTTGAATCCCAACAAGTGTTCATTCATCCTTTCTCTCTCAATTTGTTCTTGTCATGGCAAAAGAAGCGGAACAATCGAAGAAAAATTCAAGGAAAAAGAATGATGTTCCCAATCCAAGCAATCCATTCTTCCTACACCATTCAGATCATCCGGGATGGTACTTGTCTCAAAAAACACTTAATGGAGATAATTACCGAACCTGGTGTCGTTCGATGAAACTTTCATTGAGCACCAAAAACAAGATCGGATTTGTCGAGGGCACAGTCACATCACCAACAAAGAAGTCAGGCTAGTTTGATGCCTGGCACAGTGCAACAATATGGTTATGTCATGGCTTCTTAATTCTCTTGAACCTGTGATAGTGGACAGTGTAATTTGTTATTCTACAGCATCAGAAATATGGCAGTATCTTGAAAGGCGCATGGGGTTGAACGAATCTTACAACGGTCCGCGCGACCAAATTCTCTTGATGAAACCGCAGCCCCATGCCTATGCTACCAATCCTCACCCTTCCTCCAAACTCAATCCTCGGGCCACGAAAGCAAAGAAAGATTTTAAAATTGTTTATGCATCGCTTTTATGTTTCATGAGAAAAACCAAAGTAAATATGAAAAAATCATCCACAATAATCAAAAAATAAAATGCTCCTGAGAGAAGCAATTTTGTTAGGGCCACATATGTCACAATGTATGAGAAAAAAAAGAATGCATGCTAGAAATTGACCTGGTACCAAAAGGAAGGCGAGTTTGTTTAGCTAATGGACGAACATGACATATAATTAGAATTAAAAGGAAAATTTATGCCGCAGATGCTGGTACTTATTGCATGGTGATCCTAACACTTTCTATGGGAAGAAAATCCAACGAGGCTTTGGTTCATTTGCATCATATGATTAGAACGGCGTGTATTCCTCAGACGATCACATTTAACAATGCGATTCAAGCGCTTTCTGGTTGACGAGGCATTGTCGGTTGTGTTTCTGATGTGTGAACACAGTAAAAATCCCAAGTAGAACATCTTGCGACGTTCTCATTAAGAAGCTAAACCAACTGGAAAGGTCTTCGGTTGCCTGCATATATCAATTTATGTTTTATCTGAATGAATGGGTGATATTTGAAAATACACCTGAGCTGAGACAGCCTCTTCAGGTATAACATAAGGACAGTATAATTTCTCGAGTCAGTTGCAGGAGCAATATATCTGGTTAGATCTCTCAAAGACTGCACATTGAACAACTCAACTACTTAAAACAAGAAATTGAGGTTTGAAGTTTACAGCCGCCTTGCTATCTAGGCCTCATGTACATTTCGTCACAAAAATGAAGATAGAGAGTATGCTACCATGATGAACAAACGTATATTACAAAAATTTTGCTGGTGAAAGAAATCTCCAAAACTAGAATTATGCACGGTTCATGTATTGTCCAGTTCTTGTGTCCACCAATATTTCATCGCCTATATTGATAAACAATGGAACATTTACAATAGCACCCGTATCCAGAGTTGCTGGTTTTGTCCCACCTGCAACAAGATATATAATTGTTTCTCATTCAGCAAGTCCAAAGAAAAGCCAAAAGAAAAAAAAAAAGTGCCTTTTCCCCTTTGCTCATATCACCAAACAAAATGGATAGATCTTGTCAAAGAATAATTGTTTCTCATAATTTCATCTGAGGCTGTTCCTTCTGCTTAACAAGATTAGTTGTTAAGTAGTGTTCGTCACTTCCACAATCTACAGGAAAACTAAATCATGTCTCAGCATTAAGAACTGAGGTTCATTCCCCAGCTACTTGATATGGTTTTTCCCTTGTCTCCGACCCTATACTTAGAGTTTCATCTATCAAGAGCAGATCTAACACACCCCAGACTGCATTTATCGATTTTCATGTCTCCGAAAACAATGTAATGCCAGGAGTTACACTGATAAGATAATAAACTGGATTTTACCTTGTGCAGTGTCACCTTTAAGACCAGGATCAACATCAACCACAGCCAGCTTAACTGTGAGAGGAAGTTCAAAATCGATAACCTGCAATAATATATCAATAAGCAGACTGCTAAACAACAGCAACAGCAATAGTGACAACAAAGACAGGGAAATAATACTGCACATTAATGGATGTTACTACTCATATTAATGTAAGCATATGTATCAGAATTATGATCTGTAAGAAACACTACAAAGAATAATGAAGCTTTAATAATCTACACCATCATAGAAAGCTTTTTTAAGAACAATATCGTCACCCAGGTGAGAGTTATCTTCTTAAGCTTTTAAAAAGCAACTGTTTACTTGCATGTCAACACTTGAGAATGCAGCACAGAAATTAAAATTAAGAGGAAATTACTTTTCCGTTCCAAAATAGCAAATTGCAGTCCATTCCTTCTTTCAGCCACTTTGTCTTATCCCCAACATCTTTCTCATTAAGACGAGTTTCTTCAAACGTGTTCTGTGAAACGTAGCATCATGAAAATCATGAGAATTGCATGCTGACAGTAGAAAATCAAATTTAATCATTGCATCTGCCAACTGCCTTTAAGGATATTGATTCCGATTGTCCTGAAATAAATAGCCCAGGTCATCAAACATAATGATGAAATGGAAAATAAATGATACCAGGTCCATAAAGACAAACTGGGAACCATCTTTGTATGTGAACTGCTTGGTTTCCTTGAATACATCTGCCTGCTCCATCTGGACAAAAATTAATCACATAAAGCCATATGAGAAATCTTCACAGGCAGCTAATTACAATGTACAGAAAAATCATAAAAAGAAGCTCGTCTATGCCATAAGAGGAGACCAGATGCAAATATACAATGTACTTGTAAAGACTGCTATAACACTTTAACCAGGATCCTCCATCCTCAAATGCCAAATGGAACCTGACCTTCTTTTCTGATCTTACAGACTTAAAAATAAAGCTTAGATATACAAAGCCAAAGTTAAACAAGTTTTGGTCTCAATAATACACACAAACAATAATTTGAGCACCAGCAATTGTATGGCTTGGTATTAAACATGACTTCTGAACAATGGATCATAATTAAATCATTAGATCACTACATCTCTCTTCCTTTTACTACATGGTTGCCATTGTCCCTTTGCATTTCATTGAGCAGCCTCTAATAATCAACAGATTCATACATCCATGACCGAACTAAAGCATACAAAAAAGCCGAAAGAAGCTCAGACAACCATGTCATCTAAATGCTAACATAAATGTTCTAGTCCTATACATCATATACCACCACATTGCAGTTGCATTAACAACATGCCCAGATGTTTTACAGTACCAGTCTCACCTCCCAAACTCGTCACATACCAATTTTAACAATAAGTACAAACATGTACCTTGACAATACTTGTGTACACCATTGTTTCAGTACATTCATATTAAGAAGTTTTGCTTAATTTGAAAGTCGAAAAATGCACAAACATTGCAAACCCAATTAGACTTACAATTAAAAACTGAGATTGTAGGTTCAATTGCAATTTTGATTACCGTACTTCCGGCTCGAAAAGTTTTGTCAACTGTGTTTCCAGTAATGTAATTGCGCATCTTGGTCCTCACAAAGGCAGCTCCCTTCCCAGGTTTCACGTGAAGAAACTCTGCACAACACAATAGTTTTAAGCTGACTACAAAATTCCTCTAAAAAAAATTAAAAATTAAATAAATAAATGGAAAAGAAAAGTACCCAGAACCCGCCATGGAGCTCCGTCCACTTCAATATTGGTACCCACTTTGATGTCGTTGCTGGACAGAGCGTAAATCTCTGCAAATGTGAAATAAATAGCTAAACTTAAAGCAATTCTAATATCAGAGTAAGGAAAATGAAAAATAATTGAGTGCAGCAAATGGAGGAGTAACTGGGAAATCTGCGAGAAGCCGGCATTGAGAGAGTGAAGGGTTTTGAAGTGAGTGAGAGAGACGATGACCGGCGGAAGAGAGACGGTGACGGAGCTGAAGAGACGTAGAAGGTGGCGGTTCCCGCCATGACTGTAGTTTTGGGGAAGCAGAGATAATATGCGTAAGAATTGCTTCGTTTTCCACCAAATTGTTCGAGGGCCGTGTCTCGCTCTCAGATAAGGAGAGCGGTCTTGTGTTGCGGATTGGGGCCTGATTATCCGCCTCTAAACCTTGCTTTTATTCATGTTAATTAATTAGTGTACCTCTTTGTCTTAAAACGATCTTAATAATGTCGACCGAGGAAGAAGACATTATTGGTATTGATATCCACGTATTGGTATTGATATCCACGTTCTGCTTCTAAATTTATGGATATTTATGGATATTTTAGGGGTAATATCCATATCTATGGATATTCTATCAAAAATTAATAAAAAAATGGATATTTATTTCTAAAGTTAGAAATTTTTTATAATATTTTAGGACAATCTTAAACAAGTAATTATACATCAAATAAATCATATTTTAATAATAAATTAGCATATTATAAATTATAACATAGATATAGTTCCTATATAATTTTTAAAATTAAGTATTTAATAGAATAATATCTCGTTTCACTTTTACAATAGTATATACAATATCAAGAAAATAAACAAAATTATTATAAAAAAAATTATAATTCCATGATTTTATCATAATTCATACATAATACATTGCATGTTTAAAATTTAATACCAACATGAATTTCCTTGTGGTTCAAAGACATAAGGTACATTTCCATCTTGATTCGAACAATAATTTTCGTAGGAAAATGTGCTTCCATAGTTTTCAAAGTAGTTATTAATATGACATGTATATGTTGCTTGATTTCTTTCTGAAAGTATACAAACGTAGTTAAATTGCTTAAGGTATACCTATTGGGGGGGGGGGGGGGGTGAATGGGTTTTTACACCTTTTTCAATCCCTTAAACAAACTTTCGTTTGTCCCTTAAGGTAGCCTTACACACAACAAAATAAACCAAGAAAGACATACACAGACAATATGAGAATATAATCATGTGAACAAGGTCTAAGTATATCACTTAGTTGTGTGAGGTATAATAACAAATAAACAAAACAACAAAGAAAGCTTATATTCCAATAGATGTTCAATGAGTTACAAGAGTGATCAAATATCACTATACAAAAATTACAATATACAAAATAATCATATATACAAAAATGATCAAAAGAATGAATTCACAAATCACACTTTACAAATACTTGCTTCACTATACATCATAAGTGAGTAATATGAAACAAGATAATAACATACACAAATAAAATATAAAAGATAGAGATAGGAAGAATTAACACAAGAGATTTTTTAACGTGGTAAAACTCCAAGGAGGAAACATCCACGGGTTGAAATACAACCATTAGGGTACTATATATATTGGATGATAAAAATAGAGAATCCATAAAGTGACCAATCTTTAGCTCACCCAACATAGTGGAGTCTAAGTCTACCCAACTCTATTGGAAAGTATGAGATCCTTCAATGATGTGAAACCACCATATATTGGATAACACACAAAACTAACATCGATGGAAGATTAGAAATTCCTCAAAAGTGCATACACCTCCCGTGTACCCCGCTCTTTTGGAGTCTATATCTAACCATACGCCTAGGCCTACCAATATAATAGCCAACTCCCTATCCAAGGCACTCATGCCTCTAGGGAGTCTCCCATGCATGACTATTCGAGTCCTCCCGACTCTAGCCATGACTTCTTGCTTACCTATCCGAGTCATCCTGACTCTGGGCAAGTCTTCTTGCTTGGCTATCCGAGTCATCCCGACTCTAACCAAGACTTCATGCCTTTTATAAGGACTTCCTAGTGTGATCATGTGAATGCAAATGATGCAAACAACCAATTCAATATAGAACATGTGATCAATACATTCCATGGTACAAATAGACCTAAACATGTGATATCACAAGTAATAAAAGTCTAGATGCAAAATACAAGAATAAAACCTAAAGCATGTGTAAACACTAAACACATAAGCTCAAAGTCTCATTCACACATACAACACTTGAACAAAATATATTCATGAAGTACAAGTTCAAGATGCTATCAACATACAATAAAATGCTAGATATATGAGATTAAATCAATCAATATTCTAGCCAAAAATATAGAGCAAGGATTCAAGATATAAATCAATCAAATCCTAGATTGCTCTAAAACACATACAAATACAATAATCCTAGATTTCATCAATCAAAGGATCAAATCAAATCTCAAGGTCATTTATCACAAAATTGATTCAATCAAGTCACAAACAACCTAAGATGTCATTCTAATTACAATACAACTCACAAACATGTGAAAAACCTATAATCATAGAAACTAGTTCACATTTGTCTCTAAATAGACTTTTGATTAGAATGATTATGAAGCTATCTTTCACAATAGCTTTCACCAAACATAAACATACATATAGAAGAAGAAACCCCAAGCAAATTGAAGGTTAAAAAGAAAGAAACCCCATAGATAAGACCAATACCTTGGATTCACGAGCTGGTTCGGATTTCTATGTGGAATCACCAGAAAACTCAATCAAACAGCCACCAAACCACTTAGAAAAGGTAAAGGACTCGATTACGAACGTTTTCCAACTTGAATCACTCAAATCCGACTTCGTATGAAGAAGTTATGGTGTTTGGAAGATGAGAAAATTTGGGAGAAAAAAATCTGACGGGAATTATCAATTTCTCTTCTTTAAAAGAAATGGAGGGAATGGAGGGAAATAAAAAGGAGGAGAGAGAAGGCAATTTTTGGCCAATCACAAGGGGCCACATCAGCCCAGCCCCGTGGGGGGCGCATGGGCCACAAAGGGGCAGAGAGCCCCTCTGGCCGTGGGGCCCACGGCTCACCCACGGCTTGAGCCACACGTGGCCTCTTGGCCACTTTCGCCCTTGCGCGCTCCCTCACGTTCTTCAGCCATATATTGGGCATCCGAACTCCGATTTTGAATCCGTTTTTGGATTACAAACCGTGACTCCCTCACGCATGACAATGACTACACAACTTTGAAAAATGGTTAAGAAATCATCTCAGAAAATGACGATGAAGTCAACTCAACAAATGAGAATAAAAAGTAGCGTAGCTATATCGTTTGGACTCGAAACTAAATGAATGAGTAACCAAAACGACCGGAACTCAATAAGGAATATAATAGAGCATATTCAAGTCCACATATAAAAATACGGAAACATACAAACACAAAGACACACACATATGTTATTTCCTAGACATAGTCCTAGAACTTGCAATAAGCAAAGTTTGTCAAGATAGTATAAATGCATGAGCATATATTATCAAGTGTGTGAAAGTGATATATAAATGATGTTTAACCATGAAAGAACACACAAGGATGCCATGTGTGTGTGTGTGCCTAGCCTTATAAGAGATATGAGGTCTTATATTACCTTTGATGATCAATGAAGCACCTATCTCTTTGAAGCCGGCTTCTTGCATGAATTGTGGTCGAGACATTCTTCGTCTTCTTAAATCTTCAATATATGAACCACTAAACATTACAAGAGAAACACGTTTTGATATGGAATTTATGCCAACACAAACTATAAACCTAACACTTTCAACTAATCCATGATTAGGTAGTTTGGATTTACCCAAGTTGGTGGATATTGATGATATGCATGCATAGGTATTGCATATGATTGTGGTGAAGGATAATAAAATATGTTGTAACTACCATAACTACCATAATATGGTTGGGAACCTGACCTTGTCTGCGAATCACCTAAAGAACTATTTTTCATGTCTATACTCATTGAGGATAGAGTCATTGTCAAAGAATCTTCATCAAATTTACTCATTCCTCCTTGTTGTCTACCACGATTTTGATAAAAATTACCTGCACCAGCATCTCAACCTCCTACACCAGAATCCCAACCTCCTTCCTCATCCCCATAATCTCCATCATCTTTTCCTTTACTATTTCCATCAGAGAAATGTTAGTCATCGGAAAAGCTGCTAATAGTAACTCCACGATCTACACCAACTTCTTCTATAATCACTTGTTCAACATTTATTCTTATGTCTCGAGCCTGAGAAACAATATATGGATCAAGATTTCCCTCATCATCATCCAAGTAGGCAGGTATAACTCGGTCAAAAATAGGATTCTCATTATTGTCCCCTGCTTCAGCAACTACTTGAAGTAGATCCATAAAATCAGTCTCATTTACTTTATCTTTTTCAGCTGTCATATCCCTAAGTTTCAACTTCATATTATAATAACAATAAATAAGTTGTTCAAGCTTAGAATAGGCAAGATGATTCCTTTCTTTTATGTGTATTAAAGTAAATGTGGACTAATTTCTTTCGCAAGCAGAAGATGATATTGTTTATGATAGTATGCAAACTGCTATTGCACGCAAACAATTTTTTATTTTTTTTTAGATTGCTTTCACAATATTTTACATGTTCACTCTTTGGTTCTTTGCCCAATTCTACTTCAATATTTTACGTTCTTGGAAATTTTTATAAATTTGTTCATACTTTTTCTAAAATAATTTTCAATCTAAATTATTTGAACAATAATTTAAGTATTTAGGATTAAGAAAAATATTTTAATAATCTGCAAATATCCCTGGATTTTGAATAGAAATTCACAAATATTTCGAGAATATCGGGAGATTTGTATGGATATTTTGAAATCGACCGGATATTCTATAGGACATTGGATATTTGCTTATTTCGATATCGATCCCTCTAAAATATGGATATATCAGTACATCTATCGATTTTAAGTTCTTTGGTGTCGACAACTATTAAGATCAAATATTATTAACACGCTACGACCAAATCAGAGTGGGTCAAGAGTTTGATTTGTTGAGATAAATATTACTAAAATTAAGAATGGGTCAAGACTATCAAAAACTATTCAAATCAAACACTATTAATATATTAAAAACAGATTAAGGGTCTGTTGAGATTTGACGATATCAGACACTATTAAAAATAGATTAAGCTGTTAGACCTCAATTGAAGAGATTTGGAGGCTAAAATGGATGAAATTGTAAATGCTTATGTTAAATGTCCAACTTGCGGAGGCTATAACTCTCTCCTTAGAGATCGAACTAGGTTTCGAGACACATATATTTGGAAAGCACCGAATGTCTAGTTTCTGGCAAACTCTATGGTTCGCGATTATGAGTTTTCTATTTATTCCATTTTAGTAACTAGTGCGCAAAGCTAAAAGTTCCTTCCAAATACTTGAGTTACTTGCTTGAGCGATTTGTGTAACTAGCCTGACCAATTCGCCTGGACCCTTGTCCAACTCATCCAAGTGACGAGATTTTGCCCTAAAATTGTCACATCTATAAATACCTTCCATTTCTTTTCCCAAATCACCAACTCCCATCCAAAATCCAATCTTTCAACCACTCTTTGGCCACCAAACATCCAAGAAGTGAGAGAGAACTTCCAAGCCACCAAGGAGGCCATCTTCCTTGGTGGCACACACCACTATCACCACACATCACTTCATTCCATCTATCTTAGAGAGATAAGAGAGAAAATGAGTGAGCTTTCTTGTCTATAAGTGAGTTGTGCACTAAAGAAGATGGGAGACTCTCCGTTATCATCTAGTTGGTCAAGACAATCAATTGACAATCGTAGAGACTCGGGTTCGAATCCCGGTGGCGGATGGGTTCTTTCATCTATCACTCTTATCTCTCTTTTATTACTCTTTGATGTGTATTATCACCACTAGAGATTTGATGTAAACCTAACACTATTGCCATTTTTATTAAATATGTTTGTTGATTGTTGAGTGGATATTTAAGTTCGTAATGCTTTTAGGTGGATTAGCTACCACTTGAATGAATTTTGGTTGTTGTGTTAATTAGGACCGAGAGGCGATGCAGACAACATGCTCGATTAAATGTCCACTACATGTTACGTAAGATAGAAATATCCGAGCTTGCATGTATAGTCACTAAATGTGTATCATTGTTCTTAATGAACTTGTGTGTATTTCTAATTGTCATCGAAAAATAGATTACTTTTGCATGTGAGTATATCCTTCATTGCTCGAGAGAGAATATCAGTAAGGATTAAGTGAACACGACTTTCACCATTAGTGAACATGTTTTTATGAATTTATGTGAATGTTATGATGGGGTCATTTACTTAGTATAACCATATCTCTTGCATCTCTCAAATCCATCAAATATCTCATATTTATCTTAGTAAATATCATTGTATATAATCTATGATTTCTAGCAAAATTTACATTTAATGCATAAACTCTCTCTTTAAATCGTTTTCTATTCATTTAAACTAGGAATAGTTAATGGATGACACTTTCCTGTGGAACAAACTCGTATTTGTGTCTATACGAATCTTATAACGATTTGTGCACTTGAGAGACTAACCGTGTGCTTAATTTAGAACACGTCACCCTTCACTCAAAAGGTTTTAAAAATTTCTTTTAAGAATTATAAAATTTAAACACTTTTCACTTTGACTCCCTCAATTTGTTTTTTGTTTTCAGATAATGCCCCCAATTTTGAATTTTTGGCTCCATCATGTATATATCCACTTATCTGACACCTTGGAAGTTGGGATATGAGGTGAGACGTCTAGTATTACTCTTATAACAAACCTCTTTTTTCCAAAAGGATTTTAACGTAAGAATTAATAGGGGTAAATAACACCATTTGGGGAGCAAAGGTGGGAATAGTACCAACTTAATATTTTTTGTGGAGATAGCACTAAAGTATTGTAAGTCGCGTAGCGGAAAAGATTTATTTTTATTTGAAATTAATCAATAAATTAAGAACGGTAGGTTTCAAAAATTTTCTATCGTTTTCTTAGGACCTTTTGTGTATACACGAATATAAGGAAGAGATTTGTTTTCATACCTTTGAAGAACACTCATTCGTTTTCTTTTCGATCTTTCTTTACGATCCCAATACCACTAAGGCTTTCTAACTATATCCCGCGATCTAGCAACTGTATGTGTGGGCATGTCACGGATTCCAGGAGCGGTTGAATGGAGGCTTGAGAGAATCGAAAGACAACACCTTGCTCTTCCTTGTGAATTCGGCCAACCCTATTGTGAGAGAAAAAAAAAATTCTTTTTTCTTTTCCCTCTGTTGTACCCGATTATGAACCTTTATGGACTCCGATTATTACCCTCCTCCGCAAGATCAAAGATCTTATAATATGTATCAGAGTGTACTTCAGAATACTGTTTTCACTCGGGCTTCTATTCCATCGACAAGGTAACACTGAAGAGACATTCGGAGGACAACATTTATGATCATATCGTACCTGACTGCGCAGAGACAGCTGTCGGACCCAATCACTGAGCCCTCGACACGTGCCCGAGACGTCAGAAGCTGGGCTATATGAACCCTCATTTCTACCATTAGACACAATTTTTTTTTTTTACTTTCACTCATCACTCTTTAAAAGAGCACGACATTGTGTAACCCCTTGAGAAGTGAGAATTTACTTCTACATCATTCAATAAAAATTATAGTTTGTTTCATGTCCGATTATATATATATATTTTAACCCCGTAAAGATTATACCCCGAAGGCTCATTTTGTAGGGGAAAAATACCGTAGTACACGCAGCAGAGGTGAGACTAAAAATAGATTTAGTAGTTTTAAAAAATTTTCCTTTTATGAACCTTAACCCTTTAATTAATTAAACATACATATAATCAACAAAAGAAGAATATCTTTTGTCGCGTGATCCGATTGACTTACGTCGATGGTAATCCGCAAGATCTTCAATCCTAGCACGAACGTGAATCACCTAGGAGCGTGGTCTCCCTTTTCTTTGAATTGCAAACCTGAGAATGGACAAACAAACTTTTCTTTTTCTTTTGTTAGTCACAAAACAATCAAAAGAAGACTAAGATTATTCCGGTCACTTTTGAGTTCTCAATTTAATGATCGAAACTCGCGTGAACCTAAATCGATGTTGTACACACAAGCTTATTGATGAACAAGCAATTAGTGTACCATCAAAGAATAATCTATTCACTCTTTTATGTTTTAGTAGAATAAAAATAATACTTTCTATGAATTGAGAAGAAGAAGAAAATTGTATCAATGAACAACTTGTGTTGGCTGAATTCTATAAGTGTAAATATATAGGTGGCCGAAATTTGCTTCCTCTTGTCTTTAGGGTTGCCGAAATCCTTCTCTAAAATGGGCTAGGGTTGCCGCAAATCACTTGCCAAAATAGGTTTGTGTTGCACTCTAATTTCCATCATACTTTAGACTTCAAACCCTAATCCAACTCATAGATATTTTATTCTTTTATTGACTAAATAAAAAGACTTCTTATTTGATTAAATAAATAAAATTAATTATTTATTTTCTTATCAAACAAGTCTTTTACTTTTAGTATACTACTTCCAATAGTATAACTTTAGGAAATATATTTCCTGATCAGAAAAAGATTTGTTTCTTAATTAAACAATTAATTAATAAATTAATTAATTCTTATTTAATTAAAACAATGAAACAAAATAATATATTAGGTTAATATTTACACCTTGTCGCCCCACTCATACAAATGGGCCATATATTATTTTCTTATTTCATTTAATCCATTGGACTTTAAATAAAAAGCTCACATGTGAACCAGACCCATTCTTACTAAAAGAAACAAGCCCACATGTCTTTCATTAATATATTAATATAATTGAGTAGCCCATTAAATAAATAATGTGCAAATTATATTCTTAATATATTAAATGCAATTCTAAATGGACCCATAAATTGGTCCGGTAGAATATATCAAGTGATCCATGCAAGTCCGTGTGGATTGGGGATCTTGGTGGGCTATCTAAATTTAAGCTTCAATAGACATAACCTAATCACAATCAACAAATGATTCACTTAGGTCCGATCCATTAATTTTAACTCATTCCACTAAAGAGCTAAAATTGAACTCTTAAATAAAGATAGAATAAGAAGATGTTCCTCATTCATACCCTAGACAATCATATTGGAGATAGTGTATCCTCGTGATTAATATCAGTAATCGCCAAGAGTTCATAGACCGCCTATAACTCTCCAAGTTACCATATTTACTCATATGACCACGTTTTGAACTTGGATATTTTGACTTGTCCAGAAGCCATGTTTTCAATAGACACTATCGAAAACTCAACGTTAAGATTTAATATCCAATTACCTCAAAACATCCATATGATGATATTATACTCTCATTTAATAAATGGAGCCACGATGTCCATATATATAAATGAAGTTCTCTATCGATTAAACAAATGAATATCACCAAACTATCGAGGATAGACTATGCTATATAATCGTACTCATTGATAACTCAAATGATATCACTTGCAATCATAAGTCCATCATTTATCTCAGGATTAAGATAGACTCTCCGATTGTCCTGATAATGAAAAGACTATTATCTATTGACGGTTCTAGATAAAGTTTTTCATTGTGATCCAGTTCAATGCACCTAGTGCACTAGATTCTTTTACTCGAAGACACTCCGATGATTTTAGACTCATCATATCTCATTTGATCCCACTCAAATGCTAGCAAAAGAATTCTACAACTTTAACAAAATAAAGGTGCCCAACCTTTAACTTAAGTTGTGAACGTTATTCAAGACTAACTAAAGAATTGTGTCTACCTCATACATATCCAGATGTACGAACAATTCTTCTTTTCTCATAGTCTTTAGACCTTATGATTATTTACTTTGACAATTATAATATTAAACTATAAATGCTATAAGATTTGTTAAACCAGAAATCACTTTATTAATATGAAAAAGATTGTCAATTACAACATTACACTCTTGCTATTGAGCATAATCCTAACACATTTTCGACCCTAACATTTGGTGCTAGAAGGAGGGGGAGATTCAGCACCTTCGCGGGAATAATGAATCCACAACCGGAAGATCAGTATCTAGATGTAAACCTCGAGCTGAGGCCACCCGGAACCCAGAATTATGCACAAACTCCCCAGCAACAGCAACCACTCCCTCAGCATGTCTCGCCCTATCCGGGTCCTACAGGGGAGCAACAACCTCAGCAACCGAATTATGGGTATTATCCTTATCAGGCGCAATTCCCATTTCTAGGTCAATTTTACGGATATCAGGGAGCGCCACAACCATACCCCCAGCTACCGATGAACCCATTCTACCCGCAAATGCCTCACCAAGCCTATTACCCTCAGGGTTATCCACCGATGTACGCACACCAGCAGCCATAACAACTCCACCCACAGGCTGAAGATCCGGTCATCCGAGGAATCACCAGCAGACTGGACACTTTGGCCCAGAATGTTACTCGGGTAATAAATGTTGTGGACGGTGGTGGACAACAGGGAGATTCAGATGAAGCTAACTCTCGAGCCGAAGGTAACCCAGTTGGGAACCGATCGAGAGAGAGAAGAAGAAGACAACACATGGCTCAGTTTGTCGAGCCCGAGCCGAAAGAAAATGTGAATCAAGAGGCACCGCATAGAGTCGCGGGGGTGACCCGTAGTCTGGAAGAGCGCGACGGAGTAGTCCAAGAGCACGTACCTTGCAGGACGTGCCACCGACAAGAAAATGTAGGTGCATCGTACCCTCATCATGGAGATACTGAAAGAAATACCCTTGCGGATCCAGAGGCCTTCCGCGAGCTACAAGACCAATTTACGGATATTCAGGACCAGATACACTATGGTCATCGGAAGTCTGTAACTCATAGAGAGAGCCCGTTTGTCGAAGGAATCACCACCGGATGACCATTTCGACTCCTACCTGGACTGGATGAGCATGCAAGGGGCATTCGATACCGTAAAATGTAAGGTTTTTCCACTCACGCTCTCTGGAGATGCGCGGACGTGGTACGGGAGTCTCAAGAGGCAGAGCATCTCTTCGTTTAATGAACTTTCGAAAGAATTCTGTAGCGGGTTTGCCGTAAGTAGAAGAAGACAGAGGCACATGGTTCATCTCACCTCCATTAAGCAACTTGAAACTGAGACAATCAGAGATTACATGAAAAGATTTACAGAAGCGACCAGACAGGTCCAGGACTTCAGCGAAGTCGGGGCAGTCATGGCTTTCATACAAGGCCTCTAGAAAGGAAATCTGAGTTGGTCCCTCTCAAAGAAAGGCCTGACCACCTATAGGGAGCTGATAGAAATAGCAGAAAAGTACGCTACGGCCGAAGATATTAGTGACTCCAAGAGCCACGTGACTTCCGCAGAATCTTATGAGGCACCAAAGAGATGGGGCAGGCAAGCGAGAGACAAGGGTAAAGAGCCTCAAGTATCCAGGCAGGTGAATACTAGCTCGAAATTCCCGATTTCCCCCGAGAGATAAATTCGAAGAATATACCCCATTGAGTTTAAAATACTTGAAATTACAAACAAAGAGAAGTTGCTGCGGAAGCCAGAACCCTTATATTCAGCACCCGATAGGAGAGATTGGAGGATCCACTGTAAGTTTCACAATAATCATGGCCATGAGACGAGAAAGTGTTGCGATTTGAGGGATCAAGTGGAGGAGTTAGTCCGAAGCGGTAAACTCCGAGACTGTGTGAAATCACAGGAATTGAGTGAAAAGACTACAAAGGCCCAGCAGCACCAGAGCCACCAAACTCCAGGTAATATGCAAGATTCAGATGATAAAGAACCCATCAACTTCATTGATGCTGTTCCCATGACGGGAGACCCCGGATCAACCTCTTCCGGGAGGGCAGCTGCATCCGTTTGTCTGACGACTACTCTAGAAGATGCACCGAGACATTGGGTTCCATTATCATTCTCTACCGAAGATTCCTACGGAATAAGATATCCTCACTGTGATGCCCTCGTTATCTCCGTAAAGGTTGGGAATCGTACGGTCAAGAGAACCCTGATTGACCATGGAAGCTCATTAGACATCATTCACTGGGACCCACTCCAGAAACTCGGATATACCATCCTGCAGCTTCAAGCCTTCAGATATTGCATTAGGGGTATTGGTGGGCATCGTACTAGACCAGTCGGACAGATCGACTTACCTGTTCGATTCGGTACTAGACCCCGAATATGCACTATATGGGTTAGCTTCCAGGTGATAGACATCCCCTTCCCCTTCAATATCCTTATCGGAAGACCAACACTTTATACCCTAAGAGCAGCTACCGGCATTTATTCTCTAAAACTGAAGTTCCCGATCGAGTTAGGTCCGGGGGAGGTAACTGGAGATCAAGAGGAATATAAGAGATGTATCCAGATCGGATCCAACCCTGTACTTACCATCGGAAATTATAGTGCAGCAACCGTATCGCGAAGAAACACACCGAAACAACGGAGGCCCAAAAAGAAACGAATCGGAGATATAGCTACTACATAAATGTCAGACACAACCCCGCTTGATGAAATTCATGTCACTAGTCTCGATCCCCGGGAGGTTGGATCACAACCAACAGGGGAACCCACTGAACCGCTGCTGAAAGTAATACTCCGCGAAGAAGACCTAGAAAAAACCGTCCTCGTTGGAGCAAACTTGAAACCCCGAGTAAGAATCGAACTTGTGGAACTCTTAAAGGAATTTTCGGATGTCTTTGCATGGAGTCATACAGACATGCCGGGTATAGATCCTTCGGTCATATCCCATTCCCTTAGTGTGGATCCAATGTTCAAACCAGTGTCATAGAAAAGAAGATCCTTCAACAATGAAAGATATGAAGCAATAGCCACCGAGATAGGCAAGCTCTTGAAAGCAGGTTTCATCAAGAACCTAGATTATAACGAATGGTTGTCGAATGTGGTATTGGTAAAGAAGAAAGATGGAAGGTAGAGGATGTGCGTCGACTTCACCGATCTGAATAAAGCTTGTCCGAAAGACAACTTTCCATTACCTAGGATTGATCAACTGGTGGATGCGACTTCTGGACATGAATTGCTTAGTTTCATGGATGCATATTCCGGATATAACCAGATCTGAATGGATGAGAAGGATGAGGCCAAAACCGCTTTTATCACAGATTGTGGCATATACTGCTATCGGGTGATGCCTTTCGGCCTTAAGAATGTCGGAGCAACCTATCAAAGGTTGGTCAATCGGATATTCACGAATGAAATAGGAAGAACAATTGAGGTATATGTCGACGATATGCTGACTAAATCAGTGACTGCCGAAGAACATGTGCCAAACCTCCGAAATACGTTCATGCTCCTAAGGTAGTATCAGATGCGGCTTAACCCCACGAAGTGTGCATTCGGAGTGTCATCCGGGAAATTCCTCGGTTTTATGGTCCACCAAAGGGGGATTGAAGCTAACCCCGATAAGATCAGAGCGGTAATCGATCTCCTCCCACCAAGAAAAGCCAAGGACATACAGAAACTCAATGGCATGATAGTGGCCTTGTCCAGATTCATATCAAAACTGACAGATAGGTGTCTCCCGTTCTTCAAAGCCCTGAAGCAGATATGAGATTTCTGTTGGACATCCGAGTGTCAAGCTGCTTTCGACGATTTGAAAACATATCTCCAGAAACCCCCGATGCTAGCCAAGTCAACCACCGGGGAGACACTGTTCCTTTACGTTGCTTTCTCCGAGGCGGCAGTAAGCTCGGTATTAATCAAGGAAGAGGGACCCATCCAAAGAGCAATTTATTATGTGAGCAAGAGTATGACCGAACCAGAAACCAGGTACCTTGATATGGAGAAGTTAGCATTGAGCCTGATTGTGGCCTCTCGGAAGCTTAGACCATACTTTCAGTCACACCCCATAGTTGTCCTAACAAATCAACCGCTTCGCCAAGTCCTCCAGAAACCATAGCTTACCAGAAGGCTCACTAAATGAGCAATGGAGATTAGCGAGTTTGACATCCAATTCAGATCGAGGACTTCTGTAAAAGGCCAAGCTGTGGCCGACTTCATTGCCGAGCACTCAAACCCGGAGGTGTTCAATCTGTCCACTGGATGTGTGTATCAGTGGGAAATGTTTGTCGACAGATCCTCCAACCATCATGGTAGTGGTGCAGGGATAATCATCATAACCCCTGATGGCACTCTTACTCAAACCGCACTCCGATTTGACTTTAGGGCGACTAACAATGTCGCGAAGTATGAAGCCCTTGTGACCTGATTAAAGATCATCTTGAACATGGGCGCGGAGCATGTAACGGTGTATAGCGACTCCCAGCTGGTTGTCAATCAAGTGAACCAAGACTACCAAGCTCGAGATGTCAGGTACCTTAGGCAAGTTAAAACTCTGATGTCCAAGTTCATCCGATGTGAGCTTATCCGAATCTCAAGAGACCACAATTCGTAAGCCGACGCACTTGCTAAGCTCGCATCAACTTCGGATATGAAGTTACCACAGACCATAACTATTTTTCCCTTACCGACTCCCAGCCTCTCTGAAGACCAGGAGGTCGGTGTGTTGATCCCGGATCCCGGATCCCGTTGGTGAATCCTGGATGACCCCAATCATGGACTACCTCCATGATGGTACCCTCCCTGAAGACAAGAGTACAGCACAGAGGATAAGAAGACAAGCACCCCGTTATCTCTTTCAGAGAGGATTTTCTTTGCCGTATCTTAGGTGTGTCAGCCCCCCACAGACGAAGCAAATCCTCCAAGAAGTCCACAGTGGATCCTGCGATAGCCATTCCGTCGGAAAAAATCTAGGCCACCGGATAACAAGACAGGGGTATTTCTGGCCGACCCTCTTCAAAGAATCAAAAGCACATTCTGAGTCATGCGACCGATGCCAAAGGACCGGCCCAATCCCTCGTTTGCCCGCGGAAGCGTAAACCCCTATGTCCTCACCTTGGCCCTTTTCCAGAATCGGAGTTGATATCATCGAACCTCTACCTAGGGGGACGGCCGATAGAAGATACGCTGTAGTTGCAATTGATTATTTCACGAAGTGGGTTGAAGCGGAAGCCTTGAAGCACATCACCGAAGCCAACACAACAAATTTCATCAAGCACTCTATAATTTTCAGGTTCGGAGTACCTCACACTCTGGTGGCCTATCATAGGACACAGTTCGATAACCATAAACTCCAGAAGGTATGCTCGGACTACAATATCAACTTAAAGCTAGCCTCACCATCCCATCCCCAAAGTAACGGCCAAGTTGAAGCTATCAACAAAACCATAAAAACTCTCCTCAAAAGGAAACTACATGCCCGAAAGGGATGCTGGGTAGAGAAACTCCCAGAGGTTTTATGGGCGATTCGTACCACCCCACACTCAGCAACAGGAGAAACCCCATACTCATTAACATTTGGTACTGAAGTAGTTATACCTACCGAAACAAATATTCCCATAAGAAGAGTGTCTGCCTACACTCCGAGCGACAATGAGAATGAACTCCGAGCATGTCTTGAAGAGTTAGAAGAAAGAAGGGACATAACCAGGATCCAAACCGCTCACCATTAGCAAAAGATAGCCAAGTATCATGATAAACGGGCTCGAATTCAAAGGTTTAATCCGGGGGACCTTGTCCTAAAAAAAGTCCTACCATCAACAAAGACAACTTCTTTAGGCAGTCTGGGGGACAAATGGGAAGGGCCTTACATTGTTAACTTAGTATCCATGAAGGGTGCTTGTAAGTTAAAGAAGGAAGATGGTACGCCCCTAAAGAACCCATGAAATGCAGACCACCTGAAGAAGTACTACCAATGATTGTCTACCGAATGTATTGTAAGAAATCCTGTTCAGTGACTTTTCTTTAATTTTTAAATTTTTGGTTTCGGTTTTTCATTTTCGGTTATCGCTTCATTCATTTTATACTCCGAAAAGGAGCACAAAAGTCTCCACCCCCATGGGAGCACCGAAAGACTCTGATAGAAGCACAAAAGTCTCTGATAGAAGCACAAAAGTCTCCACCCCTATGGGAGCACTGAAAGACTCCGAAAAGGAGCACAAAAGTCTCCACCCCCATGGGAGCACCGAAAGACTCCGAAAAGGAGCACAAAAGTCTCCACCCCCATGGGAGCAACGAAAGACTCCGATGTGGAACACTTAAAATGCAAGTTCTATTATTGACTTTCGCCGCGTATTTAAAACAAACTCCGAAATATCACAATTAAAATGTAATCATGAACATAACCACGGAAATATGAATTCCGAATATATATATTGAAAAGTTTTCGATTACAAAATACGGCCTACGGCCGACAAAATCACCGGGACAACCCCCGGTATGATAAATTGAGAAAAGAAAAAATAAAACCTAACTAAGAGAAGCCTCAGAGGCTCAACCACGCCTAACTCTCTTTCCACCTGCACGGCTGGCTACGAACCTTTCATCATTGGAAGATATTGCCTCGGGTTCATCCTCCGATATTGGTTCCTCGGTAAAATCTTCAGACTTGTCCTTAACTGGGACACTTTCCTTCTTGACCCTAGATTCGGCAACCTTCTTGACATCCGTATCAAAAGAGGAAAAGTCAAAATCGAGATATGACCAGAGCAATAATGTCCGAACGTCTTTAACCGCCTTGTCAAAGGTATCCTCTTGGATCTCGGAGAACTCATCGGAGTTCAAGAAAATGTTCACGGCATTGTCTCCGAGATCCTCCTTCATCCCCCGAATTGAACTATTCACCTTCTTCAGATGGCCACGATAGTCGCATAGCTTGGTCTGCTTCTCCTTGTAGACAGCTTTGGTCTTCTTGTACGCGGTGGACATTTCGCTGATGATGAGCCTCTACAACTCCAAGTGGCCGTAGATTCCCGGAGCTTCTCTTCCGTCTTCTCTTTCTCCTTCAGCACTCTCTCATACCTGCCCTTTGCATCCCCGTACCTTTTCTCCATATGAAGGAGGTTACCGATGGCTTGATAACCAATAACACAAATTTATCATTCGAAATAGTTCACTTGCGAAATATACTAAGAATAATCCCCTACAAGGATATTACCTACAACATGTTTGCCTGCCCGTGTCTGATCCTATCGACGTTGGACATCTTTCCATACCCCGACATCTCGCCACTCCTCAGAAGATCCTTTCCGTGGACACACAGGTATTCCACGCCAGTCTCAGGGTTTATGGGCTTCGTGCTTGAACCGAATCCCAACGCCGGAGGATCCCTAAAGTAGTTCGGGGGAGAGGTCGTTAGATCCCGAACGTTAGTACGGGGGGTCCCTTGCGGCATCTCCTTGTCAGAGTCCACAAGCTCAACATTAACAGGCGGGACTCTAGCTGGATCACGAACCGCCGATTTTAGGGGGATGGCATCAGTAATTTGTGCAGAGGTCCCCGCGGCAGCCACCAAAACCAAGGACCTTGCAGTCCGAGTGGTTCTCAGAGGAGAAGTACTTTCAGACGCCTCCTCCTCTTCGATCAAGCTGGGACCCTTCGGGAGCATTCTTTTCTTCCTCTTGTCCTCCTTTCGCTTGTCGGCACCATTTTTCATTTTGTCGGCCATCCTCTCTTTTGCCGTCTCGGTGAGCTTCCCTGCTCCCATAAAAACAATGAACCAATGATGAATTAGTTTCGAGAATCAGATGCTGAAAAATAAATAATAATAATACCTGAAAAAGTACTCACTCTTCTTTGACAAGGTTTTCTCAACCTTCTGCTTCCTGGACTCTGTAAGATCGACTATGAAACCAAGCTCATGAAGCCTCTGATCATCTAGCAAATAATCCATGTGCCTTCTCTCCGAAGACACTCGCCAAGCATCCGAAATATGCTTTCGCTCAGCCTTAGACAATTCCTCGAAAGTAACGCGTTCCCACGGAGCTGCAGAAAGAGCATACCAATGAACACAACAAATCAAGATATAATAAAATGAACACCAAAAATAAACCTAAGGAGGCCCCAAACACTTGGGATATTGAACACCAAGCGAACCCTCTGAGGACGACCACCGAGCTGTAAGTTTTTGCCCCAGTCGCCTCGATAGACGAACCAAGTCTTCTTCCACTCCTTGTTGGAAGATGGAAGCCCAGTGATCAGAGGTTCGCTGTCTTGCTTGTCACGACAAGCAAGAGCCCACCAGCCATCTCCCCCGAATTTGTGGGAGTATAAGCTGTAGCAGTGTTCAATCTCCCTAAAAGTGGGGGCAGGATATTTCATACTCCGCCACAGGGAATACATCCAAATTACTATCCTCCAAGCGTTAGGATTCAACTGGGCCGGAGCAATTCCTATCTCCCTCAATACCCTCCGAATGTAGGGTTGCAATGGCAATCTAGCCCCAATCTCCAGAAACGCGGGATGAAAAGCTACAGAATTCTCTTCGGAATTGCTTGCTATTTCCCCTTATCTGGGAACCCTAATACGCACTGAACGGGGGATCGAAAACTCCGTTACAAGCCAGTTAAGCTTCGCTGCATCCACCTTATTCTCCTGCGTAAGGTTTATCGCAAACCTCATGTGATCTATCTCATCACAAACAAAATCTTCGGAGTTGAAACCCTCCCAGGATTCGCCCGGACCAGGACCAACTGCAGGTCCTTGGGCATGAGCACCTTCCGGCATTTGTTGGACCTTCGGACTCACTGCATCCTGAACATCTATATCGTTGAAAGCACTTCTGGTGCTGCTCCCTACAGAAATTCTACTCGACGTGGACTCCGAGGTTTCAGACTCCGAACTAGACGACATTATGAGGCTCGAAGCCCCGCTTTTCGAACCATCGGAGGATGTTGGTAGATATTTATCAAGCACACAGAAAGGTAAATATATTCGGAGACTAACCTGTTCCTTTTTTCTTCCTTCTTGCACTCCTTTAGGCACCGAAGATGCTCTGATCAATTGAGAAAACACAAATGGGGAGTCATGTGTGACCATACACCACTATTTATAAGGGCCCTCAGCACAGGAAACGAAGCATCACAGATCTCCGTCTCACAATGCGACACTTGTTCGCCGCCCTTTCTTTCCAAGCCACGTGTCGCCCGCTCATTAACCGTGGTATGGGCCGACCTCGATTCAAGCGGCCCCAAACGAACGTCCGATATTAGCGACAGACTCTATTTTCGAGCCCACAACCGGTCTTGCATATCGACTTACGTGCTCTAGGGGGAACTGTTGTACCCGATTATGAATCTTTATGGACTCCGATTATTACCCTCCTCCGCAGGATCAAAGATCTTATAATATGTATCGGAGTGTACTTCAGAATACTGTTTTCACTCGGGCTTCTATTCCACCGACAAGGTAACACTGAAGAGACATTCGGAGGACAACATTTATGATCATATCGTACCTGACTGCGCAGAGACAGCTGTCAGACCCAACCATTGATCCCTCGACACGTGCCCGAGACGTCAGAAGCTGGGCTATGTAAACCCTCATTTCTACCATTAGACACAATTTTTTTTTTACTTTCACTCATCACTCTTTAAAAGAGCACAACATTGTGTAACCCTTTGAGAAGTGGGAATTTACTTCTACATCATTCAATAAAAATTACAATTTGTTTCATGTTCGATTATATATATATATATATATATATTTTAACCCCGTAAAGATTATACCCCAAAGGCTTATTTTCGACCCTAACACCATCTATAGTTGCCGCCCACCTCTGTTCTCTGTAGGGTTCCGAATAGCTTCTTTTTCCTGACAAGTATATCTTATATACGAGGAACATAGGGTTTAGTAATCCAAGTTAAAATAGGATTCTAAATCCTTTTTAACTATTACTTTTTTTTACTAGGGTTTAAACCTTTGACCTATTTAGAGTAAATAAAAATAATCACTTATTATTTTATTACTCTTGTCAAGGTTAGAAATTGAAACCTCCATATGACAATTTAATAATTCTTAATTATTAATATGTCAATTAAATAATCATATTATTTAATAATATTTAATTCAACAATTAAATAATATATTAATTAAATAATCACATCATTTAATTAATTCCCAAAATATATTTAAGTTACTTTCGTAACACAATTAATTGGATCATCCAATTCTCCGTGAGTATTTGTTACTATCAATCGTATAGGGTAAGTAAGGGGACCTAATAGACCCACAGTTTTGAACTCCAATAATTCTTAAAAAAAAAATTAATTAAACTCTTTAATTAATATTTCACAATTATTAACCTTGGAGTTATTCCACTAAAAACCTAAGGTTGTACTCTCGTAACTGTAGATGTTTTACACAACCAATTTTATCAGTGTCCATTGATATAGCTATTACATATGGCATAATCCTCCACAAGTAGTTCATAATTGGAGCTAGGTCATAAAGTCCGTTATAACTCTATAATTATATCTTTTTTTTTAATTACCATTGATTCTCTTGAATGATTATATCCTCCATTCCTTTGTGGAAGAAGGATAGCGCTCTTAATCATTCAAGCCCTGAATCAACCCTTAAGGGAACTACTTATCTACTTCTCACAAGAAGAAGTGGATTTCACTATTACGTACATACCTTCCCAGCCACAAACCAAAACCATGATTCCAAGATACGGAGTTATTAACCGAGAATGATATTCTGATCTCACCCATGGTAAATCAAAAACCACGATCTAACCTGAAGGAATCAGTAAGACACTCAGGATTTAGATCACCCATATATAGCCATAATTAGTCGATATATATGAATCTTTTCAATCAACGGATCTTAGTGATAGATTCATATAGATAGTGGCCAGTTTTATATGATCATAACATATAAGGTGTCTCCATTCTCATAACACCATATGAGTAGTCTAGGATAAGACCACCGTACAATATGGAATAGACCGCAGCTGTAGATTAAGCACAAATAAAATACCTAGCTTTATTTGCTTTCTATGGACTATTTAGATTGCAAGTCTCAAACTAAATTCCTCTGTATATGACATTCATATACTCAGTTTGAGATTACATCTAGCAATCTTGGATGTTTGCATATATAATATAAGCGTTTGAATTGATATATTTGAATGAAATAACTATTTCTTTTATTATTGAATTTATAACATTTACATATTATAAGCTTTAGGGCATAAATCCCAACAAGTATGTGATGGGATAAAAATGTCCTTACTTAGTGCGCAACCCAATTTTTTTTATTTTTTTATTTTTAAATTTATATTCTTCTTCATCGACCTCCAACGGAGGTCTTTTCAACAGATTGACCTCCATTGGAGGTCGATGAAGAACAAAAAAGAAAGAATTTGCAGTAAGTCTTGGGTGCTCTACCTGAGACTTATTACAAATTATTTTTCCAAAAAAAAAAAAAAATTGGGTTGGAAATCTAAGACTTATTGGCCATTTTTACAAATTCGAGACTTTCTAGGAAAAATATGATTATTTTTTTTTTAAAATTTTTATCTCCCTTCATCAACCTCCAATAGAGGTCAAATGGACCTCCAATAGAGGTCGTCGACCTCCAATGGAGGTCTGTTCAACTTCCATTGATGAAGGTGACCTTTATCAATGGAGATTTTTGGAAAAAAAGAAAAGAGAAAAAAGGACATAAAAAAGAATAACAATAAATATGAGAGCAATTTTTGTCTTTTGGTGCTATTTCCACAAAAAAAATATTAAGTTGGTGCTAGTTCCAAAAGAGAGATGCTATCGACAATCCACTAAGGTTTAGTTTGGTATTGCTGTGTTGTGGAGAGAATTGCTTTTGGTTTTGCTGTAGGGAGAATTGCTTTTGGATTTGCTGTAAAAAGAATTAATTGAGTGTTTGGTAATCTGATTTTTAAAAGTGCTGTGAAAACAAAAAGCAATTTCAATGTATTTAGTAAACTGTAAGTAAAAAGTGATTAACTGTGTAAAATTACTAAAAAGGACATAAATGAATATTGAAGATGTTTTGAAAATAAATAATTTGTTTTTATTTTTGTGTGACCATAAACATGTTGTAAAATAAATGTATAAATTGTTTTATTTTTGTGTGACCATAACACATTATTACTTTTTTTTTATTATCTATTGCCATATATATCAATAATCTATTGCCTTTTTATTATTGCTTCTTGGGAAGCATTTTTTTAGAAGCTACAAAAAATAGCTTTTCAAAACTGCTGTTGGTGAAGCCAAAAGTGACCAAAAGAACTTCCCTGGAATTTTACCAAACACCTTAGGCTCAATTCGGAATCACTTTTTGCTTCAAAAGCAGTTCAGAAAACATTCCCAAGCTGGGCCTAAATATCTTTCCATACTCTATTTTTTATTTATTTTTATTATTATATTACACTTTTATGAGTTTATCATATTGAAAATTACTAAAAAGGATAAATAAAATATAAAAACACCACTAAACAATTTTACTTCAAAAAAAAAAAAAAAAAAAAAACCTTCTCAACTCTCCAGCAGTCATTCTAATTACACTTCAAATTCCATCATACAACTCTTAACATCCATATCACATATCTAAATTTAAGTTATATCTTATCTTCTCCATGAATGATGAAATGGTTGTTATTACTCATGAAATAGCTGCTGAGAAGGGAAGGAAATGACGACGACAATGGTTGTTGAGAGTTTTTTTAAACAAGACTTACGAGTACAACAATAGTAGAAGTAGTACCGTAGTAGTACGTCAAAAGCATCCAAAATACAAAGGAAATGAAATGGCTTTCTAGTTGAAAAGATTCAGAGAAAACGCCATACAATACCCAACTTTGCAATAACTTTAGTCATCATACAATACCCAGATCTCAACATAAGATCAAAACAACCATATCCTTAATTACATAAAAAAAAAATATATCGTAAAATAAGGAAAACACCATGATCTTTTTGAAATAAAATGATTTTCTTTTTTTGAAATAAAATGATTTTCTTTTTTTAAAATAAAATTTAGTTTTTTATAATAGAGTGTTTTTATAAAAGAAGTGTAAAAAGTAAAAAGGCTAATTTTGAAACAAAATGGAGTGTATCCAGAAAATGTATGTGAAAAGATAAAATCGGATTGTAAGGAGAAAATATTGTTCCAAAAATAGGTGAGTAAAGAGTGCTAGAAATCATTTAAAAACCATTAAAATTTTAATGAAAAAAATGTAAATAACAAAAAAAAAAAAAGAAAAAAAAAAAAGGAAAACATTTATATAAAATTTTAGCTGATTTAAAAAAACTTTGTGTGCCTCAAGGGCCATCCTCAAGCCGACTTTGTGATTGCCCATAACACCAAGAAATAAATAAATAAATATCCACGTATGTTTATAAAATAAATATAATGAGATTCGAACCTTTACGAGCATTACTGCATTAGTGTGGAAAAGAAAATGCACATCACATGAGTTAAGAGATGATGCGTATGCATACATAGATTTGGACGGTTGAAAGTTATTTGTATATGTTAGATGCTAATCACATTTCTAGATATTTACTATCAGGGGCGAAGTCATGATTTTGGCTTTAGGGTGGGGGGATTGTAGGTCACACAATCTTTAAATAATATTAATAAGAATCCTGCATGAGAAAAAGTTCGGAATTCCACACATGATCATTTTTAACAAAATGTGATACCGTTCAGTGTCAAAAGTAATGATACAAATAAATAAATAAAATAGACATTAGCTAATTGAAATGTAACATGTTTATTTTATATCTAGAAAATTATCTATAGCCAAATCAATCTAATTTTCTTCGTAATTTTCACTTCAATTACATAATCAAAGAGTGTACGAGAAAACATTTTTCATTTTGTTGCACAACCTATGCCTAATCTTAACAATATGCATAACTGAAAATAATATTTTAATAGTTTCCAACTTATAAAATATAAATTTCAATAGCTTAATTAAAATATTATTATACCATTGATATATTTAAATCACAATTATTTACATACTTGTAACTTAATTTTATAATATTCATGTTAAACCAAATAAATTTATAATAATTTTAAACAAAATTTAAATAATAAACTAATAAAATAAATTTATCAAAATCAAAGTAATAATTAACCTAACAAAATAAATAATAAAGGTAGTCGTTATAAGAGTTCAATATTTAATTAGTTTGTTTTAGTGAAATTTTAAAAAAGAAAATTATATGTATAATTCACATTAGATGAGGTAATAATATATAAAATAATAGAAAATTAAAATCTTTAAATAGATTGATTTTATCTCTTACTTTTATTGTCAATAGAATTATGAAAACAAAAGTTATTAGTTAATTTTATTATTAAAATAATAAATGGACAATAATATTATCACCTACTTTGTATATATCACATTTTATATACAATAGATTTTTTTTTTTTTTTTTATTAGTTCACATATATATATATATATATTTTTGGGTGAGAAAGAGGGCTAATAGCCCAGGACAAAAGCGAAAAAAGAAAAACTAAAAGCTAGCACACAATCTAGCAAAACCAACCCCATTGGAGTCATCCCTCAGACTATTAGTAACCAGAGGAGGGGGAGAATTAAAAATAGTAGAACCCAAATCAAGAGAGTGCCCAAGAAAAGCCATCCTAACCGCAACTCTGTTGCTTTCCCTGAAAGCATGCTGAATGTAGCAGCTCCAATCATTATTAAGAAGAGACTTGCAAGCCTCATGCTGAATGTAGCAGCTCCAATCATTATTAAGAAGAGACTTGCAAGCCTAGATAATGCTAAGGAGGGGGTGGAAACTCAGAACAGAATTGTTCAGCAGATCCATCGTTGATTTCGAGTCAGATTCAACAATAACCTTTCTAAAGCCACATTGCCAGACCAGCTTCAATCCTTCAAAAATACCCCATAACTCAGCTTCAATGACAGAACCAATGCCTTTCTTTAGCGCAAAGCCAGTCAACCACGACTTCCTATGATCCCTAACCACACCACCACCAGCAATGAAATTCATGTCGGCGGTTATACTCCCATCAACATTGAGCTTCACCCAACCAATAGCAAAAGGGCACCACGAGATGAGACAATTCTTCCTAGCAATAGTTTTATCCACAGCATCATTGGCTTTCAACCAATCCTCCACATATCTCCAAATGAGCTAATCAGGTCTAGGAGGCATTTTAAAATTAGAATTAAAAACATTATCACATCTCCATTGCCAAACAAACCAGAGAGTCACACTAAAGATAAGATAATTGGGAAATCTTCCTAACACCAAATTCTTATAGTTCAGATTGCTATGCATCCAATCATCCCAATCGGTCTGAAAATCACAATTCCTGGTAACACCTGACATGATACTCTCTCAGATACGAATCGAACTAGAACAGCCTTTGAAGACATGGTTAACATCTTCCTTGCTCACGTTACATCTCAAGCAAATGGTATCAGATGTGATACCCCTAATAGCCTGATGACAATTGGTCAAAAGCTTCCCATGGAGAAGAGTCCAAATAAAATAGATAACTCTGGGAGGAAGTTTAAGTTTCTAAATGGATTTCCATTTCCAATCAACATACTCACCACCACTAAAAAAACCATCATAAGCAGTTTTAACCGAGAAATCACCATTCTTGGATAAGCCCCAGACAGTAGAATCCACACCATTGCTGTTACTGTCAACGTGAATGCTAATAATACGGGAAACCACATGCCACGGGAGAACAACATTCAACTTCTGTAAATCCCAAGAATTGTCAACAATGTAATCGCAAACCTTCTTAGTACATATATCATCCAAACAGAGGAAGAAGAGTAACTATGGAGTTTGCCTAAGGAAGGAACCCAGTCATCATACCAGAGACTAATATCTCTCCCATTGCCAACTCTCCACCTCAAACCATCCAGAAGAATTTTTGCTCCTAGGAGAACTCCTCTCCAGGTACTGGAACAACTTTTAGGAGCCATGTTATCCAAATCAATCAAATTACCTCCTTTAAGGTATTTATCTTTGAGTATTTTACTCCAAAGACCCGAATCCCTGAAGTTCAAGCGCCACCCAATTTTAGCTAGTAAAGCTTGGTTCATTAGTTTCGTCTTTTTGATACAAAGACCACCCAAATCTTTCGGCAAACACATAGTATCCCAGTTAACAAGGTGGATTTTATTTTTATCTGTGGTACTACCCCATAAAAAATTTATGTTGATTTTATCCAAACTCTTAGAAATCTCCGAGGGAAGTTTTATGGATTGCATAGCATACACAGGAATGGCGGAAGAGACAGCTTTAATAAGGGTGCATCTACCAGCAAATGAGAGGGTAGCACTCTTCCAAGTAGCTAGCCTCTTTTGAGTCTTCTCAAGGATCTCTTTATACGTATCTCTTTTAAGACGACCATGGATAAGCGGAACACCAAGATAAGAACCAAGCTTCTTTGTAATGGGGGAACCACATAAATCAGCTAAAGCTTTAGCATTGCTATTACTAATGTTACTAGAGTAGTAGACACTAGATTTAGGGAAGCTCACTTGTTGTCCCAAAATGTCACAGAAGGTATCAAGACAATCTTTCATAATTTGGGTTTGTTGATGAGTAGCCTTCCCAAAGAGAATAAGATCATCAGCAAAAAAAAGATGGGAAATATCAAGCCCTCATTTGGAAATCTTCACCAGACTCCATGATTTCTCAAGGAGTTTTTGATTGATAATGTGTGACAGCTTTTCCATACATAACATAAAAATGTAAGGGGACAGGGGATCACCCTGTCTAATACCACACTTGGGAAAGAAGCTCTTAGTCAACTCACCATTCACGCTCACCTTAGTGATACAACTCATCATCAGCTCATTCAACTTCCCAACAATGCCAACTTCCTCCAGCACTTGCTTGATAAAGCCCCATTACAATTTATCATAAGCCTTCGCAAGATCAATTTTTCAAGTAATGTAACCCACCTTACCCTTAACAGACTTGAACTTGTGGAGCACCTCTTGAGGATAATGTTATCTTGGATTTGCCTACTAGGCACAAAAGCAACCTGATTCGGGCTAACAAGATCGGGCAATAGAACCCTAAGTCTCTGCACTAAAATTTTGCTCACAATCTCGTAAGAAGTATTACACAAACTGATAGGTCTGAAGTGCATCATACTCGTGGGGTTAGGGATTTTCGGAATTAGAGAAATAAGAGTGTTATTTAATTCTCTAGGGACACTCCCCGTAATGAAACAATCCGAAACCATCTTACATAAATCAGCTTTACAGTTACTCCAAAAGTTTTGGAAGAAAATAGCTGGAAACCCGTCTGGGCCAAGAGTTTTGATTCCACCAATATTGAACAGGTTGATCTTAACATCATTTTCATAAACAAGGGAAGAAAGAAGATAAATATCCCTCTCGTTTAGCCTAGGAAACGCATAGGTAACTGAGAATACTCACCATGATTTTGCTTCAACTCAAAAAGGTTAAGGAAATAGTTAACAACCTCTTTTTTCATCTTTCCAATGTCTTCAATCCAGTTCCCATCCTCATTCTTAAGACCCTCTATCTTATTTCTTCAACGTCTAATAATAGTGGAAAGATGAAAAAAAAGTTGTATTTCTATCCCCATCTTTGAGCTAACAATTCCTAGATTTTTGTTGCCAAAAAACTTCTTCCTGCTCAAGAATCTCCTGATATTCTTTAATAAGAGACTCCTCCAGAGAAGAGAGATATTGGGAATATCTCATATTGAGGAACTTTTGGATACTTTGAATTCTGGCAATGAGAATTCTCTTCTTCTGAAAGATGTTACCAAAACTATTCTTATTCCAACGTTTAAGAGTATCGGTGAAGTGGTGAATTTTCTCAGCAACCGAAGAATCAGAAGAAGGCCAACTCCTCAAAACCAAATTCTCAAACTCCTTATGTTTAAGCCACATTGCTTCAAACCTGAAGGCTTTGTTACTCATACTAGGGATATGCCTACTATGAAGATGGATGAGAATAGGACAATGATTGGATAAAATTCTAGGCAAGTGCTTCACAAAACCCTCTGCATAGTGAATCCTCCAATCCATCGAGCAGATAGCTCTATCAAGCCTCTCCCAAATCTCCTCTCCAATCCCCCTTTTGGTCATCCATGTAAACTTTGGACGGATAAAACCCATATCAACTAACTCATTTCTATCAATCCAATCAGTAAACCCACTGTTACAGTGCTTGAGTCTTCCTCCTCTCTTCTCAGCACAGCTAACGATTTCATTAAAATCACCCGCGACGAGCCAAGGTAAATTAAAATGGTTTCTAATGGAGTCTAGGTAGTTCCACAAACCTTTTTTGATAGTAGGACAAGGATTAGCATAAACAACTGTAAAAACCCACAACAAACTATTATCATTAACCAGAACAGTAACACTGTGTCTAGTACTTGCAACCACATGGAGTTTTATTTTATTATCATTCCAGAGAAGTCAAATGCCTCCTAAAAATCCCTCAGCATCAACAATAAAACTACTAGAGAAACCTAGTTTATTGATAACATTCCTAGCTTTAGAATCATTAATTCTAGGTTCTAATATAGCCAACACCTCAAATTGATGCCCAAGAATTAAATCCTTAATGCACCTAGAAAAACCCTTTTTGCCCGCCACCCTTACATTCCAGACACAAATCATGGAGACAGAGAAAAGGAGACCAGTTACTCGGATATCACTGTTAGAGCCTCTTTCAGGTCAGAGGCCACCATGTCAAAAATTTTATCCATACTAGTAACAGGAGAAACAAATTCCTTCTGGACACTAGCACTATCAACGATTTCCATAAGATCCACAGGTTGAGCAACAAATTCGTTAACTTCCTTATGGAGATGTCTTATGACGCTAGCACTATCAAGATCCTCATCATCATCGGTTTCCTTGGAGGGAATATTGTTCGTGGGAATCTTAGCCGAAAAAGACACTCCACGGGAATCACCCAATTTAGCTACATACCTACCAGTTGTAGCCACCACATTCCCCTTCTTGCGGTTTTTCATATTACCCTGGGAAGGAATTTTAATAGCTGTCTTGCATTGATTTCCTATGCAATTGGTAATTTCTGTGAGAACAAATATACCTTTCTACGAGACACTACCAATAGCCTTAGTAGCTTTAAGCTGTTCCACTTCACTAACCATATCAATTTCTTCATCACACAGATCATCAAACCTGGATCCACTTCCTTTACCAATACTAATATTCTTACGTACAGTAGCCGGATTATTCTTAGCCCCTTTCTTCACCTGAATGAATTTCTCTGAAATGACCTCAATAGAAACACCATTGATCTTCTTTAAACTGCCACTAGTCCCAGTTTTCCTAGCACCTCCCATACTGCCCGCTGCCCTTTGATTACCAATCCCAAGTTTGCCACTTTTTCCTTTAATACTCGAATTACCCTGCCTGCCATAAGAAACCATCAGCCACGGCCCATATTGAGAGGTCTCCTTCTCACCATTCACCTCCTTACTGTCCTCACAACCAACATCAGCAATAATAGGTTCAGTTAACCCCTCTCTGCAAGAATCCCTACTGTGACCAAATCTCTCACATTTAAAACAAATCATCCCTAAACTCTCATATTCCAACTTAATGGATCTAT
This sequence comes from Acer saccharum, assembly GCA_030490815.1. Taxonomy (NCBI): domain Eukaryota; kingdom Viridiplantae; phylum Streptophyta; class Magnoliopsida; order Sapindales; family Sapindaceae; genus Acer; species Acer saccharum. The sequence goes on along the minus strand of CM059875.1, from coordinate 7,989,745 downwards.
CCTTAATGAAGAGAGCACCAATAAGAGGTTTAGAGATATTAATTTCAGCGCAAATACAAGCGAATCTGCCACACGGTTGACAGTGATTGGATCAACTTTACACATCTTTCCTAGCATTCCTTCAATGCTCCATAGCAGCTCTGAATCCAGCCATTCCAGAGGAATTTTAGATAGTCTTACCCAAATAGGCATACTTTGGACTAAATCTTCACTTGGAACAAAATTCGGTTTCCACCTTTGCACCATTAGATATTAATTTGCAATTACCTAGGGACTGCTTGTAAGGACATAATCAAGGTCATCCTTCATCCGGAAACGAGCCATGAAATACCCCTCCCCAAGGTCTGTTAACTGCCATTGCCCAATTAGCGACCACTTTTGAGTTAACTTCAATAGCATATAATTTAGAGTATGAACTCACCCCTTATTTTTCAGAATCAGTGCGTTAGCCCATGGTTTTTGTAATTGAACCTTCAATTTTGAAGAGAAGTTCATCCTTGGGCCATCGGGTCTTTCAGAAATCAGGATATCCTCTTGATCAATTTTAAGCTTTTCCTTAGCAGTACCCAATCCCGACCAAGAACTAGGATTTGACATATTCATAAGTTTAGATTTGAAGTTCCCCATACCATATTTACTCGTATTGTTGAAAACAACATCACTGCGTCCATAAGAGATAAACTCTGCCTTAGCCCGTTTGGCAGAGCCGTTAGTTTCCACTCGGTTGCTCAAATTAGGGCTAAGAATTTTAGAAGGAGATTGTTGTGCCGAGAAAACGAAAGCCTCAGAGATTTTTCCATACCCAAGAAAAGAATTATCACAGAAATCACGCAAGAAAGAAGACGAGAAGAAGAACGGCGAACGAGAACATGATCGCACCAAAATTCACACCAACACGTACAAACAATCAACCCCACGCGCCCATCCTATTCTAAAATCGATTAGTTCACATTTTAATTTCATGTACAATAGATTTTTTTTTTATTATTGGTTGGGGGAGCCCAGGCCCCATAGGGGCCCACTACATTAGCCTCTGTTTACTATTATTAAACAACGTAAAACACCTCATTATAACAACCGAAAAAACATAATTAATCGAGTGGTGCTATTGACACCCCTTTATTGAACTAATAATGCCCCACATTTTAAATTTGTTTAATATTATATTTATATCCGTTATCAAATTACTTAAATAGTCATACAATTCAATAATAACTATTTTATAAAATAAATTCTAATAAAACTCCACATCCACAAATAAGATATTTACTTGAATATATATATGGGTACGGATATTGACACCCATAAATATGATAAGCACACCTATATTTATAAGTACATCTATATCAAAAATTTAAAATTAAAACATTACTGTAAACACCTAACTTAATACCAATAGTATCCTTATTTAAATGAATGTTTTAATTTAAATACAATTTATTGATAAATCCTCTTAAGTTATTAACACACCCAATTTCACAAATGATAAATTCTTAGGTTCTCCAGGTAGAAAACACAGAGAATTCTTAAATTTGTAAATTTTGAGAAGCTCTATTTCTAGTTGTCAAGTTCTCTCTGTTTCGAATTCTTGACTTTCAAATACTACTTTCACTTCAAGCATTCTCTCACAAACAAAGAAACTAAAAAAAATTGATTACTTGTTTGATTTACAAGTAATCAAATTTAATTACTTAATTTTTTTTTTGATTACGGGTCGTGTTGCTTTTGTTAAGTTTGGTTTGGCTTTTAGGCGTGTGGGGTGTTGGGGTTCTCAGTTGCTTTGTGCAGCTTCTGCTTGTTCTGTTTGTTGGTTGTGGAAATGGGTGCTAGTTGCTTGTGTCCTCTCCCTTGGTTTTGTTGTTGTTTGGTTGGCCTTTCTTGGCCTTTATTTATTTATTTTTTATAATAAAGATTGCAGTTTGGTAAAAAAAAAAAAAGAAGCTTCAAATCAAATTTATCCACTAGCTCCTGCAAAGTCCTTACAATGAAACCAACCTTCTTAAACTTGAATTCTTATATCAGCAGTAGCAGTTCTCTTTAAAATACCTAAAATTTATGCCAAATAGAATGATAATTGAAGATTTTGATACTTGAAATATAATTAGGGTTTAATTAGAGTTTTTATTTTTTTATTTTTTATTTTTTATTTTTTATGAAGTGATATAGTTGAAGATATGTTGTAATTAATGGGTGTACATAGTATTTGATTTATTTTTAATTAAAATAATTCATCCTTATTGGTAAATTCCTATTAAGATATTTTTATAATTAAATTTTTTATTAAAATATGGATGTGCTTATCATATTTATGGGTGTCAATATTGGCACCCTATATATATATAAATTTCATCACTTTAAACTCTAAAATTCTTTTTTATTTAATTTCTTATATGCAACTCCTATTTATAAAAACTCAAATTCTAGTCGAAGGTATAAAGAGATATAATGAATGTAAAAAAAAAAAAAAAAAAAAAAAAAGCTTTGAGGGATGCACCATCGCCATGCGCCGGATGTTAGTACAAGAAATTAAGAGAAAAAAAAAAAAGGTATTAAGATCAGAAGATGTGAGATGAGAGATGAGAGGTGTGTAGACGACTTAAAAAAAAAGTACAGAGACTAGCTGACATGGATGAGAGAGATTTGGAAAAGAAATAAGAAGAAAAAAGTCATGAATGAGAAATACGTACGAAGGAGTCAAGGAGGTGTTTTTATTTTATTTTATTTTATTTATTTAAGATAGAGATGTAATATATTAAGTTTTAAAAATAAATAACAGGTAGTTTTGAAAATAAATAAAAATAATTAATAAAATCATTTAATTTTATATAATTAAATCAAAACATTAAAAAGTGAGGTATAAATAGATCAGTAGAGGGAGCTAAACTGTTAATAGCACAACTCTTAATTAATTAACAATTTGAAGGATTGGTTTCAGGGGCGTAGTTCGAATCCTATCAATAGTAAAAGCTTAAAAAAGAAATAGGTTTGAGTAAATGACTCCCAAGTAAGCGGCTTAAATCCTACAATAGTAAAAACTTAAAAAAAAATAAATGATCTAGATATATAAATAATTAGATAATGTAAAAAACACAAAAAAAATAAATAAAAAAAATTCGAAGGATTGAAGAAATCGGGAGCTGGCTTGCTTTGCAATACAGATAACGTACATTGACAAACTCTTTTTTTTAAAATTTTTTTAAACAAAACATCATGCCCGTCACTAACCCGTGAAGCAATTAACAATAACAACAACAACAATAATAATAATAATAATAATAATAATAATAATAATAATACCGATTTAATAATTTTAAAAGTGACAACCGCAATTACAAGTCCCACGTGTGATTGCTGCGCCTCGCAATTACAAGTCCCACGTGTGATTGCTGCGTCACGAGGCGCGTGTGTTGGCATTTCCTTTTCGGTGGTAGTAGGTATTTGCATTTCCGAAGGACTACATTTAACAAACATCACATTACATCATCACCTACTAGCATGACGCCATAAATACCCGCAGCCCACGACACAAATTAATAAATCCAAATTATTTCAACGGTACAAGTACTATGATTAGCTGCCAGTTGACACGTGGATGGTTGACGGCTTGTAAACATTATAAAGAAGAATGAACGGGGTATTATGGTAAATGCATAGGGTCTGATACATATAGCATGCGAAATGCAGTGGCAGATGATGTTGGGATGTTAAAGTATCACCTAGTGGCGCACTTTACGGTGCCGTCCACACGCCGTATTTTTGTACTCCACGCCGTAGTTTCAACTTCCACTCGCTTCCGCTTTCCGTTGAAAACACTCGCTCTATTAGACCCTCCTCCTCCGTAATCCAACGGCTCGTGTATAATCACACGTGAACCAGCAAGTTTGAGGAGATTTTTTTTTTATTTTAAGAAGTATGAGGAGAATTTGAGAAAATATTTCGAAATTGTTTTTATTTATTTATTTTATATATTTAGATATATATATTTTTAAAACTATTACGGTATTTGATGATTGGGAGAGAGGTACAGAGATGACTCAAATCAAGACTCTCGAATGTAGGACTGAAGGGCTTGGTTCTTCAATAATTTGTTTTGTTTTTTTTTACCCTTTTATTTTTAATTAGAAAATGAAAAAAATAAAGGAAAGTTAAAATAAAAATAAAAATAAAAAATTTATTTAAAAAATAAAAATAAAAATAAAAAATGAAGAGAGAGATGATGTGAGAGTTAGCCGAGTCTTGAAGCATCATTCATCGTGCATGCATTTTTTGAATGCACCGAACTCTCTCTCTCTCTCTTTGTTCTGCTCTTTTTGCATGCACATCGTCTTCTTCTCTCTCGGCCGCCGATTCGACTTTTTAAACTTTCGCCGAAGCTCGACAACGGCTTTGTCTGCCGCTTAATTGGAGCTGAAAAGCCGAGGAAAACGACAGTGGAATCAAAATAAAAATATGCAGGTTCTCTCTGTCGTAACGGTTCATCGAAGAAAGAAGTGAAACGTTGGGCGAGAAACGGTGTCGTATAGCAGGTTAGTTGATAGAATATACGAGGTTTGGTTACAGTTTGTATTGTTTAGTGATTACTGTGAACTTTGTTGACCGATTTGGCGTTTTTGTTTTCTCCGTGTTCTCGAAGGTAGAGAGAGACGGTTAGGGATTTTGGTTTATATATGAATTGAAAATTTGAAATTGAATTGGTTTGGTGACAATTCGCAGATTGAGCTTCATAAATAATTAATAATGGAGTCGAAGACTTGCATGAACGAACTATGTGGAGCGTCGACGTCGTCGATCGAGTGGAGGAGAGGTTGGGCTCTACGATCCGGAGATTTCGCTGTTCTTTGTGAGAAGTGCGGGTAATTTGCATTTCTTCTCTGTATGTTAAATATTGCAATAACAACTTAGGAATTGTACGGACAGTGGCGTGATTTTTCACTTTAGCTATTAATTTGAATGAGTTTATGAATTAATGTGTCACTGTTATTGATATATAATAATAATTATTATTATTTATTCGTTGCTATCTTCATTTAAGCTAAATTAAGTGAAGTATGAAGGTGATTCTATCAACTTTGTCGCAAATTTGTCCTTAGTAGATCTACTTCTTGGCATTAGCAGCTTAATTTTGTGGGTTGTGACTTTTCGGCAATGAAAAGAAGGGGTAATGCCTTAGAACGTATTTATGTTCTGTATTTTAATTTTGTGTATTATATATTTATAGGTCTGCATTCGAGCAGTCACTTTTCTGCGAGGTGTTTCATTCGAAGGACACTGGTTGGAGAGAGTGCGGTTTATGTGGCAAGGTGAGAAATTAGTCTGAAGTTTGTATGGGTTTGCTGAGTGTCTTCCTTGAACTCTATATGTTAATTTAATATCAAACTGCTGTGGTGTATGATCAACAGCGTCTCCATTGTGGATGCATTGCTTCAAGGCCTTTAATCGAGCTTCTTGATAGGGGGGGTGTAAACTGTAAAAACTGTGCAAAAAAATCAGTACTTGACTTGGTAAGATCAATTTACTCACAGATGAATTGCCCTATAGCATTTAAACTAAGGGTTCTTGAATATGATAAAGTCATTTATTCTATTTTCATCTAGCCTTCAAAAGCAATGCCTGTTAGCATGTTAGACATACTCATATCCGGTGTTTAAATTGTTAGGTTTGACAACTTTGTCTGAGAATGGTGCATTTTATTTGATAATCATAGAACATGCTTGGTATGTAGGACTTCAACAGTAAAACTCTGGTTTTGATTATGCATATGAAACTTATTCACACAGATTTCTAGTGATGAAAAGCCTAATGGATTTGGTACCCTGAGAACTGACAATGCCAGTAACTTGCAGCCTACCTCTGCTGACAACCAATTGGGTGGTAGTGGTGACAAAATGAAGCTTATGCAATTGGGGAATAATTCTGAGGGTTTTGGGCTGAGACACTTGCTTCAATTTAGGAATGATGACCCAGATGGGTCTTTTGGTAAAATGAAACAGGAGGAAGCCAGGCTGGACATTTCTAAGTCAAATGTGGGTGCTAAAGATATCTATGAATCAATGGCACAGACAAACTTAAGCATTACCCTGGGTTCTCCTGGAGGAAACTCAAATTCCTTTCCTGGTGCTGTTATTGATGAAAAGGATAGCAAGACATCTTCTATCATCCAACAAGGGACCAGGTCTCGCCATCTTTTGCCTAAGCCTCCAAAGTTAGCACTTGCTACAGGTCCAGAGGCAAATGCAGGGATATCCCAAATACGCATTGCTAGGCCACCTGCTGAAGGACGAGGACGTAATCAGTTGCTTCCTCGCTATTGGCCCCGGATTACAGACCAAGAATTGCAGCAAATATCTGGAGAGTATCCTTTGCACAGTTCTGTTTCTATAATAAGTTTACTTTGATTTAATTTCAGAACCATTTGTTATCTTTGTAGTGATCTGTGATTTCAGATGGTCATATCCTTAACAGATTTCTCTTACAGTTCAAATTCCACCATTGTTCCACTGTTTGAAAAGGTTTTGAGTGCCAGTGATGCTGGTCGCATTGGTCGTTTGGTTCTCCCTAAAGCATGTGCTGAAGTAAGCTTTTATTGTACTTAATTCCAGCTGCACAACTCTTTGCAATAATCTTTTCTTTTTGATGACTGTTTCTGTACACTAGTCAACTTTGAACAACTGTGCAGGCATATTTTCCCCCAATCTCTCAACCAGAGGGACTTCCTCTGAGGATTCAAGATGTGAAGGGAAAGGAATGGGTGTTTCAATTCAGATTTTGGCCTAATAATAACAGCAGGATGTACGTTTTGGAGGGCGTAACTCCTTGCATACAGTCCATGCAGTTGCAAGCTGGAGATACCGGTAATGCTTAAATGTTCCCGATTAAGAACTCCAGACTTTTGTTACTCATATACTTGCAGTGAAAAACTATAGATCTCACTGAAGACATGCACCTGCTATCTTTCTCATATATGTTGTTTTCACTATTATTGTTTATTATTTATCTTTAGTAAATTTTGGGCTTGTAATGCTGCAGTGACATTTAGCCGTATGGATCCTGAAGGAAAGCTTGTTATGGGGTTTCGTAAAGCATCAAACTCTGTTGCAATGCAGGTAAAGGCTATTGTCAGTTTTTGTGTAAGAAAACTTGATCATTTAATATTGATATAAGATTATCAAATAAACAGGACACCCAACCATCTGCCATTCCTAATGGTGGTCATTCAAGTGAAAGTTTCTTTTCTGGTGTTTTCGAGAACCTGTCTATAATAAGTGGTTACTCTGGCGTTCTTCAGTCACTAAAGGGAAGTGCTGATCCCCACCTAAATGCGTTGTCCAAACATTTGAGTTCCACTCCTGGTGATGTTAGCTGGCTTAAATCCGAGAAGCATGAAGACAAGACAAGGGAAGGTTTGCTGCTACAATCAATCCTGGTTCCAGAAAGAAAAAGATCTCGAAATATCGGATCAAAAAGTAAAAGGTTGCTCATTGATAGACTAGATGCTCTGGAACTGAAACTTACTTGGGAAGAGGCACAGGACATGCTCCACCCACCTCCAACTGTCATGCCAAGCATTATCACAATTGAGGACCATATTTTTGAAGAATATGAAGTGAGTAATTTTGCAGATGTTCCTGATAATTACTATTTTCTGAACTCTCTCTATTTCTCTCTCTCTTTCTCTCTCTTGCTTATGTGTGTCTGTCTTTCTCTTTCATTTGTTGCACTGATTCTTTTTAACTGCAGATATTTGAGTTTTGATCCTTAATCCCCCAGCCATGTCATTAAGTATACTCACAAGTTATCTTTTCATATTGCTTGGAGATTTTCTTTTAATGCATTCCCAGAGAAAAAGACTAAAAGTAATGCTATTGTCTGGTGCAGTGTTATGAATCTCCACTTTTCAAGAGCATTTCTATTTTTTGTTTTGTGATAGTGATCTCTTTCTGAAACATGTTGAAATTTAGTTGTCAATATCCATCACTGTGGAGAACCCTTGATTGGCTGATAGTGCAGTGGGTAATGCTTTCCTAGTGTACCAAAAGTTTGAGTTGATAGATTGGTAGATATGTTTTCCTACTTTTGACAGAGACATAATTGTTAGCTCTTTTTCTCTCTTTCTTGGTAAGAAACTAACATGATCATTGGTTCTGTTAGCTAGTTTTTTGAACTTTGCAAATATATAATTAGTATATATATGCTAGTTACAGGACTTATATAGGTTCTATATTTTTGGTTGATTATGCTTCTTCATTTCATTATGTATATGTGTGTTTTCACTAAATGTACTACGAATTACTTGTGATGCTTACTTTTATGGTTCTTTTAGCAGAAGTAATAAACAGCACTAATGATAGAAAACCCAATATTGATGGAAAATTAAGATCTCAAAGTTCACCTAGTTGTTCAAAAAGGCCTTGTGATTATTATTATTGTTATTACTTTTGTTTTTCTGTAAACTGTCTCAATATTGATTCTCTTTTGTTATGGTACATGTTTGTGACACAGGATCCTCCAGTTTTTGGGAAGAGAAGCATTTTTGTAGTCCGCACAACTGGGTGAGGATTTCAGTAGTTAAGTTGTTCTTTATTTTTGCATTATGGTATGTAAATTTAATCCTATAACAAATTTACAATGAAGCCCATTTGAAAAGGGAAGTCATATGGATATAGGTACTTGAATTTTTTTAACACTAGGGCATTAACTAATTTAATCCTAATTTTGTTTTTGTTATTTTTTTTAGTGAAATTTATCTTCCAGTGTCAGTTTGATGTTCCTAGTCCTTCCCAATTTGATAATGAGATGTATCAATGGAAGGCAAAATCTAGGAGGTCAAAGGAGTTATACATCTTATTAAGAAAAGGAGAGCATTAACTAATTGCTGAGTTCTGAATTATGTAAATTCAACTCAAAGGAATTCTTTACTCTTCATTATATATGCGCATGACATTTGTTCTAGGATTAAGATCTCTGGACGCCTCATATTATGATATGATCAAAAGATCCAGCCATTTTTCATTTTTGTTTTATAATTATTTTGAGAAATTTTTAAAATTTAGATATAATAACTTGAGAAAAATTCTTAATATTACATGGTTTAGGACCTTGTCAATATTCTTTTTCATCCCTGACTATCCAAGTTTGACTGTTCTAGATGATTTGCTCCAATTATGCTAATCTATCATTGTTCCAGTTGTACTGGATATGTAGGAAGGGCAACTAATTCGCCATAAGCTACTGCAACTAACTTTTTCCTGGTGCGATGTTATGTTTATGTCAGTTTTTTTTGCTGAAGATCAGTTACAGGCCGAAGTGCGCAGTTTGGTTTTGCTCTGTTTTTATACCCGTGGACTCCCGGTTCACCTATTATTTTGAGTTTTGTACTTGGGGAGCGTTTTCTAATAGGAATCCTAATGAGAGAAAGGGAACTTAATTCCTGATTTGTGATTACACTGTTGATTAAAAACGATTGGGAATCTAGTTATGTGGATTCTAGACACAAATCAAAAATTAAATTCCTGTTGGAAAGGGAACTTAATTCCCCCCTCCTACCTAAGGAATTAAGTTCCCTTTCTTGATTACCTTTCCAATGGAAATTGATTTTCTTTGATTTTCATTCCCGATTTGTAAATGTGCCCTTGGTGTTTGTAATGGAAAATCGCCCCTTTGTTTCCATAAAGAAAATAATAGTAAAACAATAAAATAAAATCGATCTTGTAACTGCTAAGCTTGATATTTCAGGGGACAAGAGCAATGGGCTCAGTGTGACAGTTGCTCAAAATGGCGAAGGTTGCCTGTTGATTTTCTTCTTCCACCAAAATGGACATGTAAGGACAATGCTTGGGATCTCAGCAGGTGAATAATAGGTTATCTCATGCAATCTCTTTTCGCAATGAAATGGGTTCCTGAGTAAATCTTAAATCATTACGTTTCTATGGTTTTTATCCTCAGGTGTTCATGTTCAGCGCCAGATGAACTAAGCCCCAGTGAATTGGATAATCTCCTCAGGTTGCACAAGGGTATGATGCCGCCATGTGTCCATTTTAGATACATTAGTTGGCTGGAAGCCTTGACATCTCTATCAGGAATCAGGATATGACTTTTTCACATGTGATATTTTTGAATGATAAATGGGTTTATACACTATATATTTATAAATTATCACTGGCTAATCAGAGTTCTTTACATGTTTTATCTTGCAAGTGATATTATCATGTCCATACTGTGTGTTGGTAAATTTTCAGAAACATTGATGCAGTTACACTTTGCTATTGCAGATTTCAAAAAACGGAGAATAGCAACGAGTCATAGGCCAAACCAGGAGCATGAACCTTCTGGTCTGGATACATTGTCCAATGCTGCGATAATTGGAGACCATGCGGGTGAACCAGGTACGGCATTGGTTGCGACTACAACCAAACACCCGAGGCATCGTCCAGGCTGTTCATGTATTGTGTGCATTCAGCCCCCAAGTGGGAAGGGCAAGCACAAGCCCACTTGCACATGTAATGTGTGCATGACTGTTAAACGCCGTTTTAAAACCCTAATGATGCGCAAGAAGAAGCGCCAATCTGAGCGTGAAGCAGCGATTGCTCAAAGAAATCAACAACGTACTTGGGGGGGTCCCAAAGAGGAAGTAGAAGTAGACAGCAATTCTAAGCACGTATCATCATCACACCTTGATCCTTCGGAGAATGAAGCCAGGTCTACCAGCGAGTTAGAATCAAAGAGCCAAAGCAACAATCTCACCAACAAATTGACTGAAACCGGCAAGGGAGGGATAGATTTGAATTGCCATCCTGACCGAGAAGAGGCGCAAGCCAGCTTGAATCGTGTGAGCATGATGAGACTTCTTCAAGTAGCAAGCCTTCCGTTGGAGACATATCTGAAGCAGAATGGTCTTACAAGCTTGGTGACTGAGCAACAAGCAAGCTCGGCATCACACGTGCTGCCACAGGCTACTACAGAGAGTGAGGGACGGCCTAACGAGCACACTTCGGCCACACAAGAGCGTGAGAGTGGGGAGGAAGAGAATTGTGAACCTGAACCAGATGAAACCCCAAGTGATGCTCAGTGAGGTTCGTCTTCATTATTTTATTCAATTTTTAGTGTTTTTTTTTTCTTGTATAATTACAAAATTATAGGTTTTATTTCCTGTGAGCCGCAATATATTTGTCATAGTGTGTATTTATTTTAAGCAAATCATGCAATGTGTATCATAAATACATGAAATTTGAGTTTACAAAGGAGCATTACAACATGGTGTCGAATATTATGTTTCGTTTATAACTCAGTTAGACATGCTTGGCTGAGTTTAACACAAAACCAGACCTAAGCTTACAATGCGTCCATGCCGAAATTGACCGAAAAAAAATACTGTAAGATCCCAAAAAAATCATATCAAATAAACTCAACTTTGCAACCATCCTTCGGATATGTAAGAATTTGTCTGCGCAAATCTTCTTTTAACTTGCGATTAGTAATATGCACTTACTGTAATCATAACATATATTCATAAGTAGATTAGAGCCATAAGAAGCTTAGAACAGCCATAAGAAGCTTAGAACAGCTAAAAATATGATTTACACTACTTTGATTACTATGTAGATATTTTCTATAACTATTGGAGTCAAATAGGGCGACCTTATGATAAAGAATTATTAATGAAGTTTGTAACAAAGCTACCCGGAAAGATAGGAGAAAAACTTTATAAAGATCTGACTGAATGGTTCAAAAGTAGAAAAGAAGAAGGATTATTTTGGCAAATTTCCTTAATACTAGCAGTTGAATTTGTTAGACAAAGAATTATAGATTTATGTTATGAAGAAAAGCTTAGGCGACAAGCGCAACAATAGTTTAGTAGAATGTGCATAGATTTGTATGAAGTACCTACATTAGGATGTGGAAAACCTAGAAAATAGAAGCATAAATATGGTAGATTTAATAAAAATAAAACAAGGAAAAATAAAAAATACAAGAATGACAAGTATAAAAAACCCCATAAAAGAAAATTTTATAATTATGCTGATAATAAACAAAAAATCCAAAAAGCTTTCAAAAAGGGAAAAAGAATTTTTAGAAAGAAAAACCACAAAGATTGTAAATGTTATTTATGTGGAAAAATAGGGCATATCAAGCCTAATTGTCCTGAAGCTAAGAATAATAAAGTAAACACTTTACAAATAGAAGACTATTTAGAAGACCTAGAAGAAGTATTTAGTATGGAAGAATTATTAGATGAAGATATTGTATTCATATTGGATGAAGAAGACGAGTCTAGTTTAGAATCAGTACCTGAAGAACAATTTGAAGATGACACATCAGGAACAGAAGATAGTGTTAATATGATAGAAGAAGTAGTTTCTTTTCTAGGAAAAAATTACAAAGGATGTAGTAAAGAATTCCATAAAGGTTATAAAAAGGAAGAATTATATTATTGTAATAAATGCATAGAAAGAGAAGACGTAAATCGCACAGGAAGTGAACTCATATTAATAGATGTAGAAATTCTTTATAAAACCAAAAGAATCTGTACTAAAGCCATGATAGATATAGGTGCTAATAAGTGTATTATACATGAAAGCTTAGCCCCGGAAGAATTTAGAACTAAGCTAGGAACAGATGTAGGATTAAGACAGTTTAATGGATCGCTATTACAAATAACTGAATGTATAATTAATGTACCAATTAGGATCAATGGAGAAGTATATAACCTACCCCAAACCTTAGTAACAAAACAAGTGAGTAGTTATAAGTTTATTTTAGGATTAAACTTTATTTTAGAAAATAATGGAAGCATGTTAATAACACCAAGAGGTGTGAATTTATTTAAAAAATCCACCTTTATACAACCAAAGCTAGAAACCAGTAATCTTCCTTACATAAAGAAAATAAATAATATAGAAAAACCAGCAAATTTGGAATATTTTGATTCTTTATTAGAAGATTCAATAGTAAATTTAAAATTAGAACCTGATCAAGTTTTAAGTTATGAAGAAATAGACGAATATCTAATGGAAAGTTATACCAAAGATCTTTGTATAATTTCTAGAGTAGAATCTAACCAAGAGAATCCAGAAGAAAAAAGTTAGCCTATAGATGTAAAAAATAAAGTAGAAGCCTTAGAAAAGACAAGTATTATTGGTGACAACCCGGTAAATGAAAATTCTACATAAACCTATAAGTTAGAAATAATAAATCCTGACATTACTATAATAACCCAAGATTTAGCCTATAGTCTAGAAGATAGAAAAGAATGCAAGATGCATATTAAAGAGCTCTTAGAACTAGGAGTAATAAGAGAAAGCACTAGTAGACATAGGAGCCCAGCTTTTATAGTTAGTAACCATAGTGAACAAAAAAAAGAGGAAAAAGTAGGATGGTCATTAATTATAAAAGATTAAATGACAATACTTTAAGAAATAGCTATAAGCTTCCCAGAAAGGATGAATTAGTAAATTGTATTCAAAAAGCAACATGGTTCTCCAAATTTGATTGTAAAAGCGGATTTTGGCAAATAAAGCTAGACGAGGAATCCATCCCTTGGACAACTTTTAGTTGTTCCGAAGGACATTTCGAATGGCTTGTAATGCCATTTGAATTAAAAAATGCACCTAAAGTATTTCAAGCTAGAATGGATAGAATTTTTAAAAGATTTTCCAGTTTTTGTATAGTCTATATCGACGATATTCTTGTTTTTAGTAATGATAGATACATTCACACAGCACATGTTCATAAAATCCTTGACTTATGTAAAGATAATAATATCATTCTTTCTAAAAAGAACATTGAATTATTTGAGAACAAAATAGATTTTTTAGGACTAAAGATAGATAAGGGAAAAATAGAACTCCAATCGCACATAACCACTAAAATATTGAATTTCCTTGATAAACTAGAAGAAACTAAAGAATTACAAAAGTTTTTAGGATTATTAAATTATGGTAGAAAATTCATCCCTAATCTAAGCACCTTAGTTAGGCCACTCTACAATAAGCTTAGCAAAAATGGTCAAAGATACTTTAATAATGAAGATATAAAACTAATACGAAGAATAAAAGAAATAGTAAAGAATTTAGGACCAATAGCTCTCCCAATAGATAGCTATTATAAAATAATTCAAACAGATGCTAGTAGCATAGGGTGGGTTGGAATTCTCATTCAAAAGCCTAATAAAGGAAGCCCAAAGGATACAGAAGAAATAGCAATGTATTCTAATGGCAAGTTCACAGAACCTGAGAGTAGAAAGTCAAGTACTGAATTAGAACTATTAGGAATAATAAATACTCTAAATACGTTTCGCATATGTATACAAAATGAATCCTTTACTATTAGAACAGATTGTAATAATATGGTAGAATTTTACAAAAAGGTACAAAAGAAAAATTTTGAAAGAAAAAATTCGTTCGTAAGCAAATTGTGGATAAGTTTCTTAGAAACATTAACTGGTAGAGGATACAAAGCAGAATTTGAACATATTAGTGGAAAGGATAATACTATAGTATATATATTATCTAGACTAATAAATATTTAATTTTGATGCAGGAAGTATGGCAGGAAGTTCAAAGAATTTTCAGAAAAGCTTTAGTTTCCCAGCACAAAGCAATAGTATAAAGAAGCTTAATATATGACCTTTTACTATAAGTCATAATCCAGGAGTCCCTTTTCAACCTTTAAATCAGTTAAAAGATAAGCTTATTGAACCTTAACAAGCCTTACTTAATAATATATGGTTGTTCAGAAATGACAATAAAGGATTTTTAAATTCCCTAAATGTTTTAAGCTGATATTTCGTAGAAAATAAAAATTTTTCGTGTTACGTAGTTTATAGAGGAAGAAAAATTGGGATCTATTCAACATGGCAAGAAACTGCTATGTATGTTGAAGATTTTCCAAATCCTAGTTTTAAAGGTTTTTATTCCTTGGAAGAAGCCAATAGAACTTTAAATATGTTTTTACAAAACTAAGATGGCTTTAAACCCATTTTAGAATTTAATGGTCTTGTTTATGATCGTAACCAAGTGATTAGTTTCATGAATCATTTCAAGAAAGTAAATGAAGTAAATCATAGAATATCAGTAGAGCTAGAAAGTTGTAAAAAGAATATGCATGATCTTTTAGAAAAGCTTCAAGCTGAAAATAAGGTACTAAAGTAAAAATTAGAAGAAGTTGAACAGCTAGCAGAACAACTCCAAAGACTTAGCAAAAGAAGCCAAAAGAATAGTAGAGAAGCAGACGAGGAGGCAAATTTTGTAGAAAAACCCCTTGATATTATAAATATTACCCTAATGAGGGATCAAGCAAAAAATCTCTACAAAACAGTAGAAAAGCTTCCAATAGATATAAAGCAAACAATTTTTGGAATAGCACAAAATATAAATCTAAAGCGTTTTCTCAAAATCCAAAAGTTTCTCGCTTTGGGTGTAGGATTACCTGAAGGTATGACTACATGGCTACAAGAGAAAAAGATAAATAATAAAGTTATATTCAAGTTTGTTTCAGCTCAAATAAATCTAAACGTTTTTCCATTAGAATTTGAAATCTCAGATTTTGCTGAAAAAGTAAGTATTGAAGAACTATTTAGCTATGGTATTATTGACGGAATTCATACAACAAATATTTTAAAAATCTCCTTTGTCTCTGAAAAGCTTCAACAATCAATCAGGGTGTTTGGAGGAAAGCACGGTTTTTGTCTTGACATTGATTCAGTTCCATGTGAATGGATTGTTAACCAACCTTACAGGTTGTCAAACTATTTATCAACTTATCACTTCATAGTGATAGTACCATATAATTTTCTTGTTGAATTTATACGAGAAGACTATCCTCATGAATATGGCGAGAACATGTCTTGAGTATCTTTGAAGATACAGAGCCCAAAAATATTTCACTTGTGTAAATTCATCCAGACCAAAGCTGATTGGACAGAGTCCTCATATGTCAATCTTCACAAGGAGTCACGATGTCATGACTAAATACCCGATTCCATGGATCTTCCTTAGCCCAGAAACATACGACTATTTAAGAGAGATCTAGGAAGAGGATGACCACTCCTAAATGAGCACCCGCAATAGTACGGAGCCGTAGGAGTAGTAAAATGATGAATAAGATTCGTTCCTCAAGGATTGACGTATTGATTACCACAATTGATTGATTCAATTACTATCTAGACAAACAAATATATGATGATGAAATTATACTACTCAACTTCAACTAAATTAAACATAAACTAAAATGCAATAATTTAAACTAGGCAAGCAAACAAACTAAAACAAGCCAAACACAAGCAAGTGGTTGTATTTCTTATGGGAAATTAAGCTAAGACCTTGAATCCACCTATCCAATTCTCATCAATTTCAGGCACATCATTAAGATAAAGTATGCAAGTGTGTGTAGATTCGTGACACCCTAAATTTGTCTCTAACCTCTCTCAAGTGATAAAGACAACATTTATATGCACCAACAACCTATTTCTCAATGGTTATCCGAACTACATATAAATTCATTAAGTTTCATGGCACACAAATTGAATCCTAGAGGCTAGCATTGCATATTTCTATCTTACCAACCTTTATCACACATTTCATCGAGCACGTTGTGTGCTTCACCTCTCGGTACTTCACACAATAACCAAACACTTATTAAATGCTAGCTAGACATTCAATAATGATAAGAACATGAAATGAGCATACACAACACAAGCAATAAATGATAAATTGATGGCCTTGATTAACAATTCATGGAAAAGGCTTCATCTTGGCCTTAGCCAAGGAAGTTTAGTTCATAATACAACAAATGGCTACCAAATATAAGTAATAATTACAAGCCATACTAAAAGATGAATAAAAGTAAAGAGAGAAAGGTTTAGAGTAAACTAATTGGAGAGCTCCTCCTCTCTTGGCTTGATTGTGCTAAGCTTCTTCTCTTCTTGCCCTTTTCTTGCTCCAAGATGTGGTTTTTATGGTGGGTTTTGGTGAGGAAGTGAAGTGGTGAGGTGAGAAATGAGTTTGGGTGATGATTTGATGAAGGATGTGAGTGATTTGGTGAAGGATTTGGATGAAAGGAGTGTTCTTGGGAGTTTGGAAGTGAAAAGAGATGTCTTGGAGCTCTAAGGTCGTGCAAGGTGTCTGCTGAACAGAGCTGAGGTGAGGTATTTATAGTGTATGAAATTATGGCACGAAAACCTAGACTAATTTCTGATGTGGCAGTGTGGGCGCTGTATGTAGGGCGCTTCTGTACAGCGCCACTTTTCTGATCTTCGAATTTATTTTTGGGCGCTGTACGTAGGGCGCTTTGTACAGCGTCACTCCTTTATTTTGGTTGCTTCAGCTTGGGCGCTGTACGTAGAGCGCCCCTGTAGGGCGCCCGTACAGCGCCACTTTTCTATCCCCATTTCTTCAGGCCTGGAAAAAATCCTCAAACTTGATGCTTTTGCCTCCCATTCTTCATTTATCTAAAATAAAGCCCTTAGAAGACCCGAAACCTGCACAAGCTTATTTAAAGCGTCAAAAACTTAGTTTTACCCGGAAAACGGATGCAAAAAGATAGGAAACGGGGCTACACCAAGTGTAGAAATGGGCATTATCAGAGGAAGAAGACAGAATAAGAGAATTTCTTACTGAAGAAGAAATAGATGAGCAATTCGATGATGAAGCCTACCATAATCTAGACACCTAAGCACGAAGATCGTCTAGCAAAGTGTCGGTAGAAAACGACAAAAACAGTTAAAAGCAAGATAAGAAGATAAGTTTGACAACAAAGCTTGAAGATAAGAAGATAAGATTGACAACAAAGCTTGAAGATAAGAAGATAAGACTAACAACAAAAGTCAGCAAAGGACAACAAGAATAGTAAAAAGCAAGTATCGATAGGATAAAAAGTTAGTATTACTATTGATTTGATGTAAAATATTAATTTCCAATGTCGGCCACTAGTTTTGGCCTTTTCTTTGTAAATTTTTGTATAAATTGGGACATGCTTTCATTTGCAACATACGGGCAAATCTAGAGCTTTCAAAACACTCTTCTCCCTTCTTGTAATATTTTCAAACTCCTCCCTAGCAATCAATAAAGCTGTGAATATTTTCAAGTAAGATCTTTCATCTTATCTTTTACTTTCCTTTTATCAGTTCTATTCAGTTGTTTAAAGTAAATGATAAGGATGTGGAATTACCTCCATTATATGACATGACAATGACAAAGTCTTTAAGAAGTTCCATTTCAGAATTGATTTCATCCCAGTAGCCATCGTATTCATCTAATTCCTTTAAAAGACTAAGTTGAAAACTATCTAGTGAAAACATTTTAGCTAAAAAAAGTTTTTTAGCTAGGCCCAAATGAAGAAGGGGGGACTATCCATTAGCTCTGGAAGGCTCAACAATCGAAAGTGGAAACGAGCTGTTAAGGGTGGGGTTTCTCAAAACATATTGTCAGGTCTTCCAAGCCCACTTAAAAAGTTACTTTTAGACAAACAGAGAAACAAGAAAGGTGCCATAAACAGTAGTGTTTCACCAGACAAAAAAACCCTAATTTGTAAAGTTAGGTTAGATCTTTCTTCAAGTAGTGTAAATGGAAACGATATTCTTCCTTTGGTTGCATGTGAACTTGGTGGGAAATGTCATGGGAAGGGACTGGTGGAAGAGGAACGCAATGAGAAACGTCAGAAGATTGAGGAAACATGTATGGCTTTTTCAAGATTGGCAATACCTGGAATCTAGGGCCGCCGGGCCCCATGAAAATCTTAAGTTGGAACGTGCATCCTTGCACGTTTAGGGAACTTTGGAGGGTGCTACGAAAATACTCTCCGAGAGGTGGAAATATTGAAGAATTCACTGGGTTTGGAGGGTTGTTTACAAGTTGATTGTGTGGGAAGGAGTGGAGGTTTGCTTCTTTTGTGGAAGGAGGACTAGAAAGTATTGGTTTTATCTTTCTCAGTGGGTCATATTGATGCTAGGATCTCTTGGGTGGCAGCCGATAAGGTTTGTTTACCAAAGGGCCTAGGGGGTCTCGGTTTTAAAGGTCTAGTGTTGTTCAATCAAGCTTTGCTTGCTAAACAAGCGTGGTGTCTGCTGGAGAATCCAAGTTCTTTGACTTTCCAGGTACTTAAAGCCAAATATCTCAAAGAAGACGAGTTTTTACAAGCTTGCCCACGCACGGGCTGTTCCTACACGTGGATGAGTCTTCTCTGTGGTAGGGACTTGCTTCGTAAGGGTACTCGGTGGAGGGTGGGAAATGGGTAAAAGATCTAAGATTTTAAAGATCCTTGGCTCCTAAGATCAGAACTTCTAAAGTTTGGGAAGGTACACCTTGGGGGAAGGGACACCTTGGGGGAGCCTTAAAGATTTTGGGAAGGGACACCTTGGGGGAGCCTTCTGGACAGTTTAAATGGTCTTCCTTGCCATGATATCCTACGATGGCTTTTGAGTAAGATTGGAAAGTATGCTCTGGGTTTTGTTTGTATGTCTATGTGGGGTTTGTGGATTAATCGTAATGCATTAGTTCATTGTGTTAGCGAACAAATGTCACTATACGTGCGGAAGTGTTGTCGGATAGAATACAAACAAACACAATAATAAAGAAAAGATAAGATGAAGAGAAGTAATCAAATCCAATCACACACAACACAAGAATTTACGTGGAAACCCAAATCAGGGAAAAAACCACGGCTATCAAGATGACAAGAGAAAGTTTCAATATGTAGTAAATTGTTATAACCACACACTCATAATTCTCTCTCTAAATAATACCAAAAACCCGATTACACCCAATGCTCTCTTTGCAATCTCTCTAGTATTTGCTATTTAGAGATCTCTCTAGTATTTGCTATTTTGCTCTACACATGCTCCAGTGTTTGCTCTAACACAACACATATAATAACCTAGTTATTATGGTCTATTTATATCAATTACAAGGAGTTAAAGATCGAAGAAAATCTTACTCCTATACATACAAGAATTACTTGTTCCACATAAACACTATTTCCTATTTATGACAAGTCTTCTTTTAAGGAGGAATCCTTTTCCTTCAAGCATAAGACTTTCCTAATCCATATGGAGACAAACTCTTTTTCCTTTTCCGATAAGCACAAGAACTTCTAGAAGAAAACACCTTTCCTATTTTCGTACAACATTCCTGATCTGGGCAAAATCCGCCGTTGCTACGGTCTGGGTTGCGATTTGTAACCAGCGACCTGAACTGCGGAAAGCCACTGAAGTCCACCGTTCAGAATACCGCGGTTGGTGCCTTTGCCTCCGCCGCGATCTACACCACGTGATACTTACTGGAATTGACCGTTCCCTATGCCGCGGTCTATGCGCTTTGTCCGTACCGCGGTTCCTTTCATAATCCGTTTCTTCAGTTCTTCTTTGGTCTTCAAGCCTCCCTAAAACATAACTTCATAATCCTAAAAGCTCTTACGTCTCTAGGAAGTCTCTGCATTGGTTGTATCTCATTTGGTAACCATTAGAAATTCAAGCCATATCCATCACATAGCAAGATGCCAAGGCCGTTATCTGAGTTGCTAGATTAGGTGTCTAACATTTTGGGATAGTTTCAAAACTCACAGCTAGCTTTGAGAGGGAGGGGAGTATCTGCTCCGAAAGTGAGCCCTACTGTGTGGTCTCCTCCACCTTTTGGTGTTATGAAACAGAACACTGATGCATTAGTTAAATATGGTTGGGATTTTATAGGCATTGGGGCCGTTTTTTTTTTTTTTTTGGCGGTGTCCAAAATAGTTAATGGCTCCTTCTCAGTTGAAACAGGGGAAATTATTGCTATTAAGGAGGGTCTTTTGTTAGCAAAACAACTTGGTTTTTTTGGGTGCTGGGTTGAGTTGGATGCTCAGAATGTGGTGAACGCGGTTCTGGATCCAAACCCTAATGGTGGTATTGCTGGTTTTGCTCTCAACGATATCAAGGCTTTGTTTGCAGAGGTTCAAGTTTCTAAATGCTAGTTCATCCCTAGATCAGGGAACTAATTGGCTCATAACTTGGCTGCTGCGGCCTTCTCTTCTAGAAGAGATCAGGTTTGGCATGATATATGTCCATAAGATTTATGTTCTGTTTTGTATTTTTTGTTTTTTTTGTTTTTGGTTGTCTGTTTATTTCCAAGAAAAAAACTATATATTCCAACATCTAGTGATGCTTTATTTAGGGAAGGTCTTCCATTCACCATATTCTAAAATGCTCTTATAACAAATACAATGGAACGAACCTGGTATCGCTGAAAGAAATGGAAATTAAATGTGGATTTAAAAATACCTACAAGGTTATACTAAACAACCCAGGGGGGGGGGGGGGGGGGGGGTGGTGTGAATAGGTTGACACTCTAATTTTAAAACTCTTTCGTTACTTTTCTCAAAACCTTGATGAGCATACAAATTAACCTTTAACAAGATTGTTATGAGAAAACAATTAACACATGTATGCTTAATTCACTATGCTTAGTCTACAAACATATAGCAAGAAACAATGTATCTCATATACTAGTATATTCAATGAAGAGCACATTTCACAAGTTGTACTTTGGATATTACAATGTAAGAACACTAGGTAGAACTCTACAACTTGCTAGTGAAGGAACTATATTAAAACAAAAACAAAGAATACTTGTATTCACAATAATATCCAATATGTACAAGAATCAATCAATATATACACAAATGTATCAATGTACAAAAGAATTATATATATGACTATGATCAATATGATGTGCTTACATCTCATACTTAACAAAATTTTGTTTACAAATACATCACAAGTGAAGATTATGAAACAAGATTAAAACATACACATATACAAATATGAAAGATAGATATAGGAAGAATTAACACAAGAGATTTTTTAACATGGTAAAGCCTCCAAGGAGGAAACATCCACGAGTTGAATTACAACCATATGGTACTATATATATATTGGATGATAGATTATAAATTCCTCAAAAGTGACCAACACATGATCTACTTCCTATTGGAGTCTATGTCCACCCAATCTCTATTTGTAGATTAGAAATTCCTCAAAAGTGCAGAACCACTTTATATTAGAGTCTATGTCTACACAACATCGTTGGAAGATTAGAAATTCCTCAAGAGTGAATACACATTCCATGCAAGACTCTCTATTGGAGTTTATGTCTATCCAATTGCCCGGGCCTACCAATGTCATAGCCAACTCCCTATCCAAGACACTCATGCCTCTAGAAAGCCTCCCATGCATAGTTATCTGGACCTTCCTGATCCTCGCCATGACTTCATGCTTGGTTATTCGGACCTCTTGTCCTAACGAAAACTTTCTTACTTGACTATCTGGACCACTTGTCCTAGTCAAGACTTCTTGCTTGGTTATCCGGACCTTTTGTCCTAACCAAGACTTCATGCCTTTTGCAAGGACTTCCTAAGTGTGATCAATGAATGCAAATGATGCAAACAAGCACTTCAACATAGAACATGTGATCAATACATTTTATGGAAACTAGACTTAGTCATGTGAGCACACATGTCAAATATAGTCTAGATACAAAACATGAATCGAAACCTAGAGCATGTGAAACACCTAATACATATGATTCCTAGTTTCATTCACAAGGCTAACACTTGAATAAATCATATACATGAAGCACATATTCAAGATATTAGAAACATACACCAAAAATGCTAGAATCACAAAATATGATCAATAAATATTCTAGCAAGTATTTAGAGCAAGGATATAATGAATAATCAATTAAATCCTAGTTAGCTCTGTTAGTTCCTCAAAGTTTGATTGGTTTATTTCGGTGACAAACCACATGTGGGGTTTGATGTAAGGGTAACTTAAGCTTTGATTGTAGGTGCTCATACTCAACAAAGGCCCTCTCAAGACCTCAAGAGAAGAAGCACATCAAAGGTAAAATACTTGTGCTTACTTGCTTTGAAGAGATCTAGTTGCACACACACACAACTCATGCATAT
Source organism: Acer saccharum (assembly GCA_030490815.1). NCBI lineage: Eukaryota > Viridiplantae > Streptophyta > Magnoliopsida > Sapindales > Sapindaceae > Acer > Acer saccharum. The sequence continues at coordinate 7,966,810 of CM059875.1, read as the reverse complement.
ATCTAATACTTGTATGTTGTGTGTTTTTATATGTGTGCATTCATGTTCTGAATATCTCTTCATGCATGTTCTTAAATGATTGCATCTTGAACATTGAAATGCCATGACATGTTTAGGCATTAGGATACAAAGCCATGCCTTTAGAAGCTTAAGATTGCATGTTTTTTTTTTTACTTAAGCCTTGCTTGGTACAGGAGACCGCTATCGGTATTGCTGTCGGAATCCGTAGCGATGAGTTGCCCTGTTTCGCAGCTCTCCTGACCGTTATGGGTTTTCGCAGCGGTAGGCACAACGTTTTGTGCCCAGTGCATACCGCTGCCTTAACCGCTATGGAAGCCATAACGGTATGCACATCGGTCTTCATACCTAATGCGTATTTTAGTGCACCGCTGTGGACACTGCTGCAGCTTTGGCAGCGGTACCTACAGTGGTTTGCCCTATTTTTATTAAAATGGCGTTGCATCATTTGGGAGCCCTATATATAGATTGTTATATCTTTAGGTCGTCCCTAAGAGTTCTGTTGACGACGAATTCTGGATTGCCACGTGTCCAACAATTATATCGAATTAAATAAAATAAGAATGTAAACACACATGCAAGAACACAAATTTTACGTGGAAAAACCCTAAGGCAGGGAAAAAACCACGACGCCTCGTAAGGTAGAAAAATAATACTATGATTAGTTTAAAGATTATACACTCAAGAATCTCTCTTTTCCTCTCTAAGTTCTGAACTCCTTTTTCGTGGAGCAGGTGGTTCTATTTATATATGCTAACTAGGGTTTTTCCCAATTTATGCCGTGTTGGCGATGGGATTTCTTCTTTGATTCATGTTAGGAATCTGATGTTGTAGATAGATTAGGATTTGTTTCCTCTTTGGACCTCTCTAGGTCAAGATCGGCTTACCCTTTTCCTTAAGGCGTAATGTCTCTTTAAACCTTGCCCCTGGATGACTCCTTGTTGTAAGAGGTCTGCTGGAGCGAGGATACTGTTCCTGTGTTTTAGCCGAGTAGGTTTATGCTGAGTAAGTTTATGCGGCGAACACCCTCATTCCTTTTGATTGATTTCCCTTAGCAAGTACATTTCTGGCCTTGGCGAGTACATTTTTGGCCTTGGCGAGTACGTCTTTGACTTTTACTAATCTGAGCGACGTGGCTTGCTGGCATGTTGATTGGTCCACGTTTTCTTCGTTGACTTGGTCAAAAGGTGACATGGCAACATCCTACTTTCTTTTCATCATATATGTTGCTGACGTGTCTTCTAGCCGATTATTTATATACAACAATACCCCTATAAATTTCTTGAGCTGAACGTATGACTTGGTCTTCTAGTCTTTCTTTCTGCGAGTGGTATTTATTTTCATGTTGATTTTTCTTGACAGGTTCTTTTAAAAACTTTTTCCCTCCAACCTTTTTTAAAAGAACACGTGTCTGCGTCAGTATCTTTGTCTTCCCTAGCAAGCTTTCATTTTCAACCACATAATCTTGAATGATTTGCAATTGACTAGACGCGGTGATATGATGACGTGACTACTGGGTCTTCCCTGAGATCCCATGTGTCTTTCTAGTGGTGGGCAGCTTTGTCACCGTTTCACTCACAGGTGGTTCACTCTATCGACACCTCCTTTTTTGATTTTCGAATTTTAAAATCTCCTCTTTTAACGTGAAAACATTCCATTGCCTCGTCAAATTCTGATATCTCCGTTAATTCTCATTACTCCTCTCAACACAAAACCATTCCGTTGCTTACTAAAACTCTGATATCTCAATTGAGCTTCATTCTTTCTCTACAGTAATCTCCTCTCCTTTTTTCTGTTTTCGGTTGTCAGACGTCTTATCGATCTCGGCAACGCTCCTTCGTTTGATTTCTTAGATCTTCTGCATACCCTCCATTTTTGGGTTTTTCTGGTGAGTTTCCATGGATCCCCCTTTGCATTCTTTACTTTTTAATCAAATGATGTAGGCCCTAGAATTAGGTGATAAGGATTCTGCAGATAAAATTGAAATGTTGATACGTAATTTTCACTCGAGTGCTCCCGTTCCAATTTCTGTTTATATACCTTATGTTCAAGAAACCAGTGCTTCTGAATTTTCTCCATCTTCTTCTTTTGGTAGAGACTCAACTGAGATGACTAGGTCTGCGAACCTAAGTGGCAGTAGGCAGAGGGCTCCCAAGGTTTCTAGAGAATCTTTGCTGGATGCTCAAACCATTGTTGACTTCGATGTAGAGGATCATCAGGATGACAGGCTACATTTCTCTTTTGAGCATCCAAGTGCCTTTTGTTAGGATTCCCGTTGTGTTTAATTGGCTTATTTCGTGATCAAACCACATGTGGGGATGCTTTGTAAGGGTAGCTTAGATGTTGTTGATTATTGCTTAGGCCCTTTTGAAGACCTCACTATTGACAAGCACCGAAGGTAAATTCTATGTGCTTACTTATCTTGAAGAGATAGTTGCACACACTCACTTAGCATACTTGTTCATGTGTGCATTCTCTTCACATGTCACTTTACACACTAGCACTTTGATGTTGTATCTTGTTGTGTGTTTTTTGTGTCTTGTAATTCGTTTCCCAATAGTGTTCGGAAACGTCCGCGCACGCACTAGAATGTGCTTGGTTTTGCGCGAAGACCGCCTATGGAGATGCACTTGGCATCTCCTTGGTTTTCACCTCTGTTGGTGATCGGCGGCCTGGCCGCCGAATGAAACCGCCGTTTGAATTCGGCGGTTTAATCGGCGGTTGGATGGCCGCCGATATGGAACGCCGTTTCAGACCTGATTGATTTTATTCTCGGGTTTAATTCGGCGGTGGGAACGGCGGTCACGAAACCGCCGAATGGAACCGCCGTTTCTCCCCTGTTTCGCCGGGAGCAATTCGGCGGTTGTAATCGGCGGCCACCGACCGCCGATTGAAACCGCCGATTGGCGCGCTTCTTTGAAACTTACTTAAACGACCTCACTTTGGCTTGGCACCCTATATATATGCCATTTTGTCTTTAGGTCAATGAAGAGAGTTCATATTCAGATTTCATACTTAGGATATTTTTCAAAGAGAAGAAAAATTCCAAGAACTCATTTTTAATTACTCAAACACCTTTTCCATGATCATCAATCATCATCTAGCATCATCTTAGATCATCTAGATGACATCTTGCATGGATTCTTCATCATACTTTGCTTGGTAAGCTTTTCACTAATATCTTACATATTTTGTGTTTATTTTATCTAGCAATCTCAATTAATTACTTGATTGTTATTTTGTATGCTTTAGATACAAAATTGAGATTAGTATGATGTATGTTTGAGAAGTTGTATTGTGCTAGCATATTAGGTTTTGTACTTGATATTGATTAGCTTAACTATTTGACATGTCATTTAGTTTTGATATCTAGGATTGCTCTTAATTGCATATTAATCATCTTAGATAAGCATATAGGGTTTCCCTTGCTCTATGTTGCATTTTGGATATTTTCATATATTCACTTAGGGTTGTATTCTCTTCAAGAGAAGCTAAGTCTTGTGTGTAGCAATCGGGATTAGGTTGCTTAGATCGCAAGCAAAATCGGACTAGGTTCACTCATACCGGGATTAGGTAGGTGTGTGATTACTTCCGGGATTAGGTTGTAATCGTTTGCACATTTAGTGGATTCGAGGTTCGAGTGTGGCTTACTTACATAGCCCGTGGTTTTTCCCGTGAGGGTTTCCACGTAAAAATCAAGTGTTAATTTAATTTCCGCACCATATTACACTTGCTTGTTTATTTTATCTTGAGGGTAATTTCGTAATTTTGACTAACACGAAAAATTGGGTAAAAAGCGTAAAATCTATTCACCCCCCCCTCTAGATAGTTTTATACACACCGTGCTATATTTAGTTTCACCTTTGATAGTGAAGTGAATGTAGTTGGCGAGCAAGAGCTTCGGAAATATAAGAGCCGATTTAACATACCTGACACTATCAATTTACTACTGCCAGGTGATAGAGTTGCTTGGAATCCTCCGCAAAACACTGTAGCTATATATGGCTCGATGCTCGGTTGTGGGGTAACGCTTCCTCTTCAGCCATTTATTGCCAGATTTCTAGCTGATGCTAAGCTTGCGCCTGCCCAGCTTGCTCCAAATAGTTACAGAATCTTGATGTGCTTGTGTTTGATTTGGAAGATAAAGCGTTACGGACCTCCTACCCCTCGTGAGATTCGTCATTTCTATACATTGAGGCAATCGGGTCATGGTGGTACTTATTTCCTTTTTTCTTCCGCTGTGGAGAACTGGATTCCCCGAGGGTGTGGTTAATCTGGGGCATATGGAGATTTCTAGTGATGAGAAGAAGAAGGGTTTTATTTGGGGTTTCCCTACCTCAAACAAAAGGTAGAAGAATAGTTGGTTCTTTATCAGTGGTGCGTGGGGCAGAGATGTGCTCGCCAGTGTTTGCCGTAACCTCTCGGTGAGGAAGGTTCCCAGGCATTTAACTTCCCCTGATTTTTGGTCAAAGACGATTCCTGCTCTACTGGATGAAGAGATTTCTCATCTTGCGGCAGCTGCTGTTCTCTTTTTGGCTGAAAGGGGTCAGCCATTTCTCTTGGATGAAGAGAAAATGATTACTCAGCGGTTTTTTTCATCGTCTACCTGCCAGGCTTCCTCACCATAAGCTACACTTATGCTTTCCTTGATACTATTACCTTGTTGATGGTTTGTTAATAACACCTTGTCTTCTTTTACAGTGAGTGATGTTGATGTGGTTTGCGACGAGCAAGCCCGGGCGGTGAAGAATTTTGTCTCTGCTAGTTAAAGGCAGGCCGCTGATTTGGCTAAGGAGGGAATCGTTAGTCCGAATGGTGGTGATTCTCTAGATAGCGAGGGTGTCGGCGGTGGTCCTAGGAGATATGCTGAACCTGGTCAGCTCTATGCGCGCTAAGAGGTTGCTGTGAGTACCCCCAGCCGTAAAGGCAAAGAAAAGGCTGATGTCTCGGGGGTTTGTGGTGACATTCCTGTTTTTGATACAAATGTCCCTGAAACTCCTCTAGATCCTACGAGTGACTCGAATTCCAGGGCCAGTAGGGGAAAGCGTCCGGTTGAAAGTACTCATGATAATGCTGTTCGACCACCCAAACGAGCTTCGAGGGTCGTTCAGTACGTGGTTTCATCAAACGAGGAAGGCGCTGGTGAACTTGTACTCGTCGAGACTGTCCCAACAGGGAATGTTACTATGGAAGTTCCTACTGATGGGGTAACTGTAACGGTTCCTCCTCCGCACTCTGAGGTTGCTAACGAGCTGAATGTCTCTACTTTTGTTTCACCAATGCCAACTCCTCATCCAGAGACTACAAGCGAACCAAATGTCTTTGCTCCGACTGGTCAGCCAAGGCCATCTGGTCAGTCGAGCCTGTCAAATCATCCAGGGACATCTGCGCCCGCTATAGATTTGGGGGTTGCTCATGAAGGACCCCTACGGGTTCAGCTGAGGCTGATGAAGCATCTGGTTTTGTTTCTCTTTCAGATTTTTCTGCTATGGAAATTTTGTCACACTTGATCCATCACGACGTCTATATTGGCAATGGTTGGGAACATGTGAAGGACAAGTTGTGTAACAAGAAGATGAAATTTTTCTTCAATTGTCATTCTTTGATAAGCCTTTCCAATCCCTGTTTGTAACTTGCTATATTCCAATCCTCTTCTTTTAACTCTTGTTCTTTATTCAGATGATGTCTGAGATGGTGGACAATTATAGGCATGGGAACACGGTTTCTTCGAAAAACAGGCGCCTGCGTGAGCAAATATCTCGCTCGGTAGCTGACAAGTTTAGCATGGAAGAATCCTATTTGTAGCAGATAGCTCAGTTGAAGGAGTCTGCTGATGGGTTCTTGGCTGCTCAACTGACCGTTGAGGAAAAATTATCCCTGGCTGAAGACGAAATCCAGGCATTGAAAGAGCAACTATCTTCTAGCCAAGACTCGCTCGCTGCGCGTATGGAAGCAGAAAGATTGGCCGAGGAGGCCAAGGAGAAGGCCGAGCGAGAGTCGTGGGATCTGCATAATCAGTTATCCTCTAGAGACGCCATCTTTGGGGATTTGAAGGCTGAGCTAGAAGTCCAAGCAGTGGATCGGCTTAAAAGGTCCCCTACTTATGATGCGTTCCTCTTGCGCGAATTTGAGTGTGGTATGAGGCAATCGAAGAAGTTCTTTGTAATGAAGGATCATTCAAATGAGAAAGCCTTAAGGCGCTTTGACAAATCCCTTCAGTTGCATATGGACAGCGTGGTGGGCTCGATCAAGGAGCAGATAAAACGATGGAAAGCCCATTACCGCTATACAAGGACTGAGCCTCACCCGATGCACTTAGAAGTCCCCACCAAACGCGCGTTCAATACTTACTTTTCTAGCAAGAAGGGTAGTCTCACCAGTTTCAGTGATGAACCTGATTTAGGCCTTGTTTCCGGTCGGGACTATGTGCCTTTTATGCCAGAGAGGGACGAGGAGATAGCTTGGCCTTCAGAGGATGAAATTGATGATGAGGAGGATAGTGGAGGTGCTCTGGCGGATGCTTGAGATGTATATTTTACTTTTGTATTCACTTGTAAATGATAATTATCTATATGATTTATGATTTTACCTGTCGAGCTTATTGCAATTGACTTTTGGTTCAGTCATTTCATTTCGCTTGTGACTTTTTCAATTATCGTTGCTAAACTTTTAGTTTAGGTTCAACGTCTCTCCTTTGGTTCAGCTATTGTTGCTGAATTTTTGGTTTAGGCTCAAAGCTCTTTTGTTGTTCAGCTACTGTAAGGATTCCCTTTAGTTGATTGGCTTATTTCGTGAGCAAACCACATGTTGGGGTTTGGTTGTAAGGGTAGTTTAGGTGATTAGTTGAAGATCAAAGACCCTTTCCAAGACCTCAAGAGGACAAGCACCAAAGGTATATCTGGTGCTTACTTTGCCTTGAAGAGATATAGTTGCACACACACACACAACATGCATAACTCTTATTCTTGAATGTTGTGTTTATATTTTGTGTGCATTGTGCTTTATTGATTATTCAATATCTCTTCAAGCATTTAATTGATTGCATATTGTTCTATGAAATGCCATGACATGATAGGCATTATGATGCATTCAATAGCCACACGTGCACTTCATGTATGTTAGCTTTAAGTGTGGTATAATTCGTTTCTCGAAGGATGTTCGGAAACGTCCGTGCTTGCACGATGATGTGCATGTCTTAGCACGACGGTTAACCACTTGAGAAGGTCTCATTCTTCTCTTGGATAAGTGGTAGTTTTTGTTTGGTTGTTTGGAGTAAGTGTCTAGTTTCAAAAGATTGGATTTCAATGTTTTAAATGTTTTTCAAAACTGACATTTGTATGGTCTTGTGACCATAACTTTTTATAAAAAGATTGAATTTGAGTTTTGTAAAATTTTGGGAAAACTAGACACCCATACCTTTCCAACGGTATATTATTCATAATATTTCATGACTGTTTGGATTGGTTTTGAAAATTCCAAAGTGACCACTAAAACAGGGCATCACAGCTGTGATCCGAATCTGACCATTGGTCACTCAATTGACCATAACTTTTTCTACAGACATCAAAATGTCATTCCATAAATTGGAGTAGAAAGTAGACTTCCATACCTTTCCAACGATATATCATATGAAAGGTTTCAATGTCGTTTGGTCATGTTTCGGTGCGCTCAAATATTGAGCTTTGCTGTGGTGGATTTCTGCGGGCCGTGTCCGCAAAACAAGGGCGCAGAAAAGGGACCAGAACGTCAGGTCAATTATGCGCCCTCAATTCTGCTGGCACGGGCAGCAAAATAGGCCGCCGATTTGGCCCGTAAAGTTGGGACAAAATTGTCTTTTCACCCAACCTTTTCACTCTCTATAAATACATCCTTATCTCTGGTTCAAAACACAAGTCTTTCATCCCAAGAACCCTAGAGAGATATTTAGAGAGACTTGAGAGAAAAAGCTTAAAGATTACATCTTTATCTCTCTAAACCCATTCCCACATGCACAAATCATCATCTAGGCATCATCTAGGTTCATCTAGTATGTGCTAATGCATGGGTCTTCTTTAACACACATGGTATGATTTGTTAAACACTTTTATCTTACATAATTAGTGTTTTTACTTATCAATTTATCTCTTTTATCACTTGTATGTTCTTTGAGTAATTTCTACATACATGATTGAGATTATGTGTTGATTGGGTTATTTATGTTAGCTAGGTTTTCATGCCTATTTTATATCTAGCTAATTAATCTCATTATATGATTGAGATTATTTTTGATAGTTTAATTGATTAGGTCATTATTGCCTAAAAGCTATGCCATAAACATTCTTGTGTGATTTATTGATAACTAAGTTGATAGATTGTATTTTAATCAACTAGTTAATCTTTTGAATGTTTGTGGGTTATTTGTGATAGCTTTGTATATAGGATTGGTTATCCTTTACTTAGCTAAAGTTATATGCCATAACATATAGCTATATGTGATATCTAGGATTGATTATATTGTCATCTTATAATCCTAGGTAAGCATCTAGAGTACCCTAGCTCTTATTGCAATATTTGGATATCATTGCATATTCACATAGGGTTGTGCATCTCTTTTGAGAGATTTAAGTCTTGTGTGATTGACCGGGATTAGGTCGGACACCGGGAATAGGTGGTCACATAAGCAATTGGACTAGAGCCACTTTTAAAGGCCCGAGTGGTAGAAGTGGAGGGTTATTGACCGGAGTGTTAGACGAGGTCTACATAGGTTGTAAACTCCATTTCAATTAGTGGATTTCGAGGTCCGAGTGTGGCGCACTAAACATCCCGTGGTTTTTCCTGTGAGGGTTTCCACATAAACATCAAGTGTCATTTATTATTTCCGCATCTTATTACACTTGTATGTATTTTTGTCTTGCTAGGGGTATTTTCGTAAAATTGACATGCACGCGAAAATTGGGTAATAATTAGATAAAATCTATTCACCCCCCCTCTAGCTTTATATATTAAACACACATTGAGAACGTATTCCTTTCAGCTACCATTGCTGAGTTTTTGGTTTACTCAGTGTTTGTCAGGACTTATCTAACCATACACTAAGTTTCTTTAAGCATACTGTTGGGACGTCTCCCGCTTTTGCTTTGTTTTTATTTGTATTGCTAGCTTATTCGATCCCCAGCGTTTTTCTTGGAATATATCTCTACACGCTTTTTGTTTAATGCTTCATATGCATTTTCGAGGGTCATGTTCGACCAACGGTGGCGAACACCAATTGGTTCTTATAACATTTTTTTATTTCTCAGGCTGTAGTGACGTATTCGTCTTTAGCCTGCTTTGGTTGGGGAGCGCCCCGTTTGCCTTTTTGTGTTGCTGAGAGTTTTAAACTCGCTTTTGTGCAACGGCGAGTAGCTCACTTGGTTGCTTTTTGTACAATGGCGAGTAGCTCGCATAGATGGTTACTCTTAGGCAACAGCGAGCACTTTCCATTTTTGATTGTGACTTATGAAGGCATGAACTTTTAGCAATAAATTACTCTTTATTGAATGTTTCTTGCAATCTCGATAACATTTAAAAAATAAAGAAAATACTAAAAGGGAAATACTAAACAGGAATGGAAAAATAAAAAATGATAAGAGGAAATCAGGGGTAGTAAATCTTCAGATACTGTGCGTTGCATGGTCGAGGGAGCTCGCCAGAATCTTTTCGAGCAATGCGATATGCTCCATGGCCAACTATGCCTGTAATGTGATATGGCCCTTTCCATTTATCCGCGAGTAATCCTGCGGCTTTGTCTTTTGTTCTCGGGGCCACTCTTTTTAGCATTAGGTTGCCCAGCACGAACCTTCTTATTCACACATGCGAATTGTAATACCTAGCTGCCCTTTGTTGATATGCAGCATTCCTTATTTGAGCGTGTTCCCTTTTTTCTTCTAACTCATCCAAACCAAATTTTAGCATGATAATGTTGAGTTCTAGTTGGAAGACTCGTACTCTTGGTGAGGAGAACGCTGTTTCTACGGGGATGACAACTTCTGCTCCGAAAGCCATGGAATAAGGTGTCTCATCCGTTAAGCTTCTTTCTGTGGTTTGATATGCCCATAGCACCTGTGGTAATTTTTCTGCCTAACTACCCTTCTTCACGGTGAGCTTGACTTTCAAGTTGTGTTTGATAATCTTGTTTACTACTTCAGTTTGTCCATTTGTTTGTGGATGCGCTGGGGACGTATAGTAGTTGTTGATCCCATATTTGTCACACAATTCCCTGAATTTTTGTTGTCGAACTGTGTTCCGTTGTTAGTGATGATGGTGTTTGGTATCCCGAATCTATATAGGATGTTCTTCTTTACTGACATTGGGCCGTATGTCAGCGACTGACGTATAGATGTTCTTCTATACGTCAGTCGCCATATGGGCATGTCAGCGACTGACGTATAGTCGCCCAATGCCAACAGCGTTTGGCATGTTTTGCTCCCTCAGTCGCTGTTGGCATTGGGCCGATTATGTCGATTCCCCATATGGCGAATGGCCAAGGAGAAGTGATACTTTGCAGGCGTTTAAGTGGCTGACGAATGTTGTTTGCAATTTTCTGACAAGCCTTACACCTTGCTGCTACCCTTCTTGCATCGGCGAACAGCGTTGGCCATTAGAACCCTTTTCTTAATGTTTTGTGGGCTAAGCTGATACCCCCAGCATGGTTTCCACAGCTTCCGCTATGTATGCTTTTCAGAATTCCTTTTGCTTCTTCAGGTCCGATACACCTCTGCAATACTCTTGAATAGACTCTCTTGTATAGTTCTCCACTGAGAACTGAATACCTTGTGGCTCTGTATTTTAGTCGTTTTGCTTCTAATGGATCGTTTGGGAGGGTGTCATTGACAAGGTATTCTTTGATTGGTGTCATCCAGTTATCTGTCTCGCTTAAGATTACTCCAACTTCCATCTATTCGGTTATGCTCGGCTGTAGTAGATGGGCCATAGGAACGGTTCTGGGCCAGATGTTAACCGTAGTGGATGCTAGTTTAGCTATGGCGTCGGCCTGTTCGTTCTTTTCTCTTGGGATTTGCACGATTCTGTATTCTTTGAACCGTACTAGCAATTCTTTCGCCAATTTCAGGTAAGCGATCATGCTTTCGTCTCTTGCCTGGTACTCATCCAGCACTTTGAAACAAATATACGGTGTGTATAAAACTATCTAGAGGGGGGGGGGGGGGGGGGGGGGGTGAATAGATTTCAATTGTTATTACCCAATTTTTGCGTTTAGTCAAATTTACGAAAATGCCCCAAACTAGACAATATAATATAACAAGTGTAATATGGTGCGGAATGTAAATAACACTTGATATTTACGTGGAAACCCTCACGGGAAAAACCACGGGCTGTTATGTGCGCCACACACGAACCTCGAATCCACTAATTGAAATGATTACAACCTAATCCCGGTTTAATGATCTAATCCCGATCAATAATCATCACAACTACCTAATCCTGGTATAAATGACCTAGTCCAATTGCTTGCGAATTAAGTAACCTAATCCCGGTCACAACACAAGACTTAATTCTCTAAGAAGAGATAATACAACCTAAGTGAATATTATGAAATATCCAAAAATGCAATTAGAGCTAGGTTACTCTATATGCTTATCTAGGATAATGATTTTGCAATAAATTCAATCATAGATATTAAAAGCTAGATGACATGTCAAATAGCTTAGCTAAACATAGATTATGAAAACCTAGATAGCTATCAAAATACAACACTCAATCATGTCAACACAATAATCTCTATTTTGTATTTAGAATATAATCTAAGAACATACAAATAATATAAGAGATGTCAATGATAAATAAAACACTAATTATATATGATAATAGTGAAGAACTTACCAAAGAATATGTGTTGACCAAAATCCATAAAAGCAAGCATCCTAACTAAGCTAGAAAATGCTAGATGATATTTTGATGCATATGAGAATGGTTTTTGAGTGTTAAAAATGTGTTCTTGATTTGATTTTCTCTCAAATTTCTCTCTTTGAAGTTTAGGGTTCTTGGAGTTAAAGAACATGATTTAGAGGATGAGAAAGTGTGATATTTATAGGCATTAAGAACAGAGCATGTGAAAAGACAAGTTTGCCCTTGAAAACGCACGATCGGCGGTTTTGATCGACGGTTTCAATCGGCGGCCAAGCCGCCATTCACAACCGCCGAATGGCTCCCGAGAAAGGCAGGGGAACAACAGCGGTTTCAATCGGCGGTTTCGAAACCGCTGAACCAACCGTATAATCAAACTCGAGATAAAAATCAATCAGGTATGAAACGGTGGTTTCGGTCGGCGGCCAGCCGCCGATCAAACCGCCGAATCACCAAAAATGGTGAAACCAAAGGAGAAGCCAAGGGCATTCTCCGTAGGCGGTCTTCGCGCTAAACCAAGCACACATTTGTGCAGGCGTGGACGTTTCCCAACATATTCAGCAAACGAATTACAAGACACAAAAACACACAACAAGATATATCAATCAAAGTGCTAGTGTGTAAAGTGACATGTGAAGAGTATTCACACAAATGCAAGTATGCTAAGTGTGTGTGTGCAATCTAAATCTCTTCAAAGAAAACTAAGCACTAGAGATTATACCTTTGGCGTGCTTGTCCCTTAAGGTCTTGAAAGGGCCTTTGAGTATGATCCTCAATCACCTAAACTACCCTTACAAACAAACCCCAACATGTGGTTTGTCCACAAAATAAGCCAATCAATAGAATGAGAATCCTTACACACTTGATTGACAATGACTTGTGAGTTGTTGAAAATTTCTACTTCATTGGCTCTTAAAGCTGTGCAGACTCTCAATCCTGTTATAAGTACTTCGTATTCAGCTTGATTGTTGGTAGCTTTAAAATCAAAACGCAAGGCACATTCTACTGAATCTCCTTCAGGGGTTGAAACCACTACCCCTGCCCCGCTGCTATGCGTGTTTGATGAACCATCAATGTGGAGTTGCCACTAGAATTTTTTCTTTGCTTGTTCTACCATCATCTTGGCTACTTCAGTATCCGGTTCGGTGAATTCTGCCACAAAGTCTGCTACTGCTTGACCCTTAATTGACGCTCTTGGGAGGTATTCTATGTCAAATTCAGTCATTTCAATAGCCCATTTCGTTAGTCTATCGGACACTTCTGGTTTCTGTAAGATTAACTTGAGGGGGCAGTTTGTGTATACTCCAATCTTGTGTGCTTGAAAATACGGCCTTAGCTTCCTAGCCGCCGTTATCAGTGCGAGTGCCATCTTCTTGGTTGGTGAGTACCTTGTCTCAGTGGGTAGTAATGCTTTGCTGGTATAGTACACTGGTTTTTGAATTCCTTTTTCTTCCCTTACTACTGTAGAACTGGTGGCTGCCTCTATGACTGATAGGTATATGTATAATGTTTCTCCCATGATTGGCTTTGATAGTAGCGGTGCTCGGCCAAGGTACTCTTTCAAGGCATGAAAAGCTCGCTCATAATCTTCATTCCATTTGACTCCCTTGCCTTTCTTGAGGGCTTTGAAGAATGGTAAGCATCTATTTGTTGATTTTGCTATAAACCTGTTCAATGATGCTAAACAAACTGTAAGTTTTTGGATATCCTTCAAGGTTTTTAGGGAAACCATATCGGCCAGCGCTTGGATTTTGTCTGGGTTTACTTCTATCCCTCTCTGATGCACCTGATATCTGAGGAACTTACCAGACGGCACGCCAAATACACACTTTATGGGATTCAATTTCATTCCGAATTTAGTCAGCACATTAAACGTTTCTCATAAATCGTCGGTATGTCTATCGATCGTGACACTTTTTGTTAACATATCGTCTACATATACCTCCATGTTTCTTCCTATCTGGTTGGCGAACATCCTGTTGACCAGTCGCTGGTATGTCACCCCTGCGTTTTTCAGGCCGAATGGCATGACAGTATAACAGTATAGTCCTTGGTCTGTGGTGAATGCTATTTTGTCTTCATCTGGTTGGTGCATCTTGATATGGTTGTACCCTTGAATATGCATCCATAAAACTCAATAGCTTGTGTTCAGCTGTGGCGTCGACCAATTGGTCGATCCTTGGTAGTGGGAAACTATCTTTGGGACTGGCTTTGTTTAGATCAGTGAAGTCTACGTACAACCATTCAAGGTGTTTGACCTCTCTGATTGATCCTACTGCGAGCAATTTGGACACTTCTTCCCTTATGGCTGTGCTTCTTTCTGGACTGAAGCTTTTCCTCTTCTGTATTACCGGTTTGCACTTGCCATCTATGGCCAGGTATTGCGAGATCACGTTTGTGCTGATTCCCGACATGTTTTCGTGGCTCCAGGCGAAGATTCCTTTGTACTCTTTCAACAAGTTTGCTATGTCCGTTTTAACTCGTTCGACCAATCTTGTTTTGATCTTGACTGTCTTGTCAGGTTCCCTTTCATCTAGAACAACGGACTCAGTGGGTTCTTCTTTTTCTCTGTCGGCTTTATCTCTTGGATCTAGTTCAAAAGTCTCCAGGTTCTCTTCCTGCACTTCCTCATTAATTTCAAATATGCCCAAGGTCTCTACTCTAGTTTTGTCTTTGAAGATTGATAAGTTGGCACGGTGAGCCATTTCCTGTGACCCCTTGAGTTCCCCGACTCCGAACTCAGTCAAAAATTTTACTTTTAGTGCATGAGTTGAGGTGATTGCTCAGGCTTTATTCAGGAATGGTCGGCCGAGTAAGGCGTTGTATGACTAGTTGTAAATGTCGACAACAACAAAATCTAGTAGGATCGTTCTCCGACACGGTGCTGTTCCAAACCTTATGGGTAGCTTCATGGTTCCCACTTCTGCGCTTTCGAATCCTTTCAACGGTACGTGGAATGGCTCCAAATCTTTTCTGTCCAGTCGCAACTCATCATACACCCTAGCGCTTAAAATATCGACTGAACTTCCATTGTCTATCATTACTCGGAGGACATCCCTATGGGCTATTTGGACTCCCACTACGATTGCATCGTTGGGTTTCACATCAATTCCTTCTGAGTCTTATACTGTGAATGTTATCGGGTCATGTCCTTCCCTTCCCTTCCCTTCCCTTCCCTTCCCTTCTTAGGATTCTTTTGTATGGAATTTATACATTACTTCCCGGACTTCTGACATCCTCTCTCTGTTAATCCTGCTGGTATAAGGTCCGCCAAAAATAGTGTTTATTGCAACGCTTGGGCTGCTTTTCCTCGGGCTTTTTCTTTCTTACCCGCTTCCTCGATGGCTATCTTGTCGACCCCCATGCTTGTCTCCTTTTAAAGTGAAATTTAAGGTGTCCATCTTTGATTAGGCTTTCGATATGATCGCGCAATTGGAAACATTTAGAGGTGTCGTGCCCATGATCCTTGTGGAATCGATAGTATTTCGTTATGTCCCTTCGGGCATTGGTTGATTGTTGTCTTGGATATTTGGCAAGCCCCTTGTCTTCCACCACAGAGAGTATGTCCTCTTGTTCGCCTGTTAAAGGAGTATAGTTGCTATACTTTCCCCAGAACCTATTGGTTCGATTGCTTCCTCTGCTCCCCCTAGATTGACCTTTTTGACTTTTTTCATCTTTTTGGTGGTCGCACGACTGCGCTTTCGTCTTGTCGTCCTATGCTTGGGCTTTGCGTCAGGTTTATGACCATGTACGTAGCTACCCCCTTGCGCCACTTCTTCCTCTTCTGCCAGTGCGTAGTCGCCAGCTATGTCCATCATCTCTTCGTAAGTTTTTGGTCGGTCTCTCCGTAAGTCGAAAGATAATGGACCACTTTGCAAGCCATTGGTGAAAGCAGTGATGACAACTACATCATTGGCATCTTCAATTTAGGCGACTTCCTTTCCGAATCTTGCCAGATATTTTTTGAGTGACTCATTACTTTCTTGTTTCAAATTCGATAGGTGGGCGAGTGATTTTCTTCTTTGCACACTTCCCATGAATTGTCTTACGAACGCTTTACTGAGGCTGGAAAAACTGTTGATGCTTTTGGGTGGGAGTCGCTCAAACCACCTGGAAGCGAGATCGCCAAATATCTGTGGGAATGTTAGGTACAGGAGTCCGTCATTGGATGAATATTGGGCCATGACATTACGGAATCGTCGGACATGCTCTTTAGGGTCCCTGTTTTCTTTGTTTTGTTCAATAGTCGGCATCCTGAACCTCTCTGGAAATTGGGTGCGAGCAATTTGGTCGATGAATGGTCTGTCTGATTCATCATCTGAAGAAATATTATGGCCATATCTTCGAGCCATTGCTGAGACCTTTCTTAATAGTTCTTGTAGGGTGACGCTCCGTTGGCCGGTCGATTCTCCCTTCGGGTTAAGCCGGCTTTTAATTGTTATTCTTCTGTAGTCTTCTTTACCGTCTATGCTCCTACCGGTCCTCTGGTCGTCCGTGCTTTCTGATCTTCTTTGCCGGGCCCTTTTTTACCACAATCCCCTTCTCGGCTGAGGGCTTTTGTCTTCAGATGAGATAGAACGGTGTCTCCATCGGTTTCTTTAGTATGCATTGTCGGGGGCCGTCCCGTGAGTTCGCCCGAGGTCTCGCCTCTCCAAAGATTCCTCATTCAGTACACCTTTTACTTTCTTCTATTTTCTTCCTTCAGAGATCTCAGGATGGTCCTGGGGTGTCCCTTCCATGGACGGTTTCGTTTGGGCATTAAGGGTTGTGATATGGACTTCTTATCGCAATCTTCCTAGCGGATGGTTTCCAGGCGTGTTTGTTGTCAACTCGTAGGGAGAAGAAACCCCCAGGCCTATAGGAAGCGAGAGTCCTATCTTGCTAGCCTCGCTGACCAAATTCATTAATGCGGTTTGGAAGTGTTGTAAAGTCCCTGGATCGACTATCCTGGTTTCTGGTGTTACTGCCGATTGTTCCCCAGTTGTCAACGTTCCATTCCCTGCTGCCACAGCTGCTTCAGGGTCCTGATTACCTCTGGAGTTTCTGTCTTTATTGCTGTTGTTGCTCATGTTTTATGTCTATTTGTGAGGGTTCCTCGAAGTTTCTGTTCAAACAAACCCCCTCCTTCTAGCGCCAATTGTTGACAGCGAATTTTGGATTGCCAAGCGTCCAACAATTATATCGAATTAACTAAAATAAGAACACATGCAAGAACACAGCTTTTACGTGGAAAAACCCTAAGGCAGGGAAAAAACCACGGCGCCTTGTAAGGCAGAAAAATAATACTATGATTAGTTTATAGATTACACACTCAAGAATCTCTCTTTTCCTCTTTAAGTTCCGAACCCCTTTTTCGTGGAGCAGGTGGTTCTATTTATATATACTAACTAGGGTTTTTCCCAATTTATGCCGTGTTGGCGGTGGGATTTTTACTTTGATTCATATTAGGATTTTGATGTTGTAGACGGATTATGATTTGTTTCCTCTTTGGACCTCTCTAGGTCAAGATCGGCTTACCCTTTTCCTTAAGGCGTAATGTCTCTTTAAACCTTGCCCCTGGATGACTCCTTATTGTACGAGGTCTACTGGAGTGAGGTTACTGTTCCTGTGTTTTAGCCGAGTAGGTTTATGCTGAGTAAGTTTATGCGGCGAACACCCTCATTCCTTTTTATTGATTTCCCTTGTCAAGTACATTTCTGGCCTTAGCGAGTACGTCTTTGACTTTTACTAATCTGAGCGACGTGGCTTGCTGGCATGTTGATTGGTCCACTTTTCTTTGTTGACTTGGTCAAAAGGTGACATGGCAATATCCTACTTTCTTTTCATCATCTATGTTGCTAACGTGTCTTCCAGCCGATTATTTATATACAACACCTCATATTAAATTAATGAACTGATATGTTCTGTCCATTAGAAGCGTACTACATCTATCTCATCTTGGCTATATATATACACAATAATTTAATTGTGTGATCACGTGCAATTCATATGCGATAACATTATATATATTTATGATCACATGTAATCATATGTGATCACATATTATTTTTTAAAATTGTATGGTGTCATGTTGCACTCAAGAATGAGCCTATATATATATATATATATTCCTACCATTAAACTAATAAAAAATTTTCAAAGAACAACAAAATCAAAAAATAAAATTAAATTCTATCTAATTATCAAACTGCTATAAACCAACAAAGAAAGATAATTATCTCACCTTTTCACAAAGAATGTCATGATTCTCAATTATTTCTTTCATGTACCTCATGACATAAAATCCACATTCTACATTGCCAGGTTGGATGCGGATGCTTGCAATGATAAAATAAAAATCATAAATAATTTTTTTAATTAATTGTATTCATCGTGTGGTAATTTTTGGTATTACCAAGCGGGATTCAACCAATGCGGAAACTTCTTAGAGATGAGGGAATTGTTTGGAAGTAGGAGATCGTGTTTCAAGGAGGCTTGAAGATCGAAGAAGAATTGAAGAATTGGATTCTGAAAGGAACCGTAGCATGGACCGCGATACAACCAGAAGTGCACAGACAGTGGTACGAACCGCGGCACATTCTAGTGAGATCACGCGGTGTAGACTGTAGCATAGGCAAAAGACACCAATAGCGGTATTTTGAGCGGTGGACTCCAGAGAGATTCCATGGTGTAGGGCACAGGTTGCAAACCGCGACAATGATCCTTTCGCAGGTTCACCTACGGAAACCTTGTTACGACTTCTCCTTCCTCTAAATGATAAGGTTTAGTGGACTTCTCGCGACGTAGCAGGCAGTGAACCGCCCGCGTAGCCGCGATCCGAACACTTCACCAGACCATTCAATCGGTAGGAGTGACGGGCGGTGTGTACAAAGGGCAGGGACGTAGTCAACGCAAGCTGATGACTCGCGCTTACTAGGAATTCCTCGTTGAAGACCAACAATTGCAATGATCTATCCCCATCACGATGAAATTTCAAAGATTACCCGGGCCTGTCGGCGAAGGCTATAGACTCGTTGAATACATCAGTGTAGCGCGCGTGCGGCCCAGAACATCTAAGGGCATCACAGACCTGTTATTGCCTCAAACTTCCTTGGCCTAAGCGGCCATAGTCCCTCTAAGAAGCATAGCTGCGGAGGGGCACCTCCGCATAGCTAGTTAGCAGGCTGAGGTCTCGTTTGTTAACGGAATTAACCAGACAAATCGCTTTACCAACTAAGAACGGCCATGCACAACCACCCATAGAATCAAGAAAGAGGTCTCAGTCTATCAATCCTTACTATGTCTGGACCTGGTAAGTTTCCCCGTGTTGAGTCAAATTAAGCCGCAGGCTCCACTCCTGGTGGTGCCCTTCCGTCAATTCCTTTAAGTTTCAGCCTTGCGACCATACTTCCCCCAGAACCCAAAGACTTTGATTTCTCATAAGGTGCCAGCGGAGTCCTAAAAGTAACATCCGCTGATCCCTGGTCGGCATCGTTTATGGTTAAGACTAGGACGGTATCTGATCGTTTTCGAGCCCCCAACTTTCGTTCTTGATTAATGAAAACATCCTTGGCAAATGCTTTCGCAGTTGTTCATCTTTCATAAATCCAAGAATTTCACCTCTGACTATGAAATACGAATGCCCCCGACTGTCCCTGTTAATCATTACTCCGATCCCGAAGGCCAACAGAATAGGACCGAAATCCTATGTCCAAATTTCCAACCCAAACCCATGTGGCAACATCATATGGGATCTTGGTGATGTGGGCCTATGTTGTGTGTGATGTTGCCACATGGCATTTGGGTTGGAATTTTGGTGGAAAAATTGGGTTCAATAGCATTACTCGTTAAACTAATAACAAGTAACTATAATTGGACATTTTTTTAAATATGAGATTGGGTCTTTGCCTGCAATAGAAATAAGAGTAGCCATACTTGCAGCCCTCCAAATTCCAAAACAGTATGCACACCCTAAATTATATTTTTTTCAAAATTCCAATATTGCCCTTAATAAAACTATCAAATTATTAAAATAATTCGTTTATGAACCAACATGTATCAAAGATAAACAATATTTAAGATTTTCAACATGTGTGATTTATTTTGATCGAAATATATTGAATAACAGCCACAAAATATTTTAAAAATAGAAAATCATTTAATTTAATTTTTATTTTTTTTTAAAGTAAGGACTAAGGAGGCGTGTTTGCATGCTTTTGATTTTATTTTTATAGTTACCAAAAATTTCAAATGAAGGAGAAAAGTAGACAATTGAGAACTCAAAAGGACAAAAGATACACTGGGAATTGAAATAAAATTCAAGCAGATATTCTATTCGTAACGGATTAGATATATAAAATTATTGTAAATATCTCCAATTCGGTCTTGCAATTTACGCTGAAACAGATTTGCTATAGAAGTGGATGCCAACAGCCAATCCCAAGATTAGCACTTAACATAGGAACTAGGTCAGGAGGAGCTTTTTAATCAATTCTAATGTCTTCTCTTGGTTGCAGTGAGGCTGCTTTGGAGGAGTATACTTGACCATGCTGGCAATGGTTGATCATTGATGTATCAATGTATTAATGGTTGATTTTATTTTTATTTTATATTTTAATTATCTTATAATTTATTAGTTTATGTTATTTAACTAAAAGATAAAAGAAAAGGTAATTTTGGTAATACGTGGGGTGTGAATACAAATTATAACATTTTAAAATTTTTAATAGTTGTAAATACAAAAAGAGGTATATATACAATTTTTCAGGGGTGTAAATATCGACACTCTAAAAATAAATGGGAAACAGATAAAAATAAATGAGTTATGATTGAAGACTCATTTCATGTAAATCAAGGCCCGTTTTTACAGGGCCAGGAGTTGCTGCCCCTCTAGAAAGGCCCAAGGTTATTACTAAATCACCGTCCCATTGAAGATTTTCTCCTACAATACTTGCAACAACAAATTTTGTTGTCTTGTCTATCTACACTCCACAGCTTACTTTGTTTTGTTTTCACTGGCCATTCAAAAAACAGAAAAAGCCAATTTTGCGTAAACATTACATCCCACGCGTCCAACTCTTCACTTTAATATACTTGCTCACTTAGAGCATCTTCCACCTAAACTCTATCTCTATCTCTAAAATAGAGTTCCAAGCGGGAATATTCTTCCCAGATTCCATCTCTACAAAATTTTCACTCCCACCACACTCTCTATCCTTACCTCTATCTTTATCTCTATCCCTATTTCTATTTATATATTCAAATAACTTATATTTTCATTATTATTTTTTTACTTTCTTTAATAAATTATTGTTCAACTAAATTTTAACCAATATTATTTATAATAACATTTGTAATTTTATTTTTTTACTTTTGAATTTAAAATAACTAATTTTTAGGTTCTAACATTTTTCAATTAATTTTCTGAACCTACTTATTTCTTTTCTAACATTTATCAACTAATTTTCCCAACATACTTATTTCTTTTTTAACTTTTTCAATCAATTTTTTTTAACCTAATTTTTTAATCCAACCTACATGTTTTTAATATAATTTTTTCAATCCAACCTACATGTTTTAATCCAACACTCACAATTCCTAAATACAACGTAAATCATTTTCGGGTAGATATGAAAGTCATTTGGATGACTTTTCAAAATATTAATGTATTTGAGACATTATCATATATTATGTTGTTATTATTAAAGTTTTTTGTTTTTTGTTTCTACTCTTATTTTAATATTTTTATGTTATTGTAATTTTTAATATTAATATTTTTATTTTAATACTATGTTTCGATTTTTATTTTATTACTGACTTATAATTATTAATATGTAATAAGAGAATTTTTTTATTACATAATAAATTTTTTTTAGAGAAAATCATAACAAAATAATAAAATGAATAACAAATGATAAAGTAAGGTAATTAAAAAATTATTAATTAATATTTTATATTGGACTCATTTTAAAGATCTAGATGAGACATTTTTAATGGTATAATTTTTATGTTAATAAAATTTATTATACATTAATTGAATTTAATGAAAAAGGTAAAAGGATATAAATGGAATATAAAATATTAAAAAGTGAGTTTAAAGTATGAAATTTGGTACTCTAAATTTAGAGTATCAATCTTAGAAACTTTTAAAAAAATTCTTGAAAATATAGTTTTGGAGTATGGTGAGAGCTAGGGGTGGGCGTTTAATGAATCAGTTCATTTTTTAATATAATCAATAAAGTTTGGTTTCTGAAAATATAAACCGATCCCATGAATTTTATAAATGTCAACCGATCAAAAACCAACCAAATTGGACAGTTCAGTTCGGTTCGGTTTTTTTGGTTTTGGTAATACTAGGCCAAATTCATGGTCTTTAATTATTATACATTTTTTCATATTTTAATTATTTTGGGTGTAATACCCCAATTCTAGAAATTTTCCCAAACCTGAAATCCAAGTCCAAACTCATGACCCAGACCCGAATCCGAATCCAAGCTCGAGATAAACATTCATCGGTGTGCATAAAAGTTTGAAGATTAAAAAATATATAATAAAATAAGTTTAAGAGGCAAAAGATGGGCAGCTGGCAGCATTACATTATTTGGTGGCAAAAGTTGGTTGATAGGTGGCGTTATTATGGCAAGAGGTAGGCTGAGAGGTGTTAGAAAATATTATTAAAAAAAAAAAAGGAAATATAAATTAAAAAGGAAGAGGAGAGAGATCAAGAAGGGTCATTCGACAAACATAAAAATAGAAATAAAGAAAAGAAAGAAGAGAAAGAAAAGAATGGGATGAAGCTGAGAGAGATATTGTAGAGATAGAGAGATTAAGGAGGCGTGAAGGGAAAAGAACATGAAATTGAAATACAAAAGAAATAGCAGAAATCAGGGAGAGATTCGAGCAAATAGAAGGAAAGCAGATAAAGAAGATGAGAGAAGGGAGAGTTGGTGAAAGCAAAACAGAAAATCAGGAAGCAAAGAAAGAAAAAGAAAGAATATAAACAGTCAAGAAAATAGGGAAGCAGACCGAGAGATTATAGAGAAATAAGAGAGAGGAGCCGAGAGAGGTGAAGAACTTCTATGATCAGTATTGAGAATTCAGGAAGAATCCATAAATAAATGAATCCAGACGGAATCCAGTCCCAGAAACAGATATGAGCACATGTTCTGTGAGTGGATACTTTTATTAAAAGTTATTTATTTTAGAATTATATGCTAGATTGAGTATTTAGAGATTAATAGAAATAAATGATTTATTCATTTATTTAGAAAATAGATTTCCAGATGAATTAAGATGTTTTAAGAAATGTTCAGATTTCTAGAATTCAGAAATAGATTTATTAGAAAATTAGATATATTGAGCAAGATTTTATAAAGAAGATTAGTATTTGTATTTTCAGACAGATTTCCAAATTTCAATTATTTATGAGATTTTCAGAAAAGAAAAGAAAAGAATATTTATGTATGTTTTAAAGAAAAGCATTGATAAAGAAATATATGTATATTCAGAAAGAGATTTCAAACACCAGATATGTACCCGTTCCCAGCAGTATCAGATTCAGATTGTTGGCCTTTGGGGCTTATGCACATGTGTATATCAGAGTCAGAGTCGCTCTGCACATGTATGACCAGATGTTCAGTCAAAGTCAAAATCGCTCTACACGTGTATGACCAGATGTTTATCCCCCGCTCTGCGTGAGCTCACAGAGATCAGGGACACGTATGACCAGATTTCCCCTGGGTACTAATTTGGTGTAGATTTTTAGATTATATATATTATATATTACACTGATTACGATCAGTAGAGAAAGAAAAGAGATTATCAGATTTACACCAAATATTTGAGAATCAGAAATTTAGCAGGATTTGATTTACAACATTAAATATTTTAGAGAAAAGAGATTTCTTCATAAAGCATTCCAAAGATATTTTTAATGGTTTTGTTGCGTAATTTGTAAAGATTTATATCAACAAATATTTGATTGGAGCAAACCTTTTTATACAGTAATATATATTATTATATAAAACAGTTTTGCAAAGGATATATATATATATATATATATATATATATATTAGATTTGTAAAGAAAGAATGTTTAAAGTTTCTTAAGGAAAAGTATTATTTGATCTTAAGTTTGTAAGTTAGTTTATAAAAGGAAATGAGGATTTTACTATAGTTTTGTAGAAAATGGGTTTTATTTACAGAGAAGAAATTTAGTTAGTTCTCAGCTTGTATAACAGAACAGATTCAGATTACAGAACAGTTTCATAATAAATCCTGATTAGTTTCAGGAAGAGATAAAGAATTCAAAAAGATATAGAAAAAAATACAGTTTTAGAAAGAGATTTATAAATAGATATAGAATTTAGAATGAGATATAGAAACATATTCAAATTAGTTTTGTTTTACGGATTAGATTGAGGTTAGCCAGTATCAATTTAATGAACTACGAGGGCTTTGATCCTTATTGGGTATAGGGTACGTAAGCATTTGGGATATAAATCTCAAACTCAAGCCCACCAGAGAAAGAAAAAGATAAGATTCTCATAGGATTCCCTCATACTCAAGATAGGAGTCGGGGTGGGTCTTGTTATTGGGCCTTCAACCAAATTAAATTATGGGCTTGAATAAATTGAAAATACTAGTTTAAAATAATATTAGCAAAAAAAAAAAAAAAAAAAAAAAAAAATGTTGTGACGCTTTCATAGTTTTATAGTTTTCTGGACTATTGAACTGGGTTTTTTTTTTTTTGTTTAATATATAAGTTGGATCTCGGTTCGGTTTTCCGGTTTGGGATAGCGAACTGGAAAAAAAAAAAACAATTCATTCGATTTTCAAAAAAATGAACCGAACTAAACCGGCCAACATAAGAAAACCGAAAAAAAAAAAAAAAAAAAAAAAAACCAATTGGATCGATTCGGTTTATTGGTTTTTTGCCTATCCCTAGTGGGAGCAAACCATACTCTATTTTAGAGTATGGTGAGAGATGCTCTTACTTACTCTTTAATTACATTCTTATCTTGAAAAAAATCACATTTTATTTCTTTTATTAACTCTTTTGTCATTAATATCAGTCTCTCTCTCTCTCTCTCTCATTTTTCTCTTCGATTTTATAAAATCTAAAATTTTTTATGCCAAATATGAATTTTTATAATGGTTAGTAAGGGAAATCTAGACAAAAAATAAAATAAAATTCGTATATTTAATTTTAAAGTACGATTAAATACAAATTTTTTTTTCATAGAACTTCTTAAAATACTTTGTTATACCTATGTTTAAATTTTGAGGCAATTAAAAGTATTTTTGCAAAATATGAATTTTTATAGTGGAGTAATGGAAATTTGTGCTGAAACTTAAAATTCGAATATTTCATTGTTAAATGCGATTTAAAATACATTATTATACCTATGTATAAATTTTGAGGAAAAAACAAATTTCACAAAACATGAATTTTGTCAAGCATAGTCTTGTGGTTACGGGTGGTAGTTGCACAAGCATTTGCCAAGCATCGCTATAAAAGGCTTGCGGGTAGATTAGGGGGTGCTCACGCCAAAAGTAGTGGATCTGAGGATATCACTAGGATTGAACCAAGAGTGGCGAGTGATAGTGTCCATAGCCTGAGGTTATCGTGAGTGAGAGTCCGATTATCACTTGAGGGTGTAATCGTCATTTCATATAGTGGATTGTTGTGGCTTAAGTGGCTAGCGTGGCTAGTCTTGTGGTTTTTCCTTGTTGAAGGTTTCCACGTAAAAATAAAGTGTTCTTCAATTTCTGCACTTGATTTTTATTGTATGTTTTAATTGGGTTAACTGAAATTAATGTTGACTAATCAAAAAATTGGTAATCATCGATAGTGTTCGAAAAATCTGAAAAATCAGTCGCCTAGGCGCCACCTATACGCTAGGCAGACGCCGGCCATCCCATTTCGTCCAAATCGTCCATATTAGGCGGACAGAAAAAAATTTGACCGATTTTGACCAGTAAATCGACCGATTTGGCCGAAAAATGGGCCTGATCGGAGTCAAAATTGTTGACTCCGACTAGTTGTTCAAAACGTGACCGTCGACAGAAGTTATTTGACCGGTCAAACTGTCTTCGAAGGTCGTCGCCACCGGCGAGTGGGTCATCACCACCCCGACTAGAAGCTTCAGGAGGCACCGGAAAATAAAACCCAGGTGCTCGGTGTCTAGATCTGACACCATTCACGTCGGAAAGAAAAAAAAAAAAAAAAAAACACAGACGAAGATGAAGGTAAGGTTTCAGAGAAAAGAAAACAAAAACATGAGTCTCTTTGTAAAGTAGAGATGAAGAGAGAGAGACATAGAGTGTATGTGTTGAAAATTAAAATATGATTATGGAGGTTAGGTTTACGAGGAAGAAGACGATAAGATAAAGGAAAAAAAATTTGAAATCTGAAAATTGAGAAGAAGTTGAACGGTGAAGAGAGGAGAAAAACTTACCTGCACCCGGTGCAACACTCAGCACATGCTGAGTGTTGCAACCTAGCCAATCAACTGTTGACACCTCATCCAACTCATCCAACTTAGCCATCCAACTCAGCCAACCAACTTAGCAGACCACCCAACCCAGTAGCAGAAGATGACGGCGAGATCCAAGATCGGCGGCAGCGTGAAGCGAAGACGGCAACGGATATGCAGCGACGACACCGCGACGGCGACGCCGGATGTGTAGCGACGACGGCTACGTGAACGGGAGCCTCCCGTTCGCGTAGCCGTCGTCGCTGCACGTCCGCCGTCGTCGTCGCCATCGCTGTGTCGTTGCCGTCGTCGCTGCATATCCATCGCCATCGTCGTTTCACGTGGTCGTCGCCATTATCTTCTGTTGCTAGGTTGGGTGGTCTGCTGAGTTGGTTGGCTGAGTTGGATGGCTGAGTTGGATGAGTTGGATGAGGTGTCAACACTTGATTGGCTGGGGTGCAGGTAAGTTTTTCTCTGAAGAGAGAGATAGAGAGAAAGAGAGACAGTGTATTGTATGGGTTGATTGTTGAAATCTGGAAATTGAAAAGAATAATAAAAAAATATATTTTATGTGTAAGGTTTTTAAAAAGAGGACCTAGCCATCATTAATAATGGTGGGTGAGTGGGTGAGTGGGTGGCACTGTGACCGACCGATTGGATATTTGGTTGTATCTGATGTAATTTAAAAAAGAATTAAAAAGAAGTAAAGTAAAAAATATGAAAAATTTCAACCGTCTAGGCGTCCGTCTACGCCGATCTACCGCCCGATTAGCGCCTAGCGTTTACTAGAACACTGATCATCGATTAACAACCCATTCACCCTCCCCCCCAGGTTGTATTAGACGCACGTTTATATATTTTCACATTTGATTGTTGTTTTGCTATTATCTAAGTATTGGTGGTGATTTAGAATTCACTGAAACTAATTATAGCACAGTGTGTATAAACCTATCTAGAGGGGGGGGGTGAATAGATTTTACGCTTTTTACCCAATTTTTCGTGTTAGTCAAAATTACGAATATACCCTCAAGATAATATAAACAAGCAAGTGTAATATGGTGCGGAAATTAAATCAACACTTGATTTTTACGTGGAAACCCTCACGGGAAAAACCACGGGCTATGTAAGTAAGCCACACTCGAACCTCGAATCCACTAAATGTGCAAACGATTACAACCTAATCCCGGAAGTAATCACACACCTACCTAATCCCGGTATGAGTGAACCTGGTCCAATTTGCTTGTGATGTAAGCAACCTAATCCCGATTGCTACACACAAGACTTACCTTCTCTAGAAGAGAATACAACCCTAAGTGAATATATGTAAATATCCAAAATGCAACATAGAGCAAGGGAAACCTTATATGCTTATCTAAGATGATTAATATGCAATTAAGAACAATCCTAGATATCAAAACTAAATGACATGTCAATTAGTTAAGCTAATCAATATTAAGCACAAAACCTAATATGCTAGCACAATACAACTTCTCAAACATACATCATACTAATCTCAATTTTGTATCCAAAGCATACAAAATAACAATCAAGTAATTAATTGAGATTGCTAGATAAATTAAACACAAAATATGTAAGATATTAGTGAAAAGCTTACCAAGCAAAGTATGATGAAGATTCCATGCAAGATGACATCTAGATGATCTAAGATGATGCTAGATGATGATTGATGATCATGAAATAGTGTTTGAGTAATTAAAAATGAGTTCTTTGTGTATTTTTCTTCTCTTGAAAAATATCCTAAGTATGAAGCATGAATAAGAACTCTTGTGACTGACCTAAAATCAAGTTAGCATATATATAGAGGCCATAAGTGAAGTGAGGTCGTTTTGAAATTTCGCCAGAAAAATACTCTGTGCGCTGGTGGACCTGCGCTGGTGGACCAGCGCTGGTGGACCAGCGCACAAGCCAATTTTGGCTTGAGCGCTGGACGACAGGCGCTGCCACCAGCGCTAGTCCAGCGGTGCACACCTGGGCGATTGGCGCTGGTGGCCTGCGCTGGTCCACACCAGTGCACGACTAGCGGCGCTCCACTGGGCGTTTTGCGCCGGTGAGCGGCGCTGGTGGACCAGCGCACAGCCTACATTTTTGTCCCCACAAGCAATCATGCAAGGGGAACAAAAGTCAATCAATATGCATCCTAAAAGCCTAAATGCTATGATGTTATAAACACAAGATGCAATCATAAAATCAAGCAAGAAGAGATGTAAATAAGCATTGATGCACAACAAAAAGAAACACAACATACAAAGATTAAACATATGCATGAGTTGTGAGTGTGTGCAACTATCTCTTCAAGACAAGTAAGCACTTAGAATATTACCTTTGGTGCTTGTCAATAATGAGGTCTTCAAAGGGCCTAATGCACTAATAACAATATGTAAACTACCCTTACAAAAGATCCCCATTTATGGTTTGATCACGAAATAAGCCAATTAAAAACAACGGGAATCCTTACAATCTCCCCCTTTGGCTATTTCGTGACAAAACCATCACTCACATTGATTCCTCACAAAAAAATAGAAACTACGGGATTACAATGATATTCTACATTACAAAGAGATAAGAGAATGCAACTTGAAGTCTTCAATCCTCTTGTAGAATAATCAATCCCTGAAAAGAGTTTCTAACAATTCCAATTCAAGAAAAGTGTGAGATTAATCATGTGAGAACAATACCAAGCATTTGCATTTTTAGAATTTAGGCACAACATTACCAAATGTATGCAATGAATGATAAATGTAATGCTCCCCCTCAAAGGGTTACTCCCCCTCAATGTATGTTCTCCCCAAAATGCCCTCAAAGGGTTACTCCCCCTCAATGTATGTTCTCCCCAAAATGCACAATAGCTTCTATATTTTGCAACTCCCCTTACCATATCCTACTCCCCCTTTTTGTCATGATATAGGCAAAGGAGTAGTCCCCAACCGGGTCACTCATAGCAACGAGAGATAGAAGCATGTAAGATATGCATATACATATAAGTCACGTTATGCACTTCAATTAATTTGAGAGAAACAAGGAGATTTATTTGTAGAAAATGTGTGAATCCAACATGCTTTGCATACAAGACATATAGCATACAAGTCCAAAATACAATGGTATTTGGCAAAGCAAATGACAAAGGTTTCTAATAAGAATTCAAACCAATTTCACCAATGTCATGGGAAAAGCAAGGATATAGAGATTATTGATTTCAATTTAAGAGTGACTATATCCAACTTTATAAGCGAAACATGGCATGAGCGACTTTGCACCCTATTAGATTTTTCCGGATAAGATATCCGTATGATAGTAACCATGTTCAACTAATAAAGAAAGAGAGACATTTGGAATGTAAATTCCTTTGAATGGATACAAGATCCTTTATTCATTTTGAGTCTCATTAGCTTTCACACAAGTTTTGCATTTTTTAAGAATATGCAATCATCAATTCATGCTTTTCATGTGAGCATGTTGTATGAATTTCATGCTTTTTCATTTAGCATTAGCATGTTATTAAGAAACATCATGTCATGGAGATAACTATAGGTCATTCACATCATACTTCCTATGTAAATCTCCTAGTCCAAAAATGCATGTTTGAACATAAATATGACATGGATTGTAAACAAGCAAGGTTCACACTTATAGAATTGAAAAACATATACATATGTACAACCAAGCTTACTCAAGCAATCAAAAGAAGAGGCATAAGTTATTTCAAATTTTTTGCAAGTTACAAGAATGCAAAATAGCTCTCTTTGCTTGAGTTCCCCATATGGGGTCAATCATAGAACATCACTCCACAAGACATATCCCAATAGATCTACTAAGAGTTTTAAATCGAGTAGCATCTAAGGGTTTAGTAAATAATCCGCAAGTTGATCATTAGTACCTACATGTTCAAGTACTATGCATTTATTTTCAACAAGCTCTCTAATGAAGTGATGGCGGATGTCAATATGCTTAGTTCTAGAATGTTGAACCGGATTCTTGGAAATATTAATAGCACTCATGTTATCACAAAAGAGAGTGAGAGTACCTTGATTGAATCCGTAGTCTACAAGCATTTGCTTCATCCATAGGAGTTGTGTGCATCCACTCCCTGCGGCTATGTACTCGGCCTCGGCCGTGGACAAGGAGATCGAGTTTTGCTTCTTGCAAAACCAAGACACCAAGTTGTTGCCTAGAAAGAAGCAACCGCCCGATGTGCTCTTCCTATCATCACAATTTCCTGCCCAATCTGCATCACTAAAGCCAACTAGACTAGCATTAGTGTCAAAAGAGTACCAAATCCCATAGTTGGATGTCCCATTCACATAGCAAATGATCCTCTTCACGGAAGAGAGGTGGGACTCCTTAGGATCCGCTTGGTACCTAGCACACACACCCACACCCACACTAAAAGATATATCGGGCCTACTTGCGGTCAAATAAAGCAAGCTACCTATCATGCCTCGATATAGAGTTTGTTCCACACTTTTACCACTAGCATCCTTGCTTAGCTTCAAAGTAGTACTCATGGGTGTATCACAATGTTTGGCTTTCTCTAAACCAAACTTCTTCACTAGGTTCTTAGCATATTTGGCTTGGGTTATGAAAATCCCATCATGCATTTGCCTAATTTGCAAACCTAGGAAATAACTAAGCTCACCAACAAGACTCATCTCAAATTCAAGAGACATAACATCAACAAATTGTTGGACTTTGGTGTTGTTAGTGGAGCCAAACACTATGTCATCAACATATATTTGAGCTATGAAAAGCTCATCATTGTCTCTCTTGATGAATAGTGTCTTGTCAACACTACCTCTTGTGTAGTTATTGTCAACAAGAAATTGAGTGAGGCGCTCATACCAAGCCCTCGGTGCTTGTTTCAACCCATAAAGTGCCTTTTTGAGGCGATAAACATGATTGGGGTGGTGTGCATCCACAAACCCCTTAGGTTGTTCAACAAACACTTCCTCTTGCAAGAAGCCATTGAGGAAGGCACTCTTGACGTCCATTTGGTGCAATTTGAACTTGTGCACACAAGAGATGGACAAGAGAAGCCTAATGGACTCTAAGCGGGCAACGGGAGCAAAAGTCTCCTCAAAGTCGATACCCTCAATTTGAGAGTACCCTTGTGCTACAAGTCTAGCCTTGTTCCGCACTATGTTGCCATCCTCATCGGATTTGTTCCTAAATATCCATTTAGTGCCTATGACATTAGTGGTCTTAGGCCTAGGAACTAGAGTCCAAACCTCATTTCTTTCGAATTGGTTTAGCTCTTCTTGCATGGCAAGAACCCAAAATTCATCAATTAAGGCTTCTTCAACCTTTTTGGGTTCAATTTGAGAGGTGTAACATGTATAGCTAATAAGATTAGCAAGTTGGCGTCTAGTCCTAACACCCTCATTTACCTCTCCAATGATATCTTCTTTATCATGGAGTTTCCTAACCCATGGAGCGGGTTCTTTAGAGTCCAAGAGAGGAACTCTATCAATAGGTTGTGTGTCATTATTGTTGACATTAGATGTCCCAACATTAGGTGACACCACAACCTCCTCCAAAGGAGAAACATCACTAATGATCATTAGACTTGAGCCTAGTATCATCAAATACAACATTGGATGATTC
Organism: Acer saccharum; assembly: GCA_030490815.1. NCBI lineage: Eukaryota > Viridiplantae > Streptophyta > Magnoliopsida > Sapindales > Sapindaceae > Acer > Acer saccharum. The sequence goes on along the minus strand of CM059875.1, from coordinate 7,934,835 downwards.
CATAACACTTAGAGTCTTTAAATTGAAAACTCTTTAGGCTCTACTATTTAAGGCATAGCCAATAAAAATACCCTCATCACTCTTAGCATCGAATTTGCCAAGTTGATCACGGTCATTTAAAATGTAGCATTTGCTTCCAAAAGTGTGGAAGTAGCTAACATTTGGCCTCTTGCCTTTCCATAACTCATAGGAGGTGTTTCTAGTACCAGGCCTTAGGAACACTCTATTTCCTATATAGCAAGCCGTGTTGATAGCTTCGGCCCATAGGTTCCTAGGGACATTGTTGCTAAGCAACATCACATGGGCCATCTCTTGAAGGACCCTATTTTTCCTCTCAACAACTCCATTTTGTTGAGGTGTCCTAGGAGCAGAAAATTCATGGGAGATGCCTAAACCATTACAAAAGGTTTCAAAGGTGGCATTCTCAAATTCCCTCCCATGGTCACTTCTAATCCGTTTAATGCTTTTAATATTAGAGTTCATTTCATTTTGAATTTTATTACAAAGCATTTTAAACTTATCAAAAGTTTCGGATTTTTCTCTAAGAAAATATGTCCATGTAAATCTAGAGAAATCATCAACACAAACAAAAATGTATCTCTTTCCACCCAAACTTTCGGTTTGCATGGGACCCATGAGGTCCATGTGGAGAAGCTCAAGTGGCTCCTTGGTGGTGAGATACTTACCTTTTTTGTGCATGCTTTTAGTTTGTTTTCCTTGTTGGCAAGGTCCACAAATACCATGTTAGGATTATGCTCAATAGCAAGAGTGTAATATTGTAATTAACAATCTTTTTCATATTAATAAAGTGATTTCTGGTTTAACAAATCGTATAGCATTTATAGTTTAATATTATAATTGTCAAAGTAAATAATCATAAGGTCTAAAGACTATGAGAAAAGAAGAGTTGTTCGTACATCTGGATATGTATGTGGTAGACACAATTCTTTAGTTAGTCTTGAATATTGTTCACAACTTAAGTTAAAGGTTGGGCACCTTTATCTTGTTAAAGTTGTAGAATTCTTTTGCTAGCATTTGAGTGGGATCAAATGAGATATGATGAGTCTAAAATCATCGGAGTGTCTTCGAGCAAAAGAATCTAGTGCACTGGGTGCATTGAACTGGATCACAATGAAATACTTTATCTATAACCGTCAGTAGATAAAAGTCTTTTCATTATCAGGACAATCGGAGAGTCTATCTTAATCCTGAGATAAATGATGGACTTATGGTTGCAAGTGATATCATTTGAGTTATCAATGAGTACGATTATATCGCATAGTCTATCCTCGATAGTTTGGTGATATTCATTTGTTAATCGATAGAGGACTTCATTTATAGATATGGACATCGTGGCTCCATTTGTTAAATGAGAGTATAATATCATCATATGGATGTTTTGAGGTAATTGGATATTAAATCTCAGCGTTGAGTTTTCGATAGTGTCTATTGAAAACATGGCTTCTGGATAAGTGAAATTTCCCTCAATGTAGTAGTGAAATATACCTAGAGGGGGGGTGAATAGGTATAGGCTCCAAATTCTTCCAATCAAAAATTAATGCGGAAAATTACAAGACAAATGCACACTTGAATAGATTTAGCAAATGAATTGGATTAACTAAGACAAGAGTTAATCAAATTACAAGAAGTGCAATCAATGTAATATATGGAAGATAAAGGAAAGTAAAGCAAAATTGAACACAATGATTTTAACGTGGTAAAACCTCAATGAGGAAACATCCACGGGTTGATACCACAACCACCGGCGAAGCAATTCACTATGATGAAAAGGACTTACACACTCAAGCTACCAACTCATGATATCCGCTCAAGCTATCAACTCCTAGTCTACCCTCGGGCCTAGTGAACCACCTAGCCTACTCCCTATCCGAGATGTGTCCTACACCTCTAGGAAGCAACTTCCTATCCAAGACGCTCACGTCTCTAGGAAGATTTCTTGCTTGCCTATCCGGATCCTCCCGACCCTAGACAAGACTTCCTTGCTTGATTATCCGAGTCCTCCCGACTCTAATCAAGGCTCCCTTGCTCTATCCACAAAGCTTCACTCACTTTGCTAGAGACTTCAACCTAATGCAAGGCTATGATCTAAAGTGATGCAAATGATGCAAGCACAAACAAATTAAGCTAGATGATCAATCAAGCAAAATGTACATGTTCAATGATAGTCTAGAATATGATTTCAACACTCAATCACAAAAGTTATCTAGAAATCAAAACATGCAAAACAATAAGAACAAAGGTATCAATATTCAATTTAGCACACTAAAAACCTAGTTCTTAGATCATGAAATAAAACATAGAAAATAACATGAAGCACATCACATATATGTTTTCTAGAATCAATTTCATGATAAATCAAGTTTAGCACAAATATGTTCAAAACACATTACAAAGCTAAAACTCAATTAACAAATGATCAAATAACCCTAGCATGTGATCTAACATACTTCTTAACAAATTTCATCAATCAAATGGAAAGAATCAATAGTTGATCAAAAATGAAATTGAAAAACAAGAAGTTGAAAAACCAATACTGACCACGGACTGGAAATTGACCTACTGAGAAAAATGCCGAAGTCAACTTGCCTCTGGAAATGCTTGGTTTGTAGCTCTCTTCGAGACCAACAATTTTGGTTTTTGAATCGAATGATTTCGAGTTCGTATGAGAGAGATATGATCAAAACAAGTAAACAAAAATTTTTGAAAAACTGATGCGGGATTGAGGTGTTCTTCAAACAAATTGCATAAGTGATGGAGGGAAGAAGGTTTGATTAAAAGGAGGGAAAAGGAGAAGATTTCCGAGCAAATCACGTGGTGCCACGTCAGCACCCCGTGGGGGGCGCGTGGGGCCCACGGGAGCAGAAGGCTCCCTTGCCTGTGGGGCCCACGGCCTCCCACACGGGCTGGCCAAGTGGCCACACGTGGTTTGCCCACTTCTCGCGCGCTCCCTCGGTTCGTTGCCCCATATCTTGAGCATCCGACCTCCGATTTTGAATCCGTTTTCGGATTACGAACCGTGACTCCCTCACGCATGACTGCGACTACTCAACTTTGAAAAATGGTTGAGAAATCATCTTGGAATCCGATGATGAAATCAACACAACAAATGAGAACGAAAAGTAGCATAGTCAACTTGTTTGGACTCGAAACCTTATGAGTGAGTAACCGAAACGACCGGAACTCGATAAGGCATTAAATAAGAACATGTTCAAGTCCTAAACACAAAATACGAAAACAAATAAACACATATTCACACAAACATGCCATATCAAAGAGATAGTCACAAAGCATGCAATTTCACAATGTTTGTCAATACAAGATCAATGCATGAGCATGCTATGAAGTGTGTGAATGTGTTATACCAAATGTTTGAACCACGATGCAGGGACACACATGTATGAATTGTGTGTGTGTGCGCTAACGCCTTGCAAGAGGGTGGAAGTCAAGTTTTACCTTTGACGATTTTCACCTCTTGAAGACGACTTTTGCACGAGATGTTGCTCTTCACTCTTTGAGCTTCCTTTCTTCAAATAATGTCCTAAGCAACAACTAATACAATCATAGAGTGTTTTGCAATGGAATCAAGCCAATACAAATAGTGAACCTTACAATCTCCCCCTTTGGCTATTCCATTGGCAAAAACACTCAACCTCACCATACAATGTTTCACTCAAATAAACTCAAGATGATAGCATACTCTCAATCTCACATTACAAAGAAATTCCTAGACTAAAAATCTTCAAGTCTTCAAGAATTCCTCTTTCGGTCTTCAAAGTACCTATGAGAGAAAATAGCAACCAAAACAAGAGATCTTCTCTAAAGAAGAATGGTGAGTTATTTAACCAAACAATCAAACAAAGAAGATATCCCTTATCTCATACACAAATGCATTATCTCAAGTGAATAAAATTTGTTCAAGTTAAAGCATTCTCTTAGTTTCCCAATTTCCAAGAACCAACTATCCTTAACATTGTCAAGAAAGAATTCTTTCTCCCCCTTAAGACAAGAATTCTCCCCCTTAAGACAAAGTCACAATTAAGCACAAAGAGGAATAAGATTCACACAATTGGAACAATTTCCACACAAGGTGTGAAGTATACAAAAACTCCCCAATATCAAACATGGTGAGGTATACATTTTCTCCCCCTTTTTGTCAAGGAATAGACAAGGGACACAAGAGATAAAGAACGAGATATTAAGCAAACAAATCGTATAGAAAGCGAAAGTTGAATAAACTAAAGCTCCCCCTTAACATATGCTCCACATATTATCAACAAGTAGATTTGTTCACAAGGGACATCACACAATCACACAATCAAGCAATAAGAGAAAATATTTCATAACTTGTCAAAGTTCAAGAGAGAATCATAGATTTTCATTAATCTCTCAAAAATATTCTCACATTGCTAATGAATCAAGCACATAAGCAAAGTGTGTGTGTGTGAATGCTTCTCAAATATATAGTAGGAGTAATTGTGATATCAACATGCAAACTCTATCCACACCTATCCATCTAAAGCCTTTCCAAAAATAGGTCAAACCGATATTCATCCGGTTTTTGCTTTTAAAATGAATAGATATCAACATATGAGCGTGTGTGTGCATGTGGCTCGTTTTCCCGTTTCTATTTGTCAACCCGAGCTATTTCACAATTCTCAACTATACACCAATAAGCCTTTTAATTTTTCATTACTTTTAGGCTTAGAATCAAAGAATTTTTTTTAATGATTCATTTCAACACTTCTTTGATTTTACTAACAAAAACATATACTCCTCATGGTGGCTTTCACTCATCACAATGGCGTAGCCCTTTCCTACATTGGGTGGCTTCACAACCAAGGTGTGTAGCCCTTTCCATGAGGGTGCTCGTTGATTACTATGTAGTGCCGAAGCAAAATGGATACATACCATAGGTCATCTATCATGTACTTAACAATAAACTTCTAGATGCATCCATTATCTACACATATTCAACCACATAAACTCAAAAACTAAAACATACAAGAGAAGCATTAGTGCACTTTTCAAAAATAAGATTTTCAAGCTTAAGTGCATGATCTAAAAACAATAAAAGATACTTGTTAAAGATCATTACTTCTCAAGTGAGTAGCTCTCAAAAACAATGATATACAATTAAAGTTTTGCTCATCAAGCCACTCACAATCACACAAAGACATCAATCAACACAAATCATGCCAATGGACATTCTAAGAGTTTTAAGCCTCTCTTTGTCCAAGGGCTTAGTGAACAAGTCCGCAAGTTGATTTTTAGTAGGCAAATGCTCTAGAGTAACAATAGAATGTTCAACTAGATCTCTAATGAAATGATGCCTAATGTCTATGTGTTTAGTGCGGGAGTGTTGAACCGGATTTTTAGAGATGTTAATGGCACTTAAATTATCACAATAAAGTGTCATTTTTCCTTGTTCTATCTCATAATCCTTAAGGATTTGTTTCATCCAAAGTAATTGTGTGCAAGCACTTCCGGCCGCAATGTATTCGGCTTCGGAAGAGGAAAGGGAAACCGAATTTTGTTTCTTACTTGACCAAGAAACCAAGTTATTACCAACATAAAAGCAACCGCCCGATGTGCTTTTTCGGTCATCTATGTTTCCCGCCCAATCCGCATCACAATAGCCTACAAGGATATCATTGGTATCAAATGAATAGAATAGACCAAGACTATGAGTTCCTTTGATGTACCTAATGATCCTCTTGACGGCTTTTAAGTGAGATTCCTTGGGATTTGCTTGGAATCTAGCACACAAGCCAACACTAAAGCAAATATCGGGTCTACTAGCCGTTAGGTAAAGTAGACTACCTATCATGCTTCTATAAAGGCTTTGGTCAACACTTTTCCCTTTTTCATCTTTGTCAAGTTTTAAAGTGGTGCTCATGGGAGTTTCAAAATCTTTTCCATTTTCTAGGCCAAATCTCTTAACTAGATTTTTAGCATATTTAGATTGATTCAACATTATGCCCATGCTAGTTTGCTTCACTTGCATACCTAGAAAATAATTCAACTCACCCACCATACTCATTTCAAATTCACTTGACATAACACTAACAAATTCATCAACCTTGGTTTTATTAGTAGACCCAAAAACAATGTCATCAACATATATTTGTGCAACAAAAATATCATGATCATGATGTTTGATAAACAAAGTTCTATCAATGCCACCTCTCCTATATTGGTTGTCAACAAGATATTGAGTCAACCTATCATACCAAGCTCTTGGAGCTTGTTTAAGGCCATAGAGAGCCTTTTTCAATTTAAACACATGATTAGGAGAGTGTGGGTCTACAAAACCCTTAGGTTGTTCAACATACACTTCTTCTTGAAGGTATCCATTGAGAAAAGCACTTTTGACATCCATTTGAAATAATTTGAACTTTTTAATGCATGCAATGGACAACAAAAGTCTAATGGACTCGAGACGAGCAACCGGGGCAAACGTCTCATCAAAGTCAACACCCTCCACTTGAGTGTAACCTTGAGCCACTAGTCTAGCTTTATTCCTCACAATCTTGCCACTTTCATCGGTCTTATTCCTAAACACCCATTTAGTGCCAATTACATTTATATCTTTGGGTCTAGGAACTAAAGACCACACTTCATTCCTCTCAAATTGATTAAGTTCATCTTGCATAGCCCCAACCCAATATTCATCAACAATTGCTTCATTAATATTTTTGGGTTCAATTTGAGAAGTGTAGCAAGCATAGGATATTTGGTTAGCAATTTGATTTCTTGTTCTAACCCCTTCATTTAAATCACCTATGATGTCTCCTTGATAGTGTAAGTTTCTAAGTCTTGGGTGAGAATGTTCAACAACTTGGTCATTTTGTTGATTATCATTTAAAGCATTTTCCAACCCTTGACTTACAACTTCAACATTACTATCAATTTCATCATCTTGACTAGAAATATTACTAGCCACATCAATAGGTGTATTAGTGTCATTTAACATGTTTTCTTTAGATTCATTGACACCATTATCATCACACAAATTAAGCATGCTAAGATCATCTATCTTCACATTGATAGACTCCATGATAGTCTTAGTAGTCAAGTTAAAGACTCTATATGCACGACTATTAATAGCATACCCAAGAAAGAGACCAACATCACTTTTTGCATCAAACTTTCCTAAGTGATCTCTATCATTCAAAATATAACATTTACTCCCAAAAGTGTGGAAGTAACTCACATTAGGCTTCTTGCCTTTCCAAAGTTCATAGGACGTTTGTTTTGTGCCGGGCCTTTTGAAAACACGATTTGACACATAACAAGCGGTATTGACCGCCTCGGCCCATAGGTTTCTAGGGACTTTCTTGCTATTGAGCATGACCCTAGCCATCTCTTGCAAGACACGATTTTTCCTCTCAACAACACCATTTTGTTGAGGAGTTCTAGGTGCGGAGAACTCATGAGAAATCCCTAAACCATCACAAAAATCACTAAATTTTGCATTTTCAAATTTCGTCCCATGATCACTCCTAATGCGACATATTTTCTTGATATCAAGACCTTTTTCATTTTGAACTTGATTACAAAACTTTTTAAAGTAATCAAAAGCCTCGGTCTTGTTTCTAAGAAAATAAACCCAAGTAAACCTAGAGTAGTCATCAACGCATACAAAAATATACTTTTTGCCATTAATGCTCTCGGTTTGAATTGGCCCCATTAGGTCCATATGCACAAGTTCTAAAGGTCTCTTGGTAGCTATGTAAGAATTTTTCTTATGAGGCACTTTGGTTTGCTTACCTAATTGGCAAGGTTCACAAACCACCTCAAGCTTTTTACCAAGATTAGGAAGACCTCTAACAATGCCATGTTTTTCAAGCTTTTTCAAATCTTTAAAATTCATGTGACCCAAACGTTGATGCCACAAATCAAGCTTATTGCACTCATGTGCCATGTTGCATGTGAGAGGATCTATCTCAAGACAATAGCAATTGTCTATAGACCTTTTGACTCTTAGGACGACATCGCCCTTTTTATCAATTATAGTGCATACATCTTTGTTAAAACTAACTTCTTGAAAAATTTCACACAAGTGAGTAATGCTTATCAAGTTAGCTTGTAACCCATCAACATACAAAGTATTGCGAAGTTTAGGCAATCCGAGGATACAAATTGTTCCCTTGCCAAGAACTTGCTTTTTGGTACCATCACCAAAAGTAACCCAACCTCCATCCTTTAAAACAAGATTCTTAAAGAACTCTTTGTTCCCGGTCATGTTCCTAGGGCAACCGCTATCTAGGTACCAAGAATAGGAGGAGTTGGCACGTAAAGCATATTGTGCAACATTACATTTAGATGTGTCTTTTCTAATCCACACATTTTTCACAACATGCTTCTCACTCTTACTTCTAACATGCTTTGACTCAATATTAGACTTTTCAACATGCACCTTGACCTCATTGGTCACATCTTCAAAAATATCAAACAAAGCATTATCAATTTTCTTATGCATAGTAGAGTGAGACACAACACAAGATTTAGCAAGCAAGTCATCAACAACTCTTTCAACAACATGCTTTTCCAAGGTCTTCCTAGGTCTATTACTATATCCATACATGGATGATTGCCTAGGTCCATTCAAAGACATATCATGAAAAGCATTATCAAGTTTGCATTTCCGAATGTACTCAAAGCATCTAGGTCGAATATGTCCTATCATATTACAATGATGACAAATAGGAGTAAATTTGAGAAGTTTACCATTTGCATTTGCTTCCATAGCATTTGGTCTTCTCACAATTTTACCTCTTTGAAGAGCAACCCTTGATGCTTGACCTCTTGCATTTGAGGTTGTTGCTTCTTGATGCTTAAGTTGTTGAGTTCTCCCATTGAACATCCTTGTTGATGAAGAGGCACCTTTGGTAGCTTTCATAGCTTTATCTTGAGAGAGTGTACCTACAATTGATTCAATGCTTGCTTTGACAAAAGTAGATTTGTTAGATGAAGGAGTCTCCTTCTCATTGATATAACCCAAACCTCTTTTGTCACATGGATGCTTTCCACTTTTAATGAGGGTTTCAACTTTATTAGAACTAGATGACATCTTGCTAATCACCCTATTAGCCTCATCAAGTTTCTCACGAAGCATCCTAAGTTCAATGGCATATTTTTCCGCTGTGTTATCACTAAACAAAACATCTTTATGTGATTTATCAAGCCATTGTTCATACTTTTTCTCTTGATTTAAATGCTCATTAATTTTGGATTTAAGCACGTTTTCAAGTTTCTTAGCATTAACAAGAGAACAATCTCTTTGCTCAATTTCTTGCTTCAAGATACCAAGTCTATCATTGCTATCTTTAAGATTCAATTCTAGACTTAGAATCTTGTCTTTAAGTTCATCGAATTCTTTTGAGCCAAGAGCATGATCTTCTAGCTTCTTGTTGAGGGACATATTGACTTTGGATAAACATTCATTTTCAAAAGTAAGATCATTGATCTTTTTCTCATCTAAGTCAATATGTTCAACAAAAGAAGCCACATAGGAATACACTTCCTTAATCATGATTTTATCACAAACAAAAAAAAAACAAAACACAAAAATACTACAAAGAAAGGATCAATCTAAGTGCGTCTAGACACCCGCTCTGATACCAAATGAAATTTCCCTCAATGTAGTAGTGAAATATACCTAGAGGGGGGGGTGAATAGGTATAGGCTCCAAATTCTTCCAATCAAAAATTAATGCGGAAAATTACAAGACAAATGCACACTTGAATAGATTTAGCAAATGAATTGGATTAACTAAGACAAGAGTTAATCAAATTACAAGAAGTGCAATCAATGTAATATATGGAAGATAAAGGAAAGTAAAGCAAAATTGAACACAATGATTTTAACGTGGTAAAACCTCAATGAGGAAACATCCACGGGTTGATACCACAACCACCGGCGAAGCAATTCACTATGATGAAAAGGACTTACACACTCAAGCTACCAACTCATGATATCCGCTCAAGCTATCAACTCCTAGTCTACCCTCGGGCCTAGTGAACCACCTAGCCTACTCCCTATCCGAGATGTGTCCTACACCTCTAGGAAGCAACTTCCTATCCAAGATGCTCACGTCTCTAGGAAGATTTCTTGCTTGCCTATCCGGATCCTCCCGACCCTAGACAAGACTTCCTTGCTTGATTATCCGAGTCCTCCCGACTCTAATCAAGGCTCCCTTGCTCTATCCACAAAGCTTCACTCACTTTGCTAGAGACTTCAACCTAATGCAAGGCTATGATCTAAAGTGATGCAAATGATGCAAGCACAAACAAATTAAGCTAGATGATCAATCAAGCAAAATGTACATGTTCAATGATAGTCTAGAATATGATTTCAACACTCAATCACAAAAGTTATCTAGAAATCAAAACATGCAAAACAATAAGAACAAAGGTATCAATATTCAATTTAGCACACTAAAAACCTAGTTCTTAGATCATGAAATAAAACATAGAAAATAACATGAAGCACATCACATATATGTTTTCTAGAATCAATTTCATGATAAATCAAGTTTAGCACAAATATGTTCAAAACACATTACAAAGCTAAAACTCAATTAACAAATGATCAAATAACCCTAGCATGTGATCTAACATACTTCTTAACAAATTTCATCAATCAAATGGAAAGAATCAATAGTTGATCAAAAATGAAATTGAAAAACAAGAAGTTGAAAAACCAATACTGACCACGGACTGGAAATTGACCTACTGAGAAAAATGCCGAAGTCAACTGCCTCTGGAAATGCTTGGTTTGTAGCTCTCTTCGAGACCAACAATTTTGGTTTTTGAATCGAATGATTTCGAGTTCGTATGAGAGAGATATGATCAAAACAAGTAAACAAAATTTTTGAAAAACTGATGCGGGATTGAGGTGTTCTTCAAACAAATTGCATAAGTGATGGAGGGAAGAAGGTTTGATTAAAAGGAGGGAAAAGGAGAAGATTTCCGAGCAAATCACGTGGTGCCACATCAGCACCCCGTGGGGGGCGCGTGGGGCCCACGGGAGCAGAAGGCTCCCTTGCCCGTGGGGCCCACGGCCTCCCACACGGGCTGGCCAAGTGGCCACACGTGGTTTGCCCACTTCTCGCGCGCTCCCTCGGTTCGTTGCCCCATATCTTGAGCATCCGACCTCCGATTTTGAATCCGTTTTCGGATTACGAACCGTGACTCCCTCACGCATGACTACTGACTACTCAACTTTGAAAAATGGTTGAGAAATCATCTCGGAATCCGATGATGAAATCAACACAACAAATGAGAACGAAAAGTAGCATAGTCAACTTGTTTGGACTCGAAACCTTATGAGTGAGTAACCGAAACGACCGGAACTCGATAAGGCATTAAATAAGAACATGTTCAAGTCCTAAACACAAAATACGAAAACAAATAAACACATATTCACACAAACATGCCATATCAAAGAGATAGTCACAAATCATGCAATTTCACAATGTTTGTCAATACAAGATCAATGCATGAGCATGCTATGAAGTGTGTGAATGTGTTATACCAAATGTTTGAACCACGATGCAGGGACACACATGTATGAATTGTGTGTGTGTGCGCTAACGCCTTGCAAGAGGGTGGAAGTCAAGTTTTACCTTTGACGATTTTCACCTCTTGAAGACGACTTTTGCACGAGATGTTGCTCTTCACTCTTTGAGCTTCCTTTCTTCAAATAATGTCCTAAGCAACAACTAATACAATCATAGAGTGTTTTGCAATGGAATCAAGCCAATACAAATAGTGAACCTTACAATAAGTCAAAATATCCAAGTTCAAAACGTGGTCATATGAGTAAATATGGTAACTTGGAGAGTTATAGGCGGTCTATGAACTCTTGGCGATTACTGATATTAATCACGATGATACACTATCTCCAATATGATTGTCTAGGGTATGAATGAGGAGCATCTTCCTTTTCTGTCTTTATTTAAGAGTTCAATTTTAGCTCTTTAGTGGAATGAATTAAAATTAATGGATCGGACCTAAGTGAATCATTTGTTGATTGTGATTAGGTTATGTCTATTGAAGCTTAAATTTAGATAGTCCGCCAAGATCCCCAATCCACACGGACTTGCATGGATCACTTGATATATTCTACCGGACCAATTTAAGGGTCCATCTAGAATTGCATTTAATATATTAAGAATATAATTTGCACATTATTTATGTAATGGGCTGCTCAATTATATTAATATATTAATGAATGAAATGTGTGCTTGTTTGTTTTAGTAAGAATGGGTCTGGTTCACATGTGGGCTTTTTATTTAAAGTCCAATGGATTAAATGAAATAAGAAAATAATATATAGCCCATTTATTTTAAGTGGGGCGGCAAAGGTGAATTAATTAACCTAATATATTATTTTGTTTCATTGTTTAATTAAATAAGAATTAATTAATTTATTAATTAATTGTTTAATTAAGAAACAAATCTTTTCTGATTAGGAAATATGATTCCTAGAGTTATACTATTGGTAGTAGTATACTAAAGTTAAAAGACTTGTTTGATAAGAAAATAAATAATTAATTTTATTTATTTAATCAAATAAGAAGTCTTTTTATTTAGTCAAATAAAAGATTTATGAGTTGGATTAGGGTTTGGAAGTCTTAAACTAAATAGGAATTAGGGTGCAATACAAACTCCTTTTTGGCTTGAGTATTGCGGCAACCCTAGTCCCTTTTAGGTTATTATTTTCGGCCACCCTAATAGAAAGAGAGAAAGAAAATTTTGCCACCTATATATGTGGACTTATACAATTCGGCCACTCTAGGGTTTTGGGTGCTTGATTCTATTTTCTTCTTCTTCTCAATTCATAGAAAGATTATTTTTATTCTACTAAAAACATAAAAGAGTGATAGATTATTCTTTGATGGTACACTATTTGCTTGTTCATCAATAAGCTTGTGTGTACAACATCGATTTAGGTTCACGCGAGTTTCGATCATAAGATTGAGAACTCAAAAGTGACCGGAATAATTTTAGTCTTCTTTTGATTGTTTTTTGTGACTAACAAAGAAAAGAAAAGTTTGTTTGTCCATTCACAGGTTTGCAATTCAAAGAAAAGGGAGACCACGCTCCTAGGTGATCCACGTTCGTGCTAGGATTGAAGATCTTGCGGATTACCATCGATGTAAGTCAATCGGATCACGCGACAAAAGGTATTCTTTTTTTGTTAGATAATATATATGTTTAATTGATTAAAGGGTTTAAGGTTCATAAAAAGGAAAAATTTTAAAAGTTACTAAATCTATTTTTAGTCTCGCTTCCGCTGCGTGTACTGGTATTTTTCCCTACAATTGGTATCAGAGCCTTGGTTGAACCCTTTTAATTAATTAACGTATATATACGTGGATCGATTTCTTTTTATTGTGATTATGCATGTTTAGAAAGAGATGGCACTCTAGGTATTCGCATATATAATTACATGTGATGTATGGATTTATATATGTTTATGTGGATTGTTATTGCTCGATTTTGGTCCTAGATTTTCAATGTATTTTTGTTATGGAATTGTAACAAGAAGGGTGGTCTATTATCGCCATAATTCCTTCTTGGTAGTTGATAGGTTTTATTTTTTTTTTTTATTAAAAAGGTGCAGTATTTTTTTTTAGGTTTACTGCTGCAGTTTTTTTTATTTAATTATTAGTGCAGTTTTTATGTGTAAAATACTGCAGTGAATAAAAAAAAAAAAAAAATTTAATACTCCAGTATTTATTATTTTATACTGCTGTAATATTTTTGGGTATTGAATATTCGAAGATACGAAGAAAAACGATGCAACCGGAACCGAGAACGAGCACCGTGCGCACCCTAGGAGTGGATTGGGCTGCGCATGGCAAGCCCAAACCTTAGTGGGCTGCGCATGGCAGCCTTGTGTGGCCTTATGGGCTGCGCATGGCAGCCCCTTTGTGGGGTTGTGGGCTGTGCACGCCCATGGGAGTGGGCCGAAGGATGAGCGTATGGTTGATGGGCCACTTGAAGATCTTGTATTCCTAAACAATTGTAATTTACTTGTTTTTCTAGGATGGGCCAAAATTGTTGCTATTTAATTTATGCTTAAATATTACAATATTTGTTATTGTATGATAACATGACATATAGAATAGGAGTGCCACTCATATATCTCTTTTGGTATGAACATGCATTGAATGATTTAGGTATCTAAATTGGCATCTAGATAACTTGGTAAATCATTCTATGGGATTTAATCACATGCCTTAAATAATTGAGTGGGAGAAGGTGTTTTTGTAACACCTATGGCCTCCAAGGTTAGTTGAGCTTTATTATTTATTGGTAATCCCCCCAAGGGGCGTCCATGAATGGAATTTAGCAACATACTTCCTTACAAGGATAGACTAGACAATGGACTCAAACGAGATCTACTCCCCAAGGAGGGATTTTCGTGAGAGAAAATTGAGGGTTGATATCTTGGTAACACACTGAATGTAATTTTATTGATATCCTCCCAAGAGTTCTTGTCAATAAAATTGCAAGGCTAAAATTGAAAACGCTGGTTGTTATGTTAACAATTAGGTGGGACCTAGTCTAACTAGTAAATGGTGCGAACTCCCAAAGGAGGCGTAACATTTATGGGTGTTGGATCACCGTTGAATTTTATGATTGAGTTATTTATTTAATTCAAGATAAATATTTAAAAGTACTTTATCATGATTATTTACTTATATATGTTTTGTTTTATTCAGAAATCATGACCCCATCACTTATAACTGGAGATAACACTTTAACTGGAGATAATTATGTCACATGGAAAAGGAAAATTGGGTTGTTGCTGCAAAGTGAAAAACATAAGTTTGTTCTAACTACTCCTAAACCACCTGCTCCTAATAATGAATCTAGCATAATGTATAGAGATGAGTATGAGCAGTGGAAGACTTCAGATGATATGGCAAAATGTTACATTATGGCCACTATCTCTGACGTGTTGCAACAGTAGCATGAAGGAATGGAGTCCGCTGCTGATATAATGATGTCTCTAGAGAAGATGTTTGCTATGAAGTCTAGGACGACTAAGAGAGAGGCAGTGACTGCTTTTATGAATCTTAGGATGAAACCTGGACAGGCTGTGAAGGATCACATGATGAAAGTCATAGCACATCTCAACATTGCTGAACTGCATGGCGCTGAGATAGATGGTGAGACAAAGATTGATATGGTTGTCAATTCATTGTCAGATTCCTTTGATCAGTTCAAATTGGACTACACTTTGAACAAAAAGGAATACACCTTACAAGGCCTGATGCAAGATGTTCAAAGTGCTGAAAAGATCCTTGTGAAAGGCAAAGGTCAAGAGATTCATATGGTTGGTAAAGTTGCTACTGTTAAGGCCCGTCAAAAGGTCAAGAAACAACAGAAGAAAAAGCAACTTGGGCCTACCAAGAAGGAGACCAAGAAAGTAACCAAGATCAAAGGGAAATGCTTCCTTTGTGGTGAAAAGGGACATTGGAAGAGAAATTGCCCAAAGTCCCAGAACAAGAAGGAAGAAGGTAATTTGAATTATCTTGAAACATGTTTTTTGGCTGATTCTACAGATTCTTGGATCATAGACTCAAGAGCCACTAATCATGTTTGTTATTCCTTGCAAGGGTTCCAAGAAAGGAGAAGGCTGAATAAGAATGAAATCAATTTGCGCTTGGGCAACGGAACGTTAGTGTCTGCAAGTGCAGTGGGAGATATTAGAGTTTGTTTGGATTCTAGAAGGCATTTAGATTTAATAGACGTTTATTATGTACCTCAATTCAAGAGGAATTTAATTTCAGTTTCTTGTTTGAATAAATTTGGATATTCGGTTACTTTTAATAAAGTTTTTATTATTAGTAAGAATGACAAAATTATTTGCCAAGGTATATTGGAAAACGGTCTATACTTTTTGCATAGAAATATCTCTCACTCGTTAGACACAGAATTAACGGAACCTAATCATAAAAGAGTAAAATTATCAATAGATGAAACCTACCTTTGGCATTTACGCTTAGGTCATATTAACCTTAATAGGATTAAAAGATTGGTATGTGATGGACCTTTGAGTGACTTAAAGGTTGATGATCTACCAACTTGTGAATCTTGTTTGGAAGGTAAAATGACCAAAAGGACGTTCTCTGCCAAAGGTACAAGAGCCACTGAATGTTTAGGATTGATACACACTAATGTATGTGGACCTATGAGCATTCAAGCTAGAGGTGGATATGAGTACTTCATCACCTTCACAGATGATTACTCGAGATTTAGTTATGTGTATCTCATGCGACATAAGTCGGATGCTTTTGACATGTTCAAAGCATTCAAAGCTGAAGTGGAAAATCAGCTTGAGAAACACATAAAAATCTTGAGATCTGATCATGGTGGAGAATATCTATCTGGTGAGTTTCAGCAATATCTTATTGATAATGGGACAGTTTCTCAGTTTTCTGCACCAGGAACACCTCAACAGAATGGGGTAGCAGAAAGGAGAAATAGAACTCTTTTGGATATGGTTAGGTCTATGGTGAGTTATTCAACACTTCTTATTTCTTTTTGGGGATATGCTTTACAAACTGCTATATACATTCTAAACGATGTACCATCTAAGTCTGTTCCTAAAACACCGCATGAGTTGTGGACTGGGCGCAAGCCTAGTTTACAACACTTAAGGATATTTGGTTGTCCTGCGCATGTGTTAAAAGGAAAGACAGAAAAGATGGAGTCCCGTTCAGAAACTTGTATATTTGTAGGGTATCCAAAAGAAACTAAAGGATATTATTTCTATAGTCTTTCAGATCTTAAAGTATTTGTTTCGACAAATGCTAAATTTCTGGAAAAGGACTATATGAATGATTTTGTGCCTAGAAGTAGAATTGTCCTGAATGAGATGTCAGGAGATACAATTCCACGAGAGGTTACACAACCAAACCCAATTGTAAGTTCCGATCCAACACAAGATCAACAACCTACCATTCCTCGTTGTAGTGGGAGGGTTAGAACACAACCCGAAAGATACATCGGTCTGGGAGAATCAGTGGAGAATCTCCCGGGCGACGATGATCCCTATACGTACAAGGAAGCTATGGAGGATGTTGATAGTCGCCATTGGCAAAAGGCAATGCAATCTGAGATTGAATCTATGTTCGATAACAAAGTCTGGTCCCTTGTAGACTTGCCTAAAGGGATAAAACCCATTGGGTGCAAGTGGGTATACAAGAGGAAAAGAGGTATGGATGGAAAGGTGGAAACCTTTAAAGCTAGATTGGTAGCTAAAGGGTATACACAGAAAGAAGGTATCGATTACGAGGAAACCTTCTCTCCTGTGGCCATGCTTAAATCCATTAGGATACTCTTATCCATTGCAGCATCTTTAGATCTAGAGATTTGGCAAATGGACGTCAAGACAGCTTTCCTTAATGGAAGTCTTGACGAAAGCATCTACATGATGCAACCAGAGGGATTCATTGAAAAGGGCCAAATGGAAAAGGTATGCAAGTTGCAGAAATCCATATATAGATTAAAGCAAGCATCCAGATTCTGGAACATAAGGTTCGATCAAGCTGTCAAAGGTTTTGGATTTATTCAGAATCCTGACGAACCTTGTGTATACAAAAGGATTAAAGGTGACAGGTTGGTTTTCCTGATTCTTTATGTTGATGATATACTACTCATTGGAAACGATGTAGGTGTATTGACATCAGTAAAAGAATGGTTAGCAAAACAATTTGATATGAAGGACTTAGGAGAAGCAAGTTTTATTCTAGGTATCCAAGTAATAAGGGATAGAAAGAATAGAACGATTGCATTATCCCAAGCTTCATACATAGACAAGATCTTGTCTAGGTTTTCCATGCAGGATTCCAAGAAAGGTATGTTACCTTTCAGACATGGAATCAAGCTTTCTAAGGAACAAGTTCCTAAGAATAAGCATGAAGAGCAATTCATGAGTAGAGTTCCATATGCCTCGGCAGTTGGAAGTCTCATGTATGCAATGCTCTATACTAGACTAGATATTTGTTTTGCTGTTGGCATAGTTAGCAGGTTTCAATCGAAACCTGGTCCTGATCACTAGACGGCAGTCAAGCATATTTTCAAGTATCTTAAGAGAACGAGAGATAATATGCTTGTATACTCTAGAGGGGATTTGATTCCTGTTGGGTATACAGATTCTGATTTCCAATTAGATTCTGACTCCAGAAAATCCACATCAGGGGCTGTGTTTACTATTGGAGGAGGAGCAGTTATATGGAGGAGTATCAAGCAATCTTGTATTGCTGATTCCACCATGGAAGCTGAGTATGTTGCTGCATGCGAGGCTGCCAAAGAGGCTGTTTGGCTCCGCCAATTCTTAATTGACTTGGAAGTGGTTCCTAGTGCGAATAAGCAGATCACTATCTACTGTGACAACAGTGGAGCAGTGGCTAATTCGAAAGAACCAAGAAGTCACAAGAGAGGTAAACACATTGAAAGAAAGTATCATCTTTTAAGGGAGATTGTTCAAGGAGGTGAAGTGACGATTACCAAAATCGCGTCAGCAGAAAATCTAGCAGATCCCTTCACAAAGGCTCTACCTCAGAAGAGTTTCGATGGGCATCTAGAGAACATGGGCATGAGAGATATGACACATTTGCTATAGCGCAAGTGGGAGATTGTTAGGATTATGCTCAATAGCAAGAGTGTAATATTGTAATTAACAATTTTTTTTCATATTAATAAAGTGATTTCTGGTTTAACAAATCGTATAGCATTTATAGTTTAATATTATAATTGTCAAAGTAAATAATCATAAGGTCTAAAGACTATGAGAAAAGAAGAATTGTTCGTACATCTGGATATGTATGTGGTAGACACAATTCTTTAGTTAATCTTGAATATTGTTCACAACTTAAGTTCAAGGTTGGGCACCTTTATCTTGTTAAAGTTGTAGAATTCTTTTGCTAGCATTTGAGTGGGATCAAATGAGATATGATGAGTCTAAAATCATCGGAGTGTCTTCGAGCAAAAGAATCTAGTGCACTGGGTGCATTGAACTGGATCACAATGAAATACTTTATCTATAACCGTCAGTAGATAAAAGTCTTTTCATTATCAGGACAATCGGAGAGTCTATCTTAATCCTGAGATAAATGATAGACTTATGGTTGCAAGTGATATCATTTGAGTTATCAATGAGTACGATTATATCGCATAGTCTATCCTCGATAGTTTGGTGATATTCATTTGTTAATCGATAGAGGACTTCATTTATAGATATGGACATCGTGGCTCCATTTGTTAAATGAGAGTATAATATCATCATATGGATGTTTTGAGGTAATTGGATATTAAATCTCAACGTTGAGTTTTCGATAGTGTCTATTGAAAACATGGCTTCTGGACAAGTCAAAATATCCAAGTTCAAAACGTGGTCATATGAGTAAATATGGTAACTTGGAGAGTTATAGGCGGTCTATGAACTCTTGGCGATTACTGATATTAATCACGAGGATACACTATCTCCAATATAATTGTCTAGGGTATGAATGAGGAGCATCTTCCTTTTCTGTCTTTATTTAAGAGTTCAATTTTAGCTCTTTAGTGGAATGAGTTAAAATTAATGGATCGGACCTAAGTGAATCATTTGTTGATTGTGATTAGGTTATGTCTATTGAAGCTTAAATTTAGATAGCCCGCCAAGATCCCCAATCCACACGGACTTGCATGGATCACTTGATATATTCTACCGGACCAATTTAAGGATCCATCTAGAATTGCATTTAATATATTAAGAATATAATTTGCACATTATTTATGTAATGGGCTGCTCAATTATATTAATATATTAATGAATGACATGTGGGCTTGTTTCTTTTAGTAAGAATGGGTCTGGTTCACATGTGGGCTTTTTATTTAAAGTCTAATGGATTAAATGAAATAAGAAAATAATATATAGCCCATTTATTTTAAGTGGGGTGGCAAAGGTGAATTAATTAACCTAATATATTATTTTGTTTCATTGTTTAATTAAATAAGAATTAATTAATTTATTAATTAATTGTTTAATTAAGAAACAAATCTTTTCTGATTAGGAAATATGATTCCTAGAGTTATACTATTGGTAGTAGTATACTAAAATTAAAAGACTTGTTTGATAAGAAAATAAATAATTAATTTTATTTATTTAATCAAATAAGAAGTCTTTTTATTTAGTCAAATAAAAGATTTATGAGTTGGATTAGGGTTTGGAAGTCTTAAACTAAATAGGAATTAGGGTGCAATACAAACTCCTTTTTGGCTTGAGTATTGCGGCAACCCTAGTCCCTTTTAGGTTATTATTTTCAGCCACCCTAATAGAAAGAGAGAAAGAAAATTTTGCCACCTATATATGTGGACTTATACAATTCGGCCACTCTAGGGTTTTGGGTGCTTGATTCTATTTTCTTCTTCTTCTCAATTCATAGAAAGATTATTTTTATTCTACTAAAAACATAAAAGAGTGATAGATTATTCTTTGATGGTACACTATTTGCTTGTTCATCAATAAGCTTGTGTGTACAACATCGATTTAGGTTCACGCGAGTTTCGATCATAAGATTGAGAACTCAAAAGTGACCGGAATAATTTTAGTCTTCTTTTGATTGTTTTTTGTGACTAACAAAGAAAAGAAAAGTTTGTTTGTCCATTCACAGGTTTGCAATTCAAAGAAAAGGGAGACCACGCTCCTAGGTGATCCACGTTCGTGCTAGGATTGAAGATCTTGCGGATTACCATCGACGTAAGTCAATCGGATCACGCGACAAAAGGTATTCTTCTTTTGTTAGATAATATATATGTTTAATTGATTAAAGGGTTTAAGGTTCATAAAAAGGAAAAATTTTAAAAGTTACTAAATCTATTTTTAGTCTCGCTTCCGCTGCGTGTACTGGTATTTTTCCCTACAATTGGTATCAGAGCCTTGGTTGAACCCTTTTAATTAATTAACGTATATATACGTGGATCGATTTCTTTTTATTGTGATTATGCATGTTTAGAAAGAGATGGCACTCTAGGTATTCGCATATATAATTACATGTGATGTATGGATTTATATATGTTTTATGTGGATTGTTACCAAGCCGTAAAAGTAGTTACTGTATCTGTAAAAGTAGTTACAAGCTAAATTTTTTGGAAAAACCCTTAAGTAGTTACCAAGCCGTAGAAGTAGTTACCGGATTCGTGAAAGTAGTTACTGCTACCATATAAGTAGTTACAAGCTAAATTTTTTGGAAAAACCCTTAAGTAGTTACCAAACCGTAAAAGTAGTTATCGCTACCGTATAAATAGTTACAAGCTAAATTTTTTGGAAAAACCCTTAAATAGTTACCAAGCCGTAAAAGTAGTTACCGAAACCGTGAAAGTAGTTACCGCTACCATAAAAGTAGTTACAAGCAAATTTTTTTGGAAAAACCCTTAAGTAGTTACCAAGCTGTAAAAGTAGTTATCACACCCGTGAAAGTAGTTACCGCTACCGTCAAAGTAGTTACAAGCAAATTTTTTCGAAAAACCCTTTAGTAGTTACAAAGCCGTAAAAGTAGTTACCAGATCCGTGAAAGTAGTTACCGCTACTGTAAAAGTAGTTACAAGCAAATTTTTTTAGAAAAACCCATAAGTAGTTACCAAGCCGTAAAAGTAGTTACCAGATCCGTGAAAGTAGTTACCGTTACCGTTACCGTTACCGTAAAAGTAGTTACAAGCAAACTTTTTTGGAAAAACCCTTAAGTAGTTACCAAGCTGTAAAAGTAGTTACTGAAACCGTGAAAGTAGTTGTTGTATGTATAAATTCGCCAAGCAGACACGTCATCAAAAGAGTCAATAAATGCTGGAGAAAAGGTTACCACGTCACCCGTTGACTGGGTCAAAGGAGAAAAACATGACCAGTTAGTATGTCAACGTCTTAAGCCAATAAGTCAAAGGTGTGGTCGCCAGAGCTAGACACATACTCGCCAAAGCAAGAAACGCGGTCGCCGAAGGGTAATATCCAGGAGTGAAGGTATTCGCTGCATCAGCATACTGGGCCAGAATTGACTCGGCGGAAACACAGAAATAAAACCGTGACTTCTAAGAAAACCCATAACAACGAGAAATTATAAGAAGAGGAGGGAAGACTAAACTCAAGACGGAGAAGTCAGAATAAAAAGGAAATCCTAATCCATTACAACGTGGGATTCCTAAACGCAAATCAAGGAGGAAATCCTACCACCAACACAATTAGGACTAGGGAAAACCCTAACTATCATGTATAAATAGAACCACTTATCCCACAAGGGAAGAGTTCAGAAACAGAGAGAAGAGAGCAATTGTATGAGAGATCTAAGTGTGTAAACAAAGCAATAAGTCTAGTATTATTTTTTTGTCCTCTGGGGCACCGTGGTTTTTCCCATTCAAGGGTTTTCCACGTAAAACCTGTCTTTTGTATGCATTGATTATTTTCTCGTTTTACATTGAATTGATATAATTGTTGAGTGCGTGGCAATCCAAATTTCACCGTCAACAGTAGTTACCAATACCGTAAAAGTAGTTACAAGCAAATTTTTTTCGAAAAACCCTTAAGCAGTTACCAAACCGTAAAAGTAGTTACCACTACCGTAAAAGTAGTTACAAGCAAATTTTTTTAGAAAAACTCTTAAGTAGTTACCAAGCCGTAAAAGTAGTTACCACACCTGTGAAAGTAGTTACCGCTACCGTCAAAGTAGTTACAAGTAAATTTTTTTTGAAAAACCCTTAAGTAGTTACCAAGCCGTAAAAGTAGTTACCAGATCCGTAAAAGTAGTTACCGCTACCGTTAAAGTAGTTACAAGCAAATTTTTTTGGAAAAACCCTTAAGTAATTACCAAGCCGTAAAGTAGTTACCACACCCGTGAAAGTAGTTACCGCTACCATCAAAGTAGTTACAAGCAAATTTTTTTGAAAAAACCCTTAAGTAGTTACCAAACCGTAAAAGTAGTTACCAGATCCGTGAAAGTAGTTACCGCTACCGTAAAAGTAGTTACAAGCAAATTTTTTTTGGAAAAACCCTTAAGTAGTTACCAAGCTGTAAAAGTAGTTACCAGAGTCGTGAAAGTAGTTACCACACCCGTGAAAGTAGTTACCGCACCCATGAAAGTAGTTACAAGCAATTTTTTTTGGAAAAACTCTTAAGTAGTTACCAAGCCGTAAAAGTAGTTACGAGAGCCGTGAAAGTAGTTACTGCTACCGTAAAAGTTGTTACAAGCAATTTTTTTTGGAAAAACCCTTAAGTAGTTATCAAGCCGTAAAAGTAGTTACCACACCCGTGAAAGTAGTTACCAAAAAAAAAAAAACCAAAATAATATAATTTATTCTAATAAAATATCTACATTTTTTTGTAATTTTTTTCGGATTAAATTATTTTTTATTATTATTTTATCTTTTTTTATTTATTTTTATAATTA
The DNA here is from genome assembly GCA_030490815.1 of Acer saccharum. Lineage (NCBI taxonomy): Eukaryota > Viridiplantae > Streptophyta > Magnoliopsida > Sapindales > Sapindaceae > Acer > Acer saccharum. The sequence continues at coordinate 7,911,375 of CM059875.1, read as the reverse complement.
ATAATGTCAAATCAATGTATATATTATTATTTTAATAGGTTAATGGCAATAGCAGATTGCCAACCTGAACTATTCATGCTTAAACCCTATTTTTTTTGCTTGCACCATGTAGTGATTTTCTTTAGCTGCATGGTAGCCAGCCCCTACAAGGGCTATCACTTGATTTGTGACCTTTAAATTTGGTGCAGTGTGCTTGATGAGTCTTTTCAAATTAATTAATGCTAATCCAATCAGATAGAGTAATGCTGCAAAGTAAATATTATTGCAATGATATGATGATTGAATAAGTTGCAGAGAAAGAGGAAGAGGAAGAAAAAGAGTGTATGAATCAGAAGAATGATGAGAGATTGGAGAGTTGGGAAGAAGAAAAGCAGTGCAATTACAAGGGCTATCACTTGATTTGTGACCTTTAAATTTGGTGCAGTGTGCTTGATGAGTCTTTTCAAATTAATTAATGCTAATCCAATAAGATAGAGTATTCTACAAGGTAAATATTACTGCAATGATATTCAAATAGAGTTCTAAAAAAAAATAGAGTATCTCTATCTCTTTCTCTAAAATAGAGTTCTAAAAAAAAAATATTCCTTCCAGATTCTATCTATAAAAAATTTTCAATCTCACCACACTCTCTATCCTTATCTCTAACTTTATCCCTATTTCTATTTATATATTCAAATAACTTATATTTTTATTATTATTTTTTAATTTCTTTAATAAATTATTTTTCAAATGAATTTTAATAAATATTATTTATAATAATATTTGTATTTTTTTTAACTTTTTTTTTTTAAAAATATATTGTTTTATTAATGCATGAATTTATAATAACTAATTTTTAGGTTCTAAAACATTTATCAACTAATTTTCTCAACCTACTTATTTTTTTCCTTACTTATTACAAGTTGTTTGGATGGCTTTCCAAAATATTAATATATCTCGACATTATCATATGTTATGTTGTTATTATTTAAGTTCTTTTTTTTTTTCTATCCTTATTTTAATATTTTTATGTTATTGTAATTTTTAATATTAATATTTATTATTTTAATACTATGTTTCAGTTTTTATTTTATTACTAATTTATAATTATCAATATGTAATAAGAGGTTGCCCAACTAATAGTGTCAAAAAAAATGTAATAAGAGATTTTTTTTTTTATAACATATATTTTTTTAGAGAAAATTAAAATAAAATAATAAAATGAAGAACAAATGATAAAGTATGGTAAATAAAAAATTATTAATTAATATTCAATATTAGACTCATTTTAAAGATCTAGATGAGACATTTATGAGGGTATAATTTTTATGTTAATGTCTAAGTAGACTAGTAGAGGACCTATAACCACTCTAAAGTTATAGACTAAATAACATATATAATATAATTTGACAAAACTCAATCAAAATTATAAGCTACCCGATCAGCCATAGTCAGGTGATGGTGGTGGTAGTTGTCTGTGAGAGATGTTAGTTTAGTGTACGATAGAGTGAGAGAGAGATTTCGATTTTCTGGTGGTTGACAACATTAAAAAAAAAAAATCTAGTGTGAGAGCTGAGATGTTAGTTTGGTTGGAATCCAGATTGTTTTTTGTTTTGTTTTGTTTTGTTTATTTATTTATTTTTATTATTTTTTTTGTGATTGAATATGGTGATGATGTTGTTTGGTGTATGATTGAGTGAGAGAGAGATTTTGTTTTTCTTGTGGGTTGTAAACATTAAAAAAAAATTCTTGTGTGAGATAGTGAGAGAGTTCAGTTTGGTTGAACCCAGATCTATTGTATTTATTGTTTTAGGTTTTTTTTAATTGAATTTGGGAGTTCTTCTATTAAAAAAAATCAGAAAGTTTGACATAAGGGCAAAATTGATAAATCACTATATATATATAAAAAAAAAAAAAATTTGTTAATCTTAAGTTAATTTTTAAACACTTGACATGATTTAGGAAGGAGCATCTCATACCCACACTCTCCTACCCACACTTTAAATTTATGTTTCCAAGAAATTTTAGAGATGGGTTCTTCCCACCCACGCTCTAAAATGTTGTCTCCAAGAAATTTTTTAAAATTTCTACACATGATTATCTAAATCTAGAGAATCATATCTCATCCTCTAAATTCACTTTTCAATATTTTTTATTCCATTTATATCATTTCACTTTTTTCATTAAATTCAATTAATGTATAATAAATTTTAATTTATACATTTTATTAAAGTAGGACTCCCAAATTCAATTAAAAATAAAACCTAAAACATTAAATACAATAGATCTGGGTTCAACCAAACTGACCTCTCTCACTGCCTTATATAAGATTTTTTTTTTTGTAATGTTTACAACCCACAAGAAAAACGAAATCTCTCTCTCACTCTATCATACACCAACCATATACAATCAAAAAAAAAAAAAAAAAAAAAAAAATTGGATTCCAACCAAACTAACATCTCTCACACTAGATTTATTTTTTTTTAATGTTGTCAACCACCAGAAAATCGAAATCTCTCTCTCACTCTATCGTACACTAAACTAACATCTCTCACAGACAACTACCACCACCACCACCTAACTGTGGCTGATCGGGTAGCTTATTTTGATTGAATTTTGTCAAATTATATTATATATGTTATTTAGTCTATAACTTTAGAGTGGTTATAGGTCCTCTACTAGTCTACTTAGGCATTAACATAAAAATTATACTCTCAGAAATGTCTCATCTAGGTCTTTTAAATGAGTATAATATTGAATATTAATTAATAATATTTTATTTACCATACTTTATCATTTGTTCTTCATTTTATTATTTTGTTATAATTTTCTCTAAAAAATATATCTTATGTTATAAAAAAAAAAAAAAAATCTCTTATTACATTTTTTTTTTCTGACACTATCAATTGGGCAACCTCTTATTACATATTGATAATTATAAGTTAGTAATAAAATAAAAACCGAAACATAGTGTTAAAATAATAAATATTAATATTAAAAATTACAATAACATAAAAATATTAAAATAAGGATAGGAAAAAAAAAAAAACTTAAATAATAACAACATAACATATGATAATGTCTAGATATATTAATATTTTAGAAAGCCATCCAAATGACTTGTAATAAGTTGATTGAAAAAGTTAGAAAAAAAAATAAGTAGGTTGAGAAAATTAGTTGATAAATGTTAGAAAAGAAATAAGTAAGTTGAGAAAATTAGTTGAAAAATGTTTTAGAACCTAAAAATTAGTTATTATAAATTCATACATTAATTAAACAATATATTTTAAAAAAAGTAAAAAAAAAAATACAAATGTTATTATAAACAATATTTATTAAAATTTAGTTCAACAATAATTTATTAAAGAAACTAAAAAATAATAATAAAAGTATAAGTTATTTGAATATATAAATATAAATAGGGATAGAGATAGAAAAAAGGATAGAAAGTATGATGGGACTGAACAATTTTTATATATAAAATCTGGAAGGAATATTTTCTTTAGAAACTCTATTTTAGAGAAAGAGATAGAGATAGAGATAGAGGATGGGTTGGAGATTCTCACCACTTGGTAAGCAAAAATGAACTCTTACTCAAACCGCCCTAATCTATCTTATTCAATCATCACATCATTGCAATAATATTAACCTTACGGCATACTTCTATCTGATTGGATTAGCATTAATTAATTTGAAAAGACTCATCAAGCACACTGTGTTGTAAGAAAAAATTGCACACACAAATCTAAAACACACAGATAATATGAAAGCAATAAGAAGAAAAAGACGACACCAAAGATTTTACGTGGTTCAGCAATTTGCCTACGTACACGGAGCGCACCGCACTCAATCCACTACTTTCAGAGTTGATTATAATCTCTCAGTCTCTCTCTCAGTCTCTCTACAATTTGCTCTCTATCTCTCTAGCAATATTTTCTCACTCACGGTGATTTTAACACCCACATCAGAGTACACATAATGGTGGTATTTATATGGGAGTACTAGGGTTGGCCAAATCCTAATTGGGATCTATTTCCTTTTCTTTTATCTTTACTGTGTGAAAACTTTATTGCACGCGGATTTATGTCAAACCGCTGCCATAGCCACAGCGCTCTCGCAGCGCTCTTCGCAGCGGTACCTTCTGTGACAACACCGCTGCCACACCGCTGTCAATAAATTAGTAGCGCAATACGCAGTGCAAAACACTAGTGAAACCACTGCCTCACCGCTGCCACAACACGCAGCGCTATGTGCAGCGCTATCAACAAATATGCAGCCCGCTGCCTATCACGCTGCCACACCACTGTGCAATACACAGCGTGATTAATTTGCAAACCAAATTTAGCTTGCTCTTATATGTTGACTTTACAGCACACTTCACCAAACCTTCAAATAAGACAAAATTTGTCTTTATCAATTTATCACATAAAAGACAAAAACAACCTCACTTGCTTTTAATTAATTGAAGGCTTCACACAATAATCCCAACAATCTTCCACTTGAAGACTGAAACTCAATGGACGTTCTCCATCCTTCCTTGATGACTTAGTGGATAAATAACGGTGCGCTCACCCCCCACGTCTTCACTCTTGAAGACCCACTGAAGCTGCGCATAGCTCCAGTTTCTCAGTAGTGACTGGCTTGGTTAACATATCAGCTGGATTCTTGCTACCTGCAATCTTCACTAACTTCAACACACCTTCTTCGATTAACGACCGAATAAAATGGTAGCGTAGGTCTATATGCTTGGTCCTGGAATGGAACGCCGAATTCTTGGCCAAGTGTATTGCACTCTGACTGTCACTGTGCAACACATTCATCACTTGATCGAATCCCAACTCAGCTAACAAACCTTGTAACCATATCAACTCCTTGCTTGATTCTGTCACAGCCATATACTCTGCTTCAGTTGTAGAAATTGTCACTATCTTCTGCAACTGGGACATCTAACTAATCGCGGTACTAGCCATTGTGAACAGATATCCGGTGGTACTTCTCTTATGATCCACCTCCCCAGCAAAATTTGAATCCACATAACCTTCCAGCTTGAGTTCGTCTCTTCTGAAGGTTAGACATCTCTCTGTCGTACCCCGCAGGTATCTTAGGATCCACTTCACGGCCTCCCAGTGAAGCTTGCCTGGATTTGACATGTAACGGCTCACAACTCCCACTGCATGGGAAATATCTGGTCTTGTGCAAGTCATGGCATACATTAGGCTTCCAATGGCTGAAGCATAAGGAACTTTAGCCATGAAGTCCTTCTCCTCTTCCGTCTTCGGACTCTATTCCTTAGACAACCTGAAATGACTAGCCAAAGGTGTTCTTACCGATTTTGCATCACCCATGCTGAATCTCTATAACACCTTCCGAACGTACTTAGCTTGAGAAAGCTTCAATGTACCTTCCTGTTCGTTTCTGCTAATTCTCATTCCAAGAATCTGCTTTGCTGTACCTAAATCCTTCATCTCAAACTCACTTGAGAGTTGCTTCTTCAAATTGTTAATCTCTTCTAAATCTGCACCAGCTACTAACATGTCATCAACATAAAGTAGCAGAATAATAAAACTTTACTTAACCTTTTTGAAGTAACAACAGTGGTCAGCATTGCATCTGAAATATTCATTGCCTTGCATAAACCCATCAAACTTCTTGTACCACTGTCGGGGAGCTTGTTTTAAACCATATAAGCTCTTTGTCAACCTACACACCAATTCTTCCTTGCCATCTTCTGCAAACCCCTCTGGTTGCTGCATATATATCTCTTTCTCCAAATCTCCATGAAGAAAGGCAGTCTTCACATCTAATTGCTCAAGATATAATCCCTTTTCTGCGACAATACTCAACACTAACCGGATCGTAGTTAGTTTAACAACAGGAGAAAAAATTTCAGAGTAGTCAATACCTTCTATTTGTTGGAAGCCTTTGACCACTAGTCGTGCCTTGTATCTCTTGGAACCATCATGTTTCTCTTTGATCCGAAACACCCACTTATTATGTAGGGCTTTCTTTCCTTCAGGCAACTTGGCTAACTCCCAAGTTTGATTAGAAATCAACGACTTCATCTCATCCTTCATTGCAAGCTCCCACTTGCTCGCATCTTCTCCTTGATATGCTTCATCATAGCACTCAAGTTCCCCTGCATCTGTTAACAACATGTATTGCAAGAACTTCCTATTTGGTATAGGAGTTCGAGTTGATCTTCTCACTGCACTCTGAGCCTGTGTCGCTGGAACATCTTTATGTGGGATATGATCTATAACCTGGAGTGGCACACCTTGTTCTTCATCATTCTGATTAACTGGTTCCAAGACCTTGTTCTCTAACACATCATTCGCCCCAAAATACTCTGGCTTTTCTGGCTCAGACACCTGTGTGTTTCTGTCTTTGTACATAACCTTTTCATTGAAGACAACATCTCTACTTCTGATCATCTTGCGGTTTTGGTCATCCCACAGCTTGTAACCAAATTCATCTTCTTCATAGCCCACCAAAGTACACTTTACTGACTTGGCGCTAGCTTATTCCTCGCATGATCACCTATATGCACATAAGAAACACACCCAAACACTTTAAGATGAGAAAGTTTTACCTTTTTCCCAGTCCAGATCTCTTCTGGTATAGCGAGGTCCAAAGGCTTTGATGGTCCTCTGTTGATCAAATACGCTGCTATATTAACTGCTTCCGCCCAGAACTGTTTTGGCAACCCAGAATGTAACCTCATGCTTCTGGCTCTCTCAGTCAATGTTCTGTTTATACGTTCTGCTATCCCATTCTGCTGTGGGGTTCCAAGAACCGTTCTACTAAGCTTTATCTCGCTCAGATAGCAAAACCTCTTGAACTCACTGTCTTCATATTCTCCACCATTGTCTGAATGTAGCTTTTTGATCTTTAACCCTGTCTCGTTCTCAACCCTAGCTTTCCATCTCTTGAAAGCATCAAACACCTCAGACTTGTGTTTCAAAAAATAAATCCATACCTTCCTAGAGTGGTCGTCAATAAATGTGACGAAATACTGTTTACCTCCGGCTGACGAGACTGAAGCTGGACCCCAAACATCGGTGTGCACTAGTTCCAACTTCTCCTTTGCCGGTACCCTTCCGGTCTTCTTAAAGCTCACTCGCTTCTGTTTTCCCAACACGCAGCTCTCATAGAAATCAACCTCAACACTCTTCAAATCTGGCAACTTACCTTTCGAATGTAGACACTTCAGCCCCTGACTACTCATGTGCCCAAACCTCTGGTGCCACAAGTTCGGATCATCTTTACCTTCTGCCATAGCGATTGAACCACAACCATCCGTAGTTGTGTAAAGCGACCCATTCTTATTTCCTCGGGCGATTGTCATAATACCCTTCGAAATCTTCCACTTGTCATCTGTGAAAGTCGTCATGTAACCCTCTGACGCCAGTTGCCTAATAGAGATCAAGTTCTTCCTCAAATCCGGTATGTGCCTCACATTGTTAAGCTTCCAAACTGACCCTTTCAGCTGAATCTTCACATCTCCCTTCCCGGTAATGTTGCATGCTTGATCGTCACCAAGATACACCTTACCCAAATTTCCTGAGACGTAATTCTTGAACAACTCCCTGTGAGGTATGGCATGGAAAGACGCTCCTGAATCCAGAACCCAAGACTCCGTCTTACTTTCCAACGAGTAGATGAGGCAGTCATCTGACTCCTCCGACACACATTTCGCATTGCCCTTGCCCTTATCTTTCTTCTCAGATCTACACTCATACGAGAAGTGGCCTTTCTTACCACAGTTCCAGCACTCTACATCTTTCTTATTTCGTTGCTGATTTCCCGAATAGTTGACCTGATACCTAGATTTAGACTTACCTCTTGACTTTGATCTTCGTCGTTGATTCGTGTTCCGATTTCTGTTTCTGCTTTCTCTACCTTCCATATTCAATGCTGAAGATGTAGACGGTTCAAATCCCTCTTCACGCATCCTGATTTCTTTAGTCATGATCATGTTAACAGCCTGTGAGAAATCCAATTTTTCTTTCCCGAACGAGTTGGCAATTGATTGACATGTCATCTTCCAACTTTCTGGCAATTGGGTGAGCATAAACACCGCCAAGAATTCTTCATCGAAACCCATAGACACAGAAGTTAACCCATCCTTCACTTCATTGAACTGGTTTAGATACTCTTTGAAACCCTGACCTTCCGTCATTTTTAAATTTGATAGCTTTTTGACAAGATGGACCTTCCTTACCGCAGAAGGCTGTTCATACAGGTTTGATAAAGTCTTCATCAGATCTTTGGCAGTTAGCTGATCCTTTACATTAAAAGCGACCTGCTTCGTCAAACTGAGACGAATTGCTCCCAATGCTTTCCTGTCTAGGAGTTCGAGATCCTCTTCATCCATGTTCTTCGGCTTCCGCTTCTTTGACCATTCTTCATCTGTCATAGTTGCCGGCTTCTCTTTTATCAGCCAATGCAGATCCTTCTGGTACAGATAATCCTCCATCTGCATCTTCCAGAAAATGAAATTCGTTCCATCGAATTTTTCAATCTTGTGAGAATCTTTCTTTGATCCCATCTCCACGATAAAATCGTTGACCTTAAGAAAACCTAGATTTGTGTGAAAAATAACCTGCCCCAACCTAGGGCTCTAATACCAATTGTTGTAAGAAAAAATGACACACACAAATCTAAAACACACAGATAATATGAAAGCAATAAGAAGAAAAAGATGACACCAAAGATTTTACGTGGTTCAGCAATTTGCCTACGTCCACAGAGCGCACCGCACTCAATCCACTACTTTCAGAGTTGATTACAATCTCTCAGTCTCTCTCTCAGTCTCTCTACAATTTGCTCTCTATCTCTCTAGCAATATTTTCTCACTCACGGTGATTTTAACACCCACATCAGAGTACACATAATGGTGGTATTTATATGGGAGCACTAGGGTTGGCCAAATCCTAATTGGGATCTATTTCCTTTTCTTTTATCTTTACTGTGTGAAAACTTTATTGCACCCGGATTTATGTCAAACCGCTGCCATAGCCACAGCGCTTTCGTAGCGCTCTTCGCAGTGGTACCTTCTATGACAACACCGCTGCCACACCGCTGTCAATAAATTAGCAGCGCAAAACACTGGTGAAACCGCTGTCTCACCGCTGCCACAACACGCAGCGCTATGCGCAGCGCTATCAACAAATATGCAGCCCGCTGCCTATCACGCTGCCACACCGCTGTGCAATACACAGCGTGATTCAATTTGCAAACCAAATTTAGCTTGCTCTTCTATGTTGACTTTACAACACACTTCACCAAACCTTCAAATAAGACAAAATTTGTCTTTATCAATTTATCACATAAAAGACAAAAGCAACCTCACTTGCTTTCAATTAATTGAAGGCTTCACACAATAATCCCAACACACTGCACCAAATTTAAAGGGCACTTGTTGCAGGTCACAAATCAAGTGATAGCCCTTGTAATTGCATTGCTTTTCTACTTCCCAACTCTCCAATCTCTCATCATTCTTCTGATTCACACACTCTTTTTCTTCCTCTTCCTCTTTCTATGTAACTTTCTCTCTCTCTCTCTCCCTCTCTCCTTCTAGTCACCATCATCTCCCAACATAGCCTTCGAGTTTTGGTTTTTCTAAACCAAAAACCGAAATGGGTAAATATCAAAGAAATTTTAAAAAATTATACTTACTCCATTTTGCTAAAACATAATTAAAAATTGTGATTATTATCGCTAAGTCATACGACACAAACATAATTCGAAACTGTGATTGTTATTGCTTTGCTAGCTATATATAATAATAATAAAAAAAATTATGCTAAAAAAAAAAGAGAAATACAACTAATTGTTCATGTTTCAAGGGAAAATATAACTGTTATTTTATGCTAAAAAAGAACAATAAGGATAGCATTGTGTTCCGAATAAAATATCTTATCCGGTTGGTAACACTCCAATCAGTTAACAAAATCATTTATGTAATTAATCTTTTGAATTTATCCTTTTTTAGATACATATATATATATTTTTATTTTTGAAATAAACAACTGTATTACAGCACCTGGAAAACCAGGACAGAAGTACATGAAAACATGTGTACAACAACAGCTGGGACCCATCAACTATCGACATCCAATCGCAGCCCAAACTAGATCTCCCACAGATAGGGATGGAAACCCACTCACAGGTGGGACAACAACCCACACACAAAGGTGGGACAACAACCCTCACGAAGAGGGACAACAACCACACTAGGTGGACAAACAAAAAAACTACTATACATATAAGCCTAAAATCAAAACCCTAAACTAAGCAAAATAAACCCGATCGGAGGAAAGGGAACCTTGGCTACCGGAAAATGGCCAAGACCAGTTCGGACGGCACCGGTGAAGATCCGGCTGGATCGAGGAAGAGCTAGTTGGATCGAAGCAGAACGGCCTAAACCGGAGGGCTGCCGGAGGCAGCTGGAAAAGACTGAGAGGCCACGAAGAGGGCGTCCGGACGAGCGCCATCCTCGGTGCTGCAACCGAAGGAGACTCCCAAGCCGGATCGGGGAGAAAACCACCGAAAAAAGGAAAAAAACCACCGGCAAAGCCGCCGCTAAGAAGAGAAAACCGCCGCGGATCTCGCTGGAGAGTGTCGGGCGGCGCCGACTAGACCGCCCGACAGATCGACTTTGCCGCCAACACCCCCTATCACAGCAGGGTGCCGGCGGCGGACGGTGTGAGGTTTAGAAGTGTGAAGAAGGGTTTGAGAGAGGTCAGAGAGAAAAGTTAGAGAGAGAGTCTTTTAGATACATATTAGAACATAAAATAATAAGTAATTAATGCTCTGCACTTCTTACTATGCACTCTACACACTTACCACAACTAGGTTGGGTCAATTTAAATTTTGTGCATTTAAATTTTTTTTTTTGGGTTAGACCACGAAATATCCTTCACTCTGATCGGCAACCGATTGTTAATGAGTGGGACTAATCTGTATTTCGGTCGGGAGGTCAATAAAGTCTGGCCACAAAGTGCTTCCAATGGGGTTCGAACTCGGATAGTGCCGAACCATTCGCCTCATTGGGGGTGTGGTGACCAACCACACCACAGCTCGTGGTTTGTGCATTTAATTTCATTGAGTGGATAAGACCACTTTCACTCTCACGTCCGTTTAAGACTTCAAGTGTACAACTCAAGTTCATTTTTGTTTACTTCCGGCTACATGATTTCGTCTGTTAAAAAGTTAACAAAGGGTTAAAAAAAAAAAAAAAATTATAAAATTTACGTGTGTTCCAAAAAACATTTTGGTGCATTGTTGCCAAAAAAATCAAGTTTTTATAATTTTCATTTGGGATTGAGGAGAAAATCTTGGGTGCTGATGGTGGTGCATGAGATGTGATCTATCTGCCTTGGGCCCAACAAATCTACTCTTCACATTGGATTTGTGGAATCGACTACTATGCAGGGGAATAAAAATGCCCTGCACGTATAGGGGTAAATAGCCCCTTCATGGTTCAAGCAATGTTTGGCTGCCAGGTGGCAGTCAAAATTAAAAAAATAAAATAAAGGGATAAATAATTAAAATTATTTTATAAAATTAAATAATTATATTTTTTCATATAATTTTAAAATTTTGACTTATAACCAATTTTATGGTTTTGATAACCAATTTTACAGTTATGGTAACCACTTTTAAGGCTTTAGTAACTATTTAATGATTTTTTTAAAATTTCACTAGTAACCACTTTCATAGCATTAGTAACCATTTTAACGGCTTTTGATTGGTTTATAGTGTTGATTCTGAAGAATCGGAAAAAAAAAAATCGAAACAACTTTTGAAGAGAAAAAAAATAAAAATAGGTTTCACAAACTGGATTTTGATTGGCATGAATAGAAAAAAAAAATCAAATTTTTATTTTTATTTTTATTTCTTTTTAATTCTGGAAAGTTTTGATTTTGGTTGGTTTTTTATTTTAATTTTTTTATTAGGTAGAGCTCTAGGTTGTATCAGTTTATCTTCCATGATATTTACCAATAGTCATGAACTATATAACAAAGTGCATGTACTTCAATAGTTCTATAATTTATTTATTTTTCGAAATATGACACTTATCAGGTTATGGGAAAGTTGGGATCTTCAGATATCTACTCCTTGCACATAATGATACTACTCACTTGAACTACATGTTTTCTAGAATATATATTTTGAAATATACTTTTGTAATAGGTGTTCTTTTAAGTGTTTTTTGTTTTTTTTTTTTTTGTTAGAGTCATAGATAAAATGTTTTTATTAGTGATATGAACACAACAATTCTAAAAATATAATTTTAGATAAATTGAGAAGAAGATGGTTAATTTGAAAGAACCACTCTCCAATGACTTTCTAAAGAAAATCAATTACTCAATTTGAGCAAAGATTATATTCTGATCATCTCATTAATGTACTTGAGCAAATAACTAGTAAAATTTGCAAATAACTGTAACTACAATATAGGACCAACTATCTACTCACTAGGGATCCATCACTCACATAACAAACCACATCAATTAACTGCTAATGGTGGTTAATACAAATTTAAATTAAAATAAACAGATTATAATCTAATTAAAAACTAAATATGTAAATTAACCGTAACAATTAGCAACTTTAAACTTCATGGATACATGTCACAATCTAGGATTTTAATGGGTTTCCATGGATAGTCTAAAATTTGTAGCATTTTCTTTAAAGGATATTTAATTTTAGTTGGATCAAAAGCTGTAAATTCCAAAATATATTCAAATTTTAGAAAGTTTATTTATTAATTTAGGTGCATTAATATACACTAACCAACATAATTAATTTCATTGTACTTTCTTAACCCTAATTTAGCAAAGTGTTTTCAGATATTAAATGCATGAGAAATGAAGCATGCCAAATTTGGTGCCAAAGTCTATTTAGCTACTACCAACTACCAACTAACCATATTATTTACTATATATATATATATATATATATATATATATAATCTCAAATCGATCAAGTTAGAGCACCAGACTCCTATGGTTTTCAAGCAATCTTTTTTCAGAAATTTTGGTACGTGGTAGGCTTTGAAGTGTCTAGAATTTGTCTCAGTGTCCTTAATAGGAGAGCTTCAGTTCGGGAATTCAATAACATCAACATCGTCCTTATCCCCAAAATTAAAATCCCTACCTCAATTACAGATTTTAGACCAATCTCTTTTTGCAGCGTAGTATGCAAGATTGTCACCAAGGTTTTCGCCAACAAACTTAACCAAAATTAAAACCCTACCTCGATTAAGGACTTTAGACAAATCTCTTTTTGCAGCATAGTGCACACATCATTTCCCCAAACCAGTCAGCTTTTATCCCTAGGCATCTCATTTTTGATAATGTGATGATGTCCTCTGAAATCCTTCATTCCATTAGTCACAAAAAAGAAGGCAAGAGTGGTCACATGGCTCTTAAGCTAGACATGAGTAAAGCCTATGACTGGGTGGATTGGAGTTTTCTCCAGGCAGTCATAGAAAGAATGCATTTCCCTCCGAATTGGATCTCAGTGGTTATGGACTGCATCTCAACTTCTTCTCTATCCTTCTTACTCAATGGGAAGACGGTCAGCCAAGTGGTTCCTTCTAGAGTATTGAGATAGGGGTGTCCCCTCTCCCCCTACCTCTTTATTCTTTGTGCTGAAGGTCTGTCTAGCCTGATCAGGAATTCGGAGAGAAATGGTCGGTGTCTTGGGATTAAATGTAATAGAGGCAACCCTCTAGTTAGCCATTTGTTCTTCTTTGATGACAACGTCTTGTTTTGTAAGGCCTCTCAAGATAGTTGTTCCACCATCCGAAATCTTCTGGGGATTTACGAAAGAGGGTCGGGGTAACAGGTGAACCTTTAGAAATCTCA